>JBAKGM010000326.1:35528977-35548776 GCA_037177215.1 Asparagus racemosus
GTCATGTCACAAAGACACATAAGCAAGCTAGGACTAGGAGCCAGTTGCCAAAGGAATCTATCAAAAGAGAATGAAATAGATTGCTATGAGAGCAACAGTCCATAAATTTATACGTTTTCGTGATTGTAAAAATCGTTCTATTCTGTGCGTTATATCGAATAAAATAACAATACCAAGATACAAGAGGGGGGAATCTATACATCCATTATTTCCTTTCTTGAAAATCATTTTATCCTTTGTGGGCCTATGTCGGAAGAAAGCACATAATTTTTGTGTGGTTTTGGACTGGAGTGCCAATGGGCCATATGTTTAATACTTATCTGATAAATTTTTTTTCAAAATCCTCAAAAACATAAGAGCTTATTGGGTATAGTGTGGATGCTACAAACAAGGGGGGAAAAAATCATATTCTTAATTTATTTGAATATTTTCCCATCAATGGGTTATATGGCATATATTATATTGTGTTGCCAGAGTTGGCCCAAAACCCAAACTTAATATGTTCGCTTTCTTGTAAGAAGAGCCTGTGGCGGCCCATGGTCTATAATTCATGGCCCAAACGTCCTTGTGATGCACGCTGCAAAGGGATTGGATTAGATTAGGTGATTCTCTGTCCGCACAACCACTCCACATTCAGCCTTGCATGCTGCAACCTCGTTACTCTCCCTCGCTCTGCTCTGCTGCTCACCACCAATGCCCATCTCCTCGCCATTTCCTCGTCACCCTCTCCTCCCATTGCTAGAAAAACACAGCGCAAACATCCTCCACATCAAGCAAATCCACGCCCAAGCCCTCAGAGCCTCGCCCTCGCTCCCAACCCAAGAAAACGGCCCTCTCCTCTTCCTCTACTCTCGCCTCGTCCACCACTCCTCCGCCGTCAACGACGACGGCGGCCTCCCTTACGCCCGCAAACTCCTCGACCACCCTCTCGCCCCCTCTCTCCCCCCCAACTCCTTCTGCTTCAACTCCCTCATCCGCGCCAGCTCCCGCCGCCGCTCCCTCCTCAACGACGAGCGCAGCCACCTGTCCCTCCGCCTATATCGCCGCATGCTCTCATCGGGCACCGACCCCGATAACCACACTTTCCCCTTCGTCCTCCGAGCCTGCGCTTTCCTCTTCGCTCACTCCTTCGGCCGCCAGGTTCAGTCCTACATAATCAAGCTCGGCTTCTCCTCCGACGTCTACGTGTCCAACAGCTTGGTGCACTTCTACTCTTCTTGCGGAGAGCTGGCTCTAGCTAGACGCGTATTTGACCAGGCGCTGACGCGCAACCAAGTGTCTTGGAACGCGGTTATCGACGCGTATTCGTCGGCGGGAGATTACGAGGCTGCCCTCGAGCTCTTCAGGTCGATGATGAGGGAGGGAGTGGAGCCCGATGGGTACGCTATGCAGAGCGTGCTCTGCGCGTGCGCGGGCTTGGGGTGTTTGTCTCTTGGGTTGTGGGCTCACGCGTTCATGGCGAACAAATGTGGCGGGGGCGATGAAGATATTCTCGACGATGTTCTGATAAATAACTCGCTTCTTGATTTGTATTCGAAATGCGGGGCTATTCGGATGGCTCGTCAGGTTTTTCACCGAATGCCGACGCGAGATGTCGCTTCTTGGAATTCGATGATTCTAGGATATGCAACGCACGGTAGGGTGCGGGAATCTTTGAATTTGTTCGACGATTTGTGCGCGGCCGACGGCCTGAAGCCAAATTCTATTACATTTATCGCGGTTTTGAGCGCTTGTAAACATGGAGGACTCGTGAACGAGGGACGAAGGTATTTCGGTCTTATGACTGATGAGTTCGGGCTAGAACCTGAGCTCGAGCATTTCGGGTGCATGGTCGATTTGCTAGCTCGAGCTGGGTTTATATCTGAAGCGCTCGACGTCGTAAACAAAATGAACTGTAAGCCAGATGCAGTTATATGGAGATGTGTTCTCGATGCTTGTTGTAAGAGAAACGTTGGGATCGATCTTAGTAGCTCAGTAGCGCAAAAAGCTATTGAGGCGGAGGACAAACATGCTAACAGTGGAACTTATGTGCTGCTTTCAAAGGTTTACGCCTTAGCGAACCGATGGAACGATGTAGGGTCAGTTAGAAAAATAATGTCTGAAAAGGGAATAAAAAAGGAGCCAGGATGTAGTTCGATAGAAATCGATGGGCTCGTTCACGAGTTCATCGCTGGAGATACTTCGCATCCTCAGTCGAACGAGATATATGCGAAAATGGGCGAAGTAGAAGATAAGCTGGCGTCGGCTGGATATAGGCCAGATTCGTCGCAGGCCCCGATGGTGGCTGGAGTCGAGGGAGTGAAATCGGGGTCTCTGAAGTTTCATAGTGAGAGGATTGCTATTGCATTTGGATTGCTTAATGTGAAGAAGGGGATGCCGATAAGAATACTGAAGAACTTGAGAGTTTGTGGAGATTGTCACGCTACGACTAAATTGATTTCTAGAGTGTATGATGTGGAGATTGTGGTAAGAGATAGAACTCGATTTCATCACTTCAAGGATGGCTCATGTTCGTGTATGGATTATTGGTGATACTTCAATTAGGAGAAGATTCATACTTCCTTGTTATTGATAAAGACAACTCAAACTAAATGAAAATAGTCCTTTTTGGAGAATATAAATTATCTCAAGAAGTCGAAAGACTCTCCCTGGAACTAGGAGAAAATTTTCCCAGTGCATTCTGTAAGTTTATGACCATTGTGGGATACAGTGAAAAAAGCACGAGTATCAAGTCGAACTAGCGTAGGACATTAGCGATGCATTAAATAGATATCGATTCTTGGATCATTATACTTCATGATTCATGCACTCTGGACACTCTCTCAAAAAAGCAGATACACAGTATGCTAGACTGAAATGGAAAATGAGATGTGAGAAATCAATAAAAAGTAGAAATTAATATTGATAGAATAATAACAAAGCCTTGTATAGATATAAGAAACCAGAAAAAATCTGGGTTCAATCCATTTAAGCTACCAAATAAAATGTAATATATCTGTACAAATTACAACCCAGAGAAAATAAGGAGTGTAGCAACTTGACAACAAACAGCATACTAACTAGCATCACGCAAACAAAACCTCCTAGTTATAACACAAGCTACACAAAATTCTTGTAAACCACCTAAAAACAGCTCATATCATCATCTTTCGAACTTAAAGCAGCGCGAAATTTTTACATATATTTTCAGAGATATCTTGTTGGAAGGAAGTCATGTATCCTTATCGGGAAACTGTAGAACTCTTCAGTTCGAACATCACCCTTTCTGTTTTGGAAAGGGACCCACCATGGAAGACCTCTGTCTGAGGCCGCGTTCATGGTCTCCAGCGTGTTGTCAAGAACCGTAGCAACGACTATCGCCACAAGTACAGCGGATGAAAACATTGTGTTCAGTATGTCATCAAACTGCAAAATAGTAACAATGCATAAATAACCGTAATATATTTTTGGGTAGTTATTTCATATTGCTACACTTTAAGCTTTCAGGGGTTGGTTGGTATGCAACAAATATAAATGTAGTAAATGTTGCATGTAATGATGCGTGCAAAATTTGTTGCGGGAAATTAGCCTTAATTCTATAGTTTGGACATAGGCATTTTTATTGTATACGTATTTCCAAATTCAAATCCATGATTCAGATATGCATACCTATTGGATTTGCATATTTGCCGGAAATGTAGTCCATTGCAAATCAATAAAAAAAGAAGAAACAAGGTTGCATCACAATGCTAATAATTTGTCACTTACCCAACCAGCATTTGTTTTCACAGGTCCGTGGCCTGCAGACCTGGTGAATTCATTGAAATATTGTGGAACTGATATCCCGAGGAAAAGGGAGAGGCCTATTATGTAGAGGTTTCTCATCGAGTTGTTGTTTGCAAATTGAATGAATGATATTCCAGTAGCAGCTACAACATGCACAGATCAGAAGCACAGTGAGAAATGAGTAGAAACAAACTGACATTAAAAAGGGTAAATTTCACAAGACTACCATTAACTTTTTTATGGGAGAAAACTTTCATGAACTTTTTCAATGAACTACCATGCCTGATGATAATTAAGATAAGTTTTCATTCATGTGCTTCACATGTGACATATTCGGATAATTCTGCCCTTAACGTACTTTATACATCTTTTATATTTTACCCTTATGAACTTTGTAGATTGATAGACAAATAGGGGTAGTTTAGACCTTTATCTTAAGGCATTAAAGCCATTAGCAACAATTTTCAATAGTTCATGATATTTTTCTGTATTTTGAAAGTTCATGGTAGTTTCTCTAATGAAAAAGCTTTGTAAGTAGTTTTGTGAAATTACACAAACAAAAACAATGAAAGAAAGAAAAGATGATTTATTGTTATCTCACCGACAAGGCCAAACAGAACGCAATACATAGCAGCAAATATAGGCAACGGTATTGATGCAAAAAATGCCCCAAATTTTCCTGCAAAATGTAGAGATTAGTCTCAAGTTATGCTGATCTACACTGTGATTTTTCACTCCGCATAAAACAGTCGGTAACACTAACCAAAGATGGAGAAGAATATCATAAAGCCAGTCGATATCTGCACCACTCTCCGGCTTCCAATTCGTGTCAACCCAAGGAGTCCAATATTTTCACTACATCAAATGACTTACAATCACTGACAATTTAAAACCAATTGAACTAGATAAAATCTTGTTGAAGCCTTACACTGATACAGTTGAACCAGCTGCAGCGCCAAATATTCCCTCAAGCAACATTCCGACACCCTGTACACATATTGATGGAGATCATTCGTTTTTTATCGTTATGCATGTAAAATGTTAGATCTTGTGTTACCAATTCTATAGATGTTCGTGTTTGAGTGCTCTGAGTATGTAACTATTGTTAATATTGTGGATGGTTGGAATGCAAAACTTCGTAAACTATTACATAATATGAATCAATGCATATTTTCTTTGGCAATTCGATTGCAATATTACTGCACATTGCATTTATTTTGTACCGTAACAAACATTACTTAATTCATTGCAAAAACGCTCTTTTTCTTTCCACCAAATTTAATTATGTCGGAAACCATTCAAGAACAAAGCTAATCTGCACAATGAAACAAATAATCTATATATTACTAACATGCAGAAGAAAAATGAATGCTGAATAGTACATTTATTTGCACTAAAATTGCTGTTATCAGGAAATAGCTCCTCTTTTTCTGTATCATTAACATGATATCTCTATAATTTATTTTAAAAAAACTCTTTGAAGCCCACATGCCGAAGTTTGATACTCATCTCCACCCAAAACTTAGAATTGAAGAAACAAAAACAAGAAAAAGGAAACATCAAGCGTAAGCAGAAAATGTTGAGTTAACAAACCTGAAGACCAATGCTTCGACTAAGCACATGAGCTGGAGGTGGCGTAGCTCCTGCTAGTCGAGCGCCAGCATAATATGCGCCTGTCGACTGCAATTAACAGAAAACATGGAAATTATACATGACGCTGACAAAATTCATGAAACAATCTTAATACCTTTTTTGGGTTTTTTCCAATATTTAGTCCTTTAAATCTTTAATATTTTGAATTAGGTCCTCAAATCATTGAAATTGCTATTAGGTCTTGTATTCTTAAGTTATTTTGAAAGTATTCCCTCATATAATTTGACACTCCTATGATGTCCCCCCAATTCTCATAAGTTGTTACGAATTAATCCCTCTAATTACTACGTCTACTCTTGATTTGAGTGACTAATTTCAAAATGTTGAAAGAATTGGGGAAGCTAATGGCAATTTCAACGATTTGAGGGACTAATTTCAAATAATGAAAGATTAAGGTACTAATTTTAATGAAAATGCGTCCTTTTTTTTAGGAAATATGTGAACAGAATATAATTGCAAGATAAAGAGAAGGAAGAATTTGGTATAAAATCCAAACCTCAAAAATTGAAACAAGAGCTGCACCCATCATCCCAAATACATGACTTGCACCAAAAATTGGAGGACCCCACTGAAACGGGTAGGGTATCTTAATCCTGAAAATAAAATCCCAATACAATGGCAAATATAAAGCTGAAAACTAAAGGGAAATATCAACTTCAGGAAAAAGAAGTATGCGTTTTAAAGCACTACCATGGAGCGGATGACATAAGAAAGGAACGATCAGTGCGACAATGCACCTTAGTTAGAAGAGCAGCATTGTTATAAGCCCCGCTAACAGTGAGAAGAGCAGCAAAAGCCCAGACAATCATTATGCAAGCTAGTAAAGCAAACCTCTCGATCACAAAATATGCTCCTTCGTTTACATGCTTCATGTACTATATGGAGAGTTTTTAAAAAGCCAGTAAGCTTGTTTGCACAGAGCATACAAAAAATCCTATAGAGGGCATCTATATAAAATCATACACGGAGGTAAGAGATGTAAAAACACGTCCAGTAAACAGTACATATTTTTTAGAGTTACTTGCGGATAGACCCCTTGTACTATGCCAAATTGATGATAAATACCATGTATTTCTATTGTAGCAGATAAACCCTCTGGATTCTGGAACTCCATTAGTTTCACGTTAAGATTAGATTTCATAATTAACTGAAACATATGAGCTTCATAAACTGATTTACACACTATGAACTTGCACAACGAGCATTACATATAACTAATTTAAATGGGAAAACTAAAGGAGTTGAGAATCCAAGGGGTCTATCTACGTTCTGCAATAATAGAAGTACAGGGGACCTATCTGCAATTTGGCAATAGTATAAGCGCTCTATCTGCGATGAACTCTATTTTTTAAGTTGGTGACTGCACTGATACATTGTTATGATTGCACTGATATTGATTGCATTGAATTGTATATCGATTGTTGATGTAAGATTGGTAGTGTGATACTTGTGATGCTTTGTTCCCTCTCTATATGGTTTTCTACTGTTAGTGTGCCTCAAATACCTGGAACCAGAACACCTGGATCCGAAATCTCATTGGGTTCACTTGAGACTAGGCCGACACTTTGATTGAACTAATGATAAGGTTGAGAAACTAAATCCCATTTCTCACAGGATTTGATTTCCTATCGTTTCATGACTCACAAGACTCCAAAGTGCTTACAATTAATACATAGTAAGACATCTTATTAGATAGGGAATTGTATGAAGGGCCTTTATATAAATATCATCAAGCTCTTCTTTTGCAGAGGCAATCCACCAGAAAGCGCACGGCTGCAGTTAGCTTCTATTTGATTCTGCAGGCCGAAGCTATTTGTTCAGCGATTCTTCGTGTTGGCTCTCTCTCTGCAGCTTCTATTTGATTCTGCAGGCCGAAGCTAGGCCGAAGCTATTTGTTCAGCGATTCTTCGTGTTGGCTCTCTCTTTTGGTTTGCTCTATGTTATTAGAAATTGAGAGAGATTGTATCGAGATTATTGGGGTGTGATAGGGATTGAGTCATTGAGAGATCTCCATATTGTATTCCTCACAATTTAGTAAAGCTATTTGCCTCCTTCGCCCGTGGACGTAGGCTACAAGCCAAACCACATATATCTGTGTGTTCTTATGTTCTTGATATTTTTCGTACTTTTGTGTGGTTGATATTAGTTTATACTGAGGATTTTGTCATAACATCTACAAAGGGCCCTCTATGGGTTCTTTTTTTTCCTTACAATTGTTATATGACATGGTTTGTGAACTCACCTGCTGAAGCACAACCAACAGAATTAGCATGGGCAGTCCGATCTCCACACATTTCGCCAGCTGATTGAGTAGGCAATCAAGAACATCAAATGATCTATTTTCCCCTTTTATAGTAATATACCACTTACTAAAAAATATTCAAAACTTTAAATCATATGGCATAAGAAAATAGCATACCTGAGGGAAGCCTCGCTCAAATAGCCCTACACCCACTACACAAACCGCAGGTACAATAACTACAGGGCTGAAGAACCTGAAGAAATATTTGTAAAATCCAATCATCAAATTAGATCTTCACATAAGGTTGAAGTTTCCCTCAATAGTGGTTTAGAGCAGTGTTACCTTGAAATATTTCCCCATGCCTTGCTATACCCGATAACTATATTAACAAATGATGCAACAATTAGTGCTCCTTGTATGGCTCTCATAGTATGGACAAATCTCTGCAAGTTCCATGAGGATAGATTAGGTTGAGATTGCCAATAGTAGAATTAGATGACATTTCTATATTTACGTATCAATTTGATCCTTTGAGCAGGGAAAACATCTCACTTGTGCCCTATAATTTTGTATATTATTCCATCATATAACCCATCAAGCTTACACCAGTCTACTCAAGATCTCAATAATCTCGGACAGAAAAAAGAAAAAAAAAAGATAGAAATGGCAGGAACACTAAAATAGACAAACTTGCAAAATACCAACTTTAAATCATTATGATCAACTAAATTGTGGGTTATTTTCTTCAACATAATAGCCAAAAACTTCGAAGAGATAAACATGATATGTTCGACTTCGCTTTATTTACCTCATGTTCATTGGTAAAGGGCCTCGAAGAAAAATCTTTGATTATAGTCATCACTGGGATGACAAACGCAAAGGAAGGATTCATCACTGTTGGAAGCCGAGTTCCAATAAGTGTTTGAAGAAGTGTATTCACTCCACTCATAAAGAGAAATGTCTGAATCACGCGTGCTTTATCTCCCTGATTCAAAGATTTATTTTGAGGGAAGAGGATGTGAATGTTATTTAAACTAGGAATGGGGAAGTGTATATTGCAAATATGCCATCTTTAGAAAAATGAATTAAGTCAAGAAATTTACATGGCTGCCACCCATCTGAGGAACTAGAACAGAAGATAACATTACGATCGTACCCAGCATCACGATGTAGTGTTGGAATGCAAGCATAAGAGCTTCAGCTGTAAATTGTTCATTGTCATATTAAGAGTAAGTCAAACAGAGTTTATCAAACAATCAATTCACAAAATTAGAGGAGACATCATAAATGACACAAATTAAAATATATATATTAGAAAATAGAAAACATTCATCCCATTTGTTGGATATACGTAGGGTAGGGAAACATCCACACAACAATTCCGCCAACAGAAATAACAAAATTCAATTTGAGAATAGTCCTTTAACTGATAGAGAGATAATACGATGAACTTTGAAAATAAGAGTACTTAATTAGCAACATGGAATCCTCTTTGGAAGAATGAAGATATTAGTCTTCTTTGCAAGTGCTCACTCTTGCATATCCATGGTTTATAAGGATTTATTGTATCTGACAGAGTTTCTTATATTGGGGATTGGAGATTTTTTTATGATGAAGATGAAAATGTGAACGTCGGAAAGAAAAATCGAACATAAGACTGCTCTACAAAAGAATTTGAGCTAGATATTGAATTTTTTCCCCATATTGACAAGATGTTCTGTTTTGTTTTAAACCGTTTCATGAAAACTCACTAATGCAAAAGGATGGAATTGTTAAGGATAATGAGAAAACAGACAATAAAAGAAAAACTCAAACAAGAAATATTTACGTGGTTCAACATGAAGGTCTACTTTCAAAGACAACAGTAAATTGATCATTAACTATGATCATAAACTATGGAGAATACGGAAGCAAAAGCACCTCAGAACGCTATGAAAATACCCATTAATTATCAAAATAGACAAAAGAAAACTGATATTATCCTTAGGATTATGTACCCATGATTTTATTAGAATATCCAAGTTGCGGAGACCATAAAAGATTCTAGTCGGGGGCTCCTTTCCTTTGCCCTGATCTTTGATTCCTTTGTAAAGGTCCTAAAAAGTTGTTGACAGTGGGGATAATCACTGATTCCAACTTTTTTCTCAGAAAGAAAAAAAAAGTTGTTTATGGTCCAAGACTTCTCAACAAATGATCCCACCGTTTACTCAAAAAGATTTTTTTTTCTTCTAGAGCATCTTTCTACCCTTGCAACATGCATTAGCTATCAGCCTTAAATTTCGTAACATCAAATAACGGAGTGAGAACGTAAATGGTTGCAAAATAGACTCTTGGGCGTCTAATGACAAAGGTACTTATCTCAAAATACATATAAGCTTTCGGGGGCTAATTTAAAATTTCAATGATTTTGGGCACTAATAATCAAAATAACCGACGCTAAACCGATACAGGCTTATGAAGTAAAATTTTCAGGTTTAGAGGGTGCTTCCAAATTTTTCAAAAGCAGTCCATGTTCTTTAGTTTACTCTAATTTAGGGAATTCTTCTCTTTAAAAAAAAGTTAAGATTTGATAAGTTTTTATATATGTTTCATTTAGTTAGAACCCACATACATGTAAATTATGCAACTTCAAAAAATTGCTTTTTGCTACCATTCGGGTTCTAAGTAAGTCAATATCATCTAAACTTATAGAAGCAGATTCTTTTTAAGGAAAATACAATCAAAGATCAAAGAAAATGATTAAAACCCAGGAACCCAGATGAGATCTCCAAGCTGGTAAGCAATTAAAATAATAATAATAATAATAATAAAGAGGGGTGAGAGATTACGCCAGCTGGGATTAGAGTGGATGCAGAACTGAAGCTGATGAAGCTGCTCAGTTGGAGGAAGCACCGCTCCTCTCGCTGATGCTGGCGCTATTATCTGCGGGTGAATTGGAACAGCTGCTGACGCTGGAGGGGGGTGAACCCCTGTAGCATCACCCGCAGGATTTTGGTTCGTTTCCACCATTTTTTCCCCCCTCCTCTCTCTCTCTCTCTCTCTCTCTTGTTTCTCTCTCCAGAGTTTCTCTGTTTTCAGAGTGAAGAAATGGTTGTCCGATACCGAGGCGCGAAGGGGTGTGGGCAAAAGAATGGAAAGTGTGGGGCCCACTGAGCATGGGTGGGGGTTTGGGTGGGGCTGTGATTTAATGCTTAAACAGATTTTGTTTTTGTCTTAATCAGGAGGGAGGGGTTTTTGAGTCAAAACTTTGGAACTGGTGAGCAGAGGACAGGGCAGTGATTATCGAGGCCTGAATACTTGTCAGTTTTGTTTTTCATAATTGGGTCTTTATCATATTAGACCCAAAATCTATTTGCTCATTCTATTCTAGACCCCCACATATTCAAATTTCTAAACAAGTCCGCGGGACTTCGTATAATAAAGAGACCTATTCAAATGACCTCAGTAGATTTGAGGGTCTTTTTAGCAACAACTTGATAGATCGTGGTATTATTTACAACAATTCAATGAAGTTTGGGGTCTAATGTAGAACTCATAAAGATATAGGGGGTCTGAGGTGACAAATATAAAACAGATTAAGGTTTTGATTGTATTGATGATAATAGTTAATTAGCATGCAAATCTAGGATTCTCTTCCAGGAGAGTGACTCTTCAGTGTGAATCACTTTAGATGTACTATCCTCCAAACTTAGGTCCTTCCCTTGTCTGTTTTTATTTGTTTGCATTGTTTGTTTAAAGTATTCCAAACTATCATAAATTTTCACAGCCAATTTTAGATATTTGCACATGCAACTGCAAATGAAATAAACTAAATAGTATGCATTTATGATTCTTGTTTTACACGAAAAATGATGTCATCACTTCTTTATTAATTATGTAATTAATTCAAATTTTGGCGTTGAATCATATTACATACTCATATTTTTACTTTATTAGTACAGTAGTATAGTGAAGACGTCCTCAACTAATATCAGATTTTTACATCATTATCCAAAAGTTAACTTCTTTTTTCTATAGCAAATTTTAAGATATTATGGCATCAAAATTTTACACACGTTATCTTGTTTGTCCGAATTTTTAAGTTATTTAAAGAGAAAATGTATGTTCTTAGAGAGAATTCTCTCATATGATAATGATTAATGACGTATTTTAAATTATTTAAAGAGAAAAAATCTATGTTCTTATCGTAGGAGAGAATTCTCTCATATGATAATGACGTGCTCTTTTAACATAATAGAAGATGGCTACTAAAGAAGTATGGACGGGCATAAGGCTAGCAAAATATCATGACAGTACTACTGTCATGGTAAGTGAATTGATAAGGGACTGCACATTGAGAATCTAGGGTACATAAAAATGAGATCATTTACTATTTGTAGTTATTTGATTCTATTCAATTATTACGGGTACGATTATCTTTCGTAAAGTTAGTGTACGTTATTAAATCATTATGTGTTCTCTTTAAAACTGTTTTTTTTTTTTTTCTATAACAAACTTTAAAACAATTTAGCATATTCACACTTTTTACTCGTATGAACTTCTTTGCAAAACCTCTCAAGCTATATGAAGTTATGTATAGTTAAAATGAGAAATTGTCATATACAACTTGATTAACAGAAAATAACTTATCTTCACACTTTTTCCATTAAGGTCTCCATTTTTCCCGCCAGTGCACATGGATGCGCTCCCGATACATTAACTTAACCAGGCTAAGTCGGCACCGACAATTTTTCGTAGCATTGTATCGAATCAATATTTTTCTATTTTCTTCTATGGTACGAATATAGATAACTAATTTCTAAGAAAGACGATTCATTATAAAAATCTTACGTCCCGATTCTTTTCACCTCGAGTTTGATTGGCATATGAGTAATGTTTTTTTTTAAAACCTCGAACCCACAAATCTGCGTACGAGTAATGTTGAATATAGCAGAGATTCTATATTATTTCTAATATCAAGAGGAGTTAAGTTTTCTTTAATATATTCTCTCTGTTTTTCTAAAGTTAATTTCGATCATAATATGAGGATAAAGAGTATTTATTATCCATTAAGTATTAAAATTTTAAAAGCGATTAGATTGCGCGATATAATAGGAGAAAGAAAACATATTAGGATATAAATTTATAGTTACAATGATTTGGAGCCAAAATTAAAATATATGACGGATATATATGGAAAAAATTTGAAAAAGAAAAAGATATTGTTCCTGCTGTTTGGAGACACTCAGACACACTTCTTTCTAGACTCAAATTCATGCAACCAACTATGGAATAGAGCAACATGTCATTTTTATTTGATTTTTGAGATTCTATCTAAAATCTAGGGCTAGTAGGAACACCTCTCTCAATGAATGATTGGTTTTAAAAAGTTTGGTATGGAAACAAACTTTTTTTTTTTTGGGTGAAAGAGAAGGTAGGATGTTTAAATGAACATAGAAAATTTTACCTTTTTTGATATATCTCATGTGTTTATAATTGTTGAGTTGATTAATATGTGAGTATAGTCCCACATCCGATAAGACAAGAAAGAGTGATGAGTTTAAATAGGAGTTTGGGTCAATACCTAATAGCTATAGCTTTTAGGTTAAAATTGATTCCTAACTTCATTTTAAGGCCAATCCACTCTATATTGGGCCCGATTTCTCCCCCAACATTAATCGCATGGTCTGGTTATATTTAGCCGAATTAAAACTTTGAGGTTACATAATTTTTTAGTTCATCAAAGTGTAAGTATATCAAATAAAGTTGCGTCTAGTATTTGGAGGAAAATGATTCAACTGTAAATAAAACTACGTGGTGATGTGCAAAGTCACCAACGTTTTCAGAGTCGATCTTGAACAAATTTGATTGATACATGAACGGAGTAGCAACCTCCAACAGATAACTCCAAGCAAATGAGACAAACTAATGTAGAAAAGAATATATACATCATCAATTAAATGAGTTTCCTAATCAATCAATCATTCTAATCTCGTAGTCAAAGATCATCATCTTACGAAATACCCTCTCAATAAGCGACGTTTTTTGACCTCTTACGGCGGGGAGCCCCCACAGCCCCACTGATTCCGAACTAGGGCTCTTTTGGTCTTTGTCCCTTAAATCTTTCATATTTTGAATAGGCCCTTCAAATCATTGAAATTTCTATTAGATCTCCCACTCAATTAAAATGTGAAATTAGTCCCTCCGTTACATGATTGGGTTAACCATAGATCTGTAACTACCGTCACTAAGTAACTCTCACCCTCCAAGACGTTAATTTTTCCTCTCTCTTTAGCCCTATGTCATGGTACGTAATGTTTGAAAAAGCTCATTCCTAGCTTGCCTAGGCTTCTGCCTAAGTATAGATAGTACTTAGGCCGCTGGCCTAGGTCTTGGGAGTGACTAGAGAAGTGGAGACTGTTTGGGCGACTACACCACTTAGGTGTTGGTCGTTGTTTCCTTCGTTATTGCCGTCACATCCTTTAAACTCCTCCAAACTTCCCACCCTCCTCTACTGACTACGAATACCTCCTCCAAAGCCTCCGACCTTCAGCAAACCTCATCTGCCACCACTTAAATAAAAAAAAAAATCTTCCTAGGCTTAGCATCTAGGATCTAGGCGTCAATTTAGCACCTAGCGGTGTCTTGCGCTTAACATTGGTTGTAATTAAAAAAATAAAAATAGAAAAATACTTAGGCTCTTGCCTAGGCACTGGGTGCCATTTTGATGCTTAGGCTGCCGGCGCTTTATATAACCTAGATCTTGTGAGATTTCTTCATCGTCCCCAAAATCAACACCAAAGTCTTTCTCCCTCAGACCAAGTTATGTTTTAGTTAGAAAGGATATGAACATTCCAAGTTAAAGCTGTAGAATATTTCCCCAATCCAAACCGGTGCTAACCCGAAGGACTAATTTCAAACACCTTACATGATTTGGGGTATGTAATAGCAATTTCAATGACTGGGCTAATCTCAAAATATGAAAGATGTTTGAGGGACTAATATTGGCATAACCCTTCAAACAATACAACCACCTGTCTCGATCTCAACCGTTAAAAAAAAGTTAATGCTTTTTGTAATCAAGGATTTGTTACGGAGGGGAAAAAGCAGACCTGATATTAATTAGGGATGACACCTGAATCAGATACGGGTTAGTCTCGTATGAGTTCCATGTGTCAAAATACAAATCACATTAGTTTTGTATCGATTTCTAGGTGTCACGCACATGCTTATTATTATTATTATTATTATTATTATTATTAAAGAAAAGGAATGAGCATGACAACGCGTACATGACTATTTAATTAACCAATTTAATAATGTAATCTAGATCTGATTCCTTTACTAATTGAATTATTCATAATTGGATCCATTAATCTAATTTGATTTCCGAAATTGAAGATTTTGGGCTCAAATAATTCTCGAGCCAAAAGTCCAATCACAGTCTAAAACAAGGAATAGGATAAGCACTAGGGATTTGGTAAGTCCTAGTTTATCGGTAAAGGATTGAGACGGGAATTCTCAGAGCCCATGTTCAAATGTAAGTAGTTACGCTAGCGTACGTGCCAATTTTAGTCCAAAATTGTGTACTTTTGAAGTATACATTAAAGTTGTCTTAATCCTCCAAGGTTTTCATAGAAATATTGTTATACTTAACCATAGATTAACCACAAAACCATCAACAAATTATGTTTTAGAAGTAAATAAGATAATCACCAAAACCAACAAGGATCAAACTAGTCTAGGCCATCAATAGTTCTATGCGAATACTAATGCCAAGAGGTGAATCCAGGTCTTGTCCTAGATGTAAGTTAAAAAATGAACATTATTCATAAATTAAACTCAACAATCATTTTGGCGAACTTAACGAAAGGTACTCAATAAATTTGGTTTCTGATTCAAGTAAGAGAGAAATATAAGAAGGACATTATCAGATTACACGGCTAGTAACCACTAGAAAATAAATTTAATCTTCAATTTTGAGTGTTCTTACATCAGAAAAAGAAAAAATATTCAACATAATGTTGTGCAGAAAAACTATAAACGTTAACATGGGTACATGAATGCATCAAGAGTAAACATTACTTGCATGTAACCGATACATGTATTTGTATTCAGATTTAAAACTGCTCGATGTGTATATTTTACCCAAAACATGTATAAACCCAGGTCTAATCAGATTATTAGTTAGTATTTGTATCATAAAGAAGCCAATTAATCGGAACGAACAGTGACCAGAATAAGTTGATTCTCTCAAGTCTCAACAACATCGAAATGTTAAAGAATGCAAACTTGAAGTAAATATATGTTTCATAATTTATGATTCTAATCCCAGCTCATAGATTATTTATATTCTCAGAATAATTTCCAGGCCAACAATGTTCAAAATAGAAGGTTCATGCTACCAAGAGCGCATGAAATTGGAGCGTATAGTGAAATAATGCATAAACCTCCAAAATTCTATCATAGGACTAGAAGCACCTGAGACGCCCTTGTAGAAGATAAGATAGCAAGACTTGTTTAATTTTTAATGCTCAACACATGTTACAATGAAAACAGTTGGCTAAGTATTAAGAAAATACCATAATCTTTAATGCTTTCCCCAAAAAAAGACCAGCTACGTTGCAGGCAACATGTAGTATATTGTAAAATTATCCCAAAACAACCATTTGGTTTACTGAACCTGTAATTGCAATAAAATTACCAATCACATTATAATTGCATGTGATTGCTGTTTCATTTGTTAAGTTTTAGAATTTTACCGCTTGTAGTTTCCAGTGTTTGTTTAAGGGTTCAGGTTATTTTGGATGCTGGTGGTTGAAAATAAATATAAAAAAGGAGTTGAAAAGTAACAAAGGTTGCAATTCTGACTTGTATCTAATTCTGCGTAAGTTGTCGGCTGCAACTGGAAATCACTTTGCAACTGCAATGGAGACCATGTTTATTAGTTGCAATGAAACAGACAACTTAACCTAGGCGGTTCTAGTTACATGCAACTGCAGTTGCGAGGCTACATTTGCAGCGAACCAAATAGTCCCAACAGAACAAAAAGTATTATTGGTAGATGTTACAAGGGTCCAGTATCTTCGTTTACTCATTCTCATTCCATTTCAACAAGGAATCTATTTCTCCTGCAAAAACTAGTCAGTCTCATTCTAAGCGAAGAATTTGCTTCTTCCATCCCAAAACCCTATTTGAGCAGGGAAAAAAACTCTAGCTATATTGAGATACAAATCAGGCATGTGCAAATACATGTAATTTGTGAACTTCACAGATGGCATGTAACGAGATTAAAACCAATATGGTACCTTGATGTCATGTATAGGAATCATAAAGACAGACATTGAGAAATTCAGAACACCCATTTTTGGTGTGTATCATATACAAGCATAAAACATTTCATAATTATAGCTATATTGAGATCAGGATACATCGGAAAATACAGATCAGTAGAAATAGCAAACATAGATGTGCACTGTAGAAACTAGAATATCCAGATACACTCATAGAAAAACAAAGTTCAAAGTTTTTATGAGATGGTATCTTAATTTACCCTGACAACGAAGGATTAAGCACGTGCCCAGTGAACAACACTACTCCAGTCATATCTTCTCTGATTACAAAAGCAAACGGATGATCGGCTACGAAATCAAAAGGACCTAATGGCAAAGACCTCATGGTCACCACAGCAGCAGAAGCTCCAGCAGCTTCAGTTCCCTCCTCATTAACTTCAATAAAACATTTGTGGCAGATCGAAGAGACATAAAGATTATTTCCTTGAGGTGAATCCACCATTTCTGTCAAATCTCCATCCCTGGAGAAAGGCAGAACCAAACCTAGACCTTTTAGGGTTTCTGATGCTTCGAAACCAAATGAGATTTTGAATTTCGGGATCTTGAACTTTCTTACTAAGACCTTTTGATGTGGGAGATGGCGTTCTAAGAACCTGGATTCATTACTCATCTTATCTAACAAATTCTGCAATCCATCTTTTGCATTTGGTAGAAAAATGCACATAGTGAACTGCCTCTTATCATTGCCTTGCTTGTATGGAAGCCTTAGGACTGAGAAGTCATCGTAGGAGGATACATATTGTTTCTCTTTAGTAGTCATGAATGGTACTTGTATAGAGCTTCCATCAAGTAGGAAGAACTCTGAATCTTTGGTTTCTGCGGAGTTGAACTTTTTTTCCCAGGCTCCCTTGAAGTATAGTGCATTGCCAAATACTAACCTAGTGTTGCTGTCAACAGATCCAGAAGGAAGTAGCTCCTTTATAAGACCAGCAGTCACACTTTCAACCCATGAATTCACCTCATTTGATACTTCAACGAACTATACAAGTGAAAGCAACATAGTCAATATAATTTATCAAAATATCTGTTTCTAAAACATTATTGATTCAGAGACAAAAACATCATGAAGAAAATAAATCAATCATCTAAAATAGGATTATGTAATATTTTACAATTCAGGAGACTGGAACTTGTACTAATAATAATGTAGTTGTGCATATTCCGATTAACCATTGATTCGTATTTAGAGTATGAGATAGAACCAAGTGAAAGGATCACCAAAAGAACAACTCAAAAATGAGAAATACATGCTTCTTTCTCCTCTTATTCCCATTGGTCGAGGGTACGTCAGGTAACTTCAACATTTAAATTTAAGATTGGTCTCTTTGATATTGTTACTCTTGGCATTTCGCTAAGGTGACTCAACAAACCATGTATTATTGACTTAACTAATGAATACCATTGAGACACTGCATGAGGAGATAGGATGAAAGGCGGAGGTCAAAGACTTATGCAGACTTTGGATAGACAATGCAGCAATATTCCTTTTAAGTCATTGGCCCACATTTGTTCCTCTTCAAGCCATATGCCTTCAATTTGTCCCAGATACCTATTATTAATGCCCCACTGTCCAACCAATGAAGGGTCATCCTGAATCAGAATCAAACCCAAGGCGAAACAAGGCTTGTACAACAGTAGAGGGGGTGAATAGCCAAAAGAAAAACCATGATTTGTGACACGGAAAGCGGTATTGAAACAGACTAGTTATCAGAGGAAATGATACAAGCTCCCAAACTTCCCGGTCTTTGCTAAACCACATGATACATTTAAGGGCAAGTTTCACAAAAAAACTCCCCCAAAACTTTGGGGCATTTAAGGACAATATCTACATCATGGCTATTTAGGGTTGTTGTAACTTGTACATATATGTAACTTATTCAAGGTTTCAAATCTCAGCATCAACCATGGTTACTATTTGCAATTATTTGTCTCTGTATCAGGAGGTCTGACAATCAGATTTATTAGTATATGAAGAAGTAAGATCTGTTTTGATTCATTGGCGTCGTATTCTTATTTCTCCCAATATAACGAAATCATTTTAAGATTAATATTGGCACTAACTCTCAAATTTCTCTTCCAATAGTCATTATTACTTGTTAGCATGACTCGAATGTAGTGCAATATGAACATATGTATTGCTATTCCTTGATACTTCAAATCTTGTTTTTTATCTTCCGGCTAGATTATAAATAAAACTTTTTTTTTTCCCATCCAGCTGCCTAGCACACAATAACTCTTCTTTATCCCATTTAATCCATAGGACTTGATCATAAAAAAGAAATTTGGGACAATGAGCAATGTTAGCTAAAGGAGCAATGGGCCGGAACGACCCTTTAAAATCATCAAACAAACGACCCTTTAGAATCATGTTTTTGAACTTGGGTACGGGCTGAAACAAACCCCATCCACGTCTAGTGAGCTTCAAGAAATAATGTTAGGTGTAGAATATAAGTTCAAGAAGTATATGACAAGGGTTTTAAATTAAAACATATATCATATATGCATGCATATATCCGAGGAGCGTCCATGAAGTTTCGTTGCAGGTACTTGTCGTGTATGAGTACAGCTTCATGATAGAAGTACCCAGGTAAAATAGACTAGCAGTGAATGAGGAGGGACCGGAATTGGTTTTAAAGTTATAACTCAAATAAGAGTAGTCTAAATATTTAAGAAATAATCAAATTAATTTACTAAGTATCCGAATCTATTGCTTCACAGATAGAGTGAAGGTAAACCGAGGGTTGTCTACGATTTGGGGGTAAATTAGCATGACAATTTGAGGGATTTAAAACACTTATGATTTTTGG
>JBAKGM010000326.1:35557299-35569165 GCA_037177215.1 Asparagus racemosus
TATACGTATCAAAGTATTTTAAGATAAAATACGCATCGAATATACAGAAATACATATCAAAAATCACGGGTGTTACATAAAAATACTAAAAGGTTCATGAAAATCCCTTCTAAAGATTCCTAATTTACTTAAAAAATAAAACTATTCCATAAAATATTCAGAAAATAGTGTCTTTCATTTCTTCTGTTTTATTTTTTATTAAGACGTCATCAATCCTTCTCTACATTTATCTTTTTGATAAAATTAGACTACTTTTAAATGCTAAAAAAGCATAGTAAAATCTTAAATTGAAAGTTAAATTTATATATCTTAATGAAAGAATATCCAACAACTACTCTTTTCTTTGCTCAGTTTTGAAATTTTAGTCTTTTTTGTGATTTTGAATTTTTGAGGGTATATTTTGCAAATTTTGAAACTTTGAGAGTATTTTTTTGAAAATTTTAAATTTTAAGTTGGATTCCATGTTTCATGTGCTGGTGGTAGGTTTTCGAATATCAGGATGTTTCTTGCAACTCTGATATTTTGAGGGTGTTTTTCGCAATTATTAAAACTTTGGATTGAATTTGTTGTAAAATTCAAAATTTCAGCGGTGTACTGATAATATCCTGATTTGATATGTACTGGTTATAAGTTTTTAATTTTTAGGGTTTTTTGTGATTTTTAACATTTGAATGGGTTTTTTACAATTTTTATAACTTTGAGGTTATTTTTATAAATTTTAATTTTTCAAGTGTCTAATGGTAATCCCTTGAATTCATCTTTGTTGTTCGCAAGTTTTGAAATTTCAGAATTTCATGGTGCTTTTTTATTATTTGAATTTTTGAGGGTGTTTCCATAGTTTTTGAACGTCGAGGGTGTTGATTGTAAATTTTAAATTCTTCAGAGGTTGCTGTTAATTTTCAGATTTTATGTTTGTTGTTTTAAGTTTGAAAACATTAGGATTTTTGTGTAATTTTAAACTTTGAAGGCTATTTTGTATAATTTTTAAAATATTTTGGGTTTTTTAATAATACTTCATATATTATAACATATTAGTTCTTTACCGTAACAAACTAAAACCGTAGAGCTGTTTCATATATTTTCTTCATTTTATTTTTTTAAATTGTTGAGCTGTAGGTAGTTCACATAGTATTAGGATAAGATATAATTATGAGAATATGATATGATATAATTATGATTAGGAGAGATTAAGATTTAAATAAAATATTCAAAATAGTCCACAGTTTCATGTATTTTATTAATCTTATTTTTTTTAAACTATTGAGTTGTAGGTAGTTCATATGGGAATATGACAGGATATAATTATTATTAGGATAAATTAAGAGTTAAATGCAATATTCAAAATAGTTAAGAGTAATATTGATCATGGAAAGCTTTTCCCGAACTCATACTTTTAAAGGAGTATGATTAATATTAATTCTATTTTCAAACAACTCATTTTTATCAAATTTTTATCTATCAAGCAAATTTAATGACTATAAAATTGGTTGGACAAAGTCTGCTATCTACTTAAGTGGATAGTAGCTCAACTCATTAAAATATATATTATAGGAGTTAATAACATCTATTTTATTGATGTTTTTTTAATAACTATTTTATTGATGTTGTTACTAATATTGAAGTTATTTACTGGTATTGTGTTTGCGAGAATGATTTGCTCCATTTCATTCTCTTGTCGATGCATCTACAAGAAAGAAATTTAAAGCCTCTCTTATTAAACACCAAAATTCTCTTGAAATGTTGTGCTCACATAAGAAACTTGTTAGAATGTTGTTCGTGCAATGTTTCTTGTTTGATTTATAACAAATACTCATTTGCTATTGATATATTTGTGAGATAATATATTTCAAGCATAAATAGATACGAATAAGTTGCGGTTAAAAATGATGCAAAAATCAACACGAACGTTGATTTCAGCTAATAACTTTTGCAGAAACACCCAATATCTTTTGGGTAAATTGCACTGACCCCAATAACTTTCAAATTACCTTTTATGTTATTTCTTAGTTCTAATTTGTACAAGGTTTTCTGCAAAATATAGAAATTTATTAGAGTTTTTTTTTTTTTTGCAATTATAAAAGTTATTGGGGGCTAGTGCAATGTTGAAAGTTAATGGGGGTTTATTTCATAATGCTGTTCAAGAGGGTTTAGTAACTTACACAAGTGCAATTTTGAAAGTTCATGGGGGTTTATTTCATAATGCTGAAAGTTCAAGAGGGTTTAGTAACTTACCCAAATTATAAATATCACTCTCAAAAATATGAAACTACAAATAACCCTTGAAATCTAAAAACTACAAAAAATCCCCTTTAAATTCTAAAAATTACAGAGACCTCCTTAAAAATACAAAAATTACAAACCACCCCTTACATTCTAAACATCATAAACAACCCCCTAGAAATTCTAAAACCTACAAACAAATCCCTTAAAAATATGAAAACTACAAACAACCTCCTTAAAAGTCTTTAAAAAAGCCTCTGAAAACTATTAAAAAAATGCGAGAAGACCCTGAAAATTTAAAAAATGCAAATAACTACTACAAAATTTTGAATATTACAAATAGATTCCTGCAAAATTTGAGAATTCTAAACAATCATTTTAAACTATGAACATTAGAAACAACTCTCAAAAATTCAAAAATTACATGCAGTACTCTAAACATAATAATAAACAACCATTATTAATGGTTTTCTATGAAAACGTTTTGGGGGTTAAGCGGCATAAATAAAACGATATTGGGTGTTTTCTTCCAAATTTAATTGGAGGTATTTTGGTCATTTGACCACACGTTAACTAATAGTGTAATTCTAAAGTTTTCTGCCAAAAGTTTTTAGGGCTTTATTGAGACTTTAAAGGGTATTGGGGGTTTACTGTCAAACCCCTAAACTTATTGAGTGTTTAGTAAAATTAACTCATAGTTTCAATTTTTATGGAGAGGATAGATATTAGTGGTTTTACATAAAGAACTTATATCTATTGAAGAATATATTAGTGGCTACTATTGCTACAACATATCTTGACTGTCAAATTAAGATGAGAACTAAAATCCTAAATGAATAAGAGAATTAAGTGAAATACATCACAAATAAAGAAAATCTGAAACTGCTATTTTGTGAGTGCAAGAACAAATTGAACTACATATATAAAAGTAGCGATGGAAAAAGAAATGGTTTAAGTCCCCTTTACATAAAAAAAAGAGAATTTTTTTTGAAATAAAAAAATAAAAATAAAAAAAAGAGAAATTTGTGGCTTACATTTAGCCTTACATCTGAAAAATGCCACGTGTCCCTCCCAAATGTGGATTTGAAAATTTGAAATAAAAACTGTTCACACACTTATTAAGTGAGGTAGTGTTTGTTTTTTTTGTTTGTTTGTTTTTTTGAATATTACAAAATAGAAGGATATTATAAAGGAGTGATTGATAACTAATCCATCTACATTGAATTTCAAATTTTGATATGAAAATTACCCACATCTTTACTTTGTAATTCCTTTATAAGAAAAAAAGGCTCTGGTTCAAGTTGTCCACTTTCAAAGGGGCAACAATCCTAAGAAAAAAATTAAGTGCAATTCAATTTTTAGAATCAAGATCATAAGTACTAATAGAGAACGAAAAAAAAAATCATAACATACAAATCAAAGAAACCAGACTAATCTGTTTAAGCATGGGCATAACACTTGTAGTGTAGATAAGGAGTTGTGCTTGCAGATCTAACCTAATTCATGCAAATCCAATACTAATTGCTATAGATCCAACCTTAATTCCAGCATATCCAACCCTAGTTCCCACATATCCAACCCTAATTCCTTCAAATCCAACCCTAATTCATGTAGATCAAACCCTAATTCCTGCGCATCAAACCAAAATCCTCAATGGTCATATCGCTTGAGTTTTGAAACTTGAGGAAAATGATTGAGAATTTAATGGGCTTTTCCAATAAGGTTCGTGATGTGCGGATCTATCTGGAGAAGAAAGAAGGAGATAAGGAGACTGTAGTTGAGATAGGGAGGCTATTGTTCGAGAGAAGAAGGCTGTAGTTGGTGTAGGCTGTCTAAAATTTTTAATAATAGTTACTACTCACAAAACACTGTTGATGAAAGTTACAATCTGATGACCTTCACAATGGCAAAGGAGAGTTACAATTTGATGACTCTGGAACATAGAGCTTACAATTTGAAAATCCTTATGAAATCCAACCAAGAGATTATAAGAAAACAATCTCTTCAAACTCAAAACGCGAAGCTCAGCATCGCGTCCAAGCTCAAAAAGTGGGACTCACCACCACGTTTCCAAGCTCAAAACGCTAGGTTCATGGCCGTGTTCAAAGTTCTAAACGAGGGGCTCATCCTCGCGTCTGAAGTCAAGAACACGAAAGACACCCTTGCGATCAAATACAAGACGCGAGGATCGTCAACGGGATACAAGATTCAAGCTCTCATCCCTACCGTGAAGAATTCGGCCTTAAACAAAATGGAGGATCTCCGTCGATCCTTCCTTCTTTTGTAAATCGGGCAAACGATCGAGGAAGTTTGTAATTTCTTTTTCTAAGTCGGTTAGAGAAGGATTACTTTGAGAGATTGTAACACATTCTTTTCCTAAGTCAACTAGAGAGAATAACATCGATTTACATTTTCTCAAATTTTTCTCGCGAACAATTGGAGATAAGGAAGCTATTGTCTGAGATAAGGAGTCATAATAAAAGTGAAAATTTTAAAAATTTTAAAGTATAAAGTACTATTAATAACATTTGTGACGATGTTTGAATGTTTGGGAGTGCTTCTTTTGTTTTCATAGCGCAGAAAATTTCTAAAAGTTAAGCACGCCAACCAAAAGGTAGCCCGTTCATAATTATTTAGTACAGATAATATGTTGGTTTCTTCCAAAGTCTCACAGGCTAGACTAAGTGAGGGGTTTAAGATAAAAGAAAATAAACGACACGGCAACACATCTATTTTGCTACATACTTAGCTAATAACAACAATCCACAACGAACGGTAGTTAAAGAATATACAGATTACAGCTAGTATCCCATCCATTTTTCATTTCTAAATCACGAAACAGACGCCCACGCCATCCCAATTGCATGACCCGAAAACGCGATTTAACTAGTTTTTGTGTTAAAGAAAATAATCTTGAAAGAATATTTCTAGCATCACTCAAACTGCTTAAGTAAGAACAAAACAATATTCAAGCAACTGATCTAGTCTTGACCAATCTGTTTGATTAATTTAAGGCCTAATAAATAAATAAAGTTGTCGAGTTTTCCATATAGAGATTACTGACATCTACGAATATTTAGATTGCAAAGCTGGACCATGGTTAGTATACCAGTAAAAATATTAATCTTATGGAACAAAGGTGGAGAGTTTAATTTCTGAATAATACTTAATAAAACTCTAAACAGATTGTTCTCATAAACTAAGATAATTAATGATTTTAATTGAGAAATTGAACTTTATACTCTCTTTTCTTATTAGACCATCCAAGTTCTTCTTTAGGACATGTTTGTCGGGTCTTGACTTGAGAAACTAATTTCCCATTAGCCTTCCTCATTCTTTTGTTTAGATGGCAACAAAAAGAGAGCATAAACCTAATTTTCAAAATGACGAAAACATGGGACTAAGAACAGAGAAATCAATTTCAACAATTTTGAAAATATAAATTTGTTGGAACTCATTTGTAGAGGAGTAAAAAAATCACCTACAATCACCTCCGTCGAGATTTTTTTTGATAAAAAGTTGTATTCACCTCAGAGAAGACGCATTACCATTTATTGGATTTCCTAAATATTTCTGTGTCTTCCCAAACAAAGGAAGCAGTGGAAATCTATTTTTATATGATCTCTATTGGTGAAACAAATAGAATAATTGCTTTTTTTAGAAATGGTAGGAAATGTAAGGAAATGAATTTAAATGGTGAAAAATAGTTCCAATAAAAAAATGGTGAAAAATAGTTTCCTATGACTGAAAAATATATCAAACAATCCCCTAGCGTACGAGACAAGTTGCCAAAAACAGTATCTACAACTCTATAACTTATAAGTCTATCACAAAATACTACATCCAAACAATTTAGATGGACTTTGTAAAATCTGACTTGCAATTACAGGAGGTTCACAGTTTAACATCTTAAAAGGTAATGGTCCATGTTTACTCAGTAGCTAGTATATTAAAAGTTTTCTTTACTTATGCATAGTGAATAGTAACTATCAAATGATCAAAAATAAAATAATAAATTCATCCTTAAAGTATGGATTAAACTATCCACTTCTCACATAAAGCATCATTATTAATTCACAATCAAATATACAACAGATTTATAACTTGTCGGATTCTTTCTGCATTTCTTCGTGGGCTTTCATTAGTCTATCTCATTTTATTCATACCAATGAAACTTATCAACCACTTTCTTCTAAAATATTTCACTCTTTATTCCTTTTTTGAAATTGAAATTTTATTTTAAAACTGTATAAAATACAAGAAACGCAAAGTAAATACTATCACGTTATTAATCCGTTAAACATTTGATTGTGGGCTTAAAAAAAACCACACTAAGCACGTACGTATAGTTTCAAGGGGAAAATAGGCAAAAAGATATTTTAGAGGGGAACTTGAGAGTTGAGCAATAATAGCAGTACACTGAGAAGAGTTTGATCATTTTTTCCAATAATCGAAGACTGATCATAATTAGTAGGGGGGCAAAGGGAAATAGAAGAAAAAGAAAATCCATGACGGTGAGCATCCGTATCGATCCGAGACAGCACTGATAACAGCTCACATGCCCCGCATTCAATGCCAACCCTACCGCCCCCTCTCCCCCACGTCGCTATCAAACCCCCCCTCAAAGTACGCGAAAACGCGTCAAGAGTCGGAGCATCGCCGCGCTTTTTATTGGGCCTAAGTTTTCCAGCTCCAATTGGGCCTACATTTGCGACGCCCACATTACATATAAAGCCCTCTCCCCCCTTACTCTCACTCATCGCCATTACCGTCTCTCTCTCTCTCCCTCCACAAAAATGAAGAAGTCCTCTTCAGTTCTTCTTCTCATTTTCTTGATCTCTGCAGCAATAACAAGCGCAGATGACCCTTACAGGTTCTTCGATTGGACTGTCACTTATGGACCCATTTCTCCTCTTGGTTTGCCTCAACAGGTCGGTTTCCAAATTTACATTACTCTTTTTTTTATTAAACATAACTAGTATTTACATTTACATGGAAGAAGTCTTCTAGTTAATGGGTTAACGGGTTGGTGGATGTTCCTTTGCATTTGCAGGGCATCCTCATCAACGGCCAGTTCCCCGGCCCAAAGCTCGACTGCGTGACCAACGACAACATCATCGTCAACGTCATCAACAACCTCGACGAGCCCTTCCTCGTAACTTGGAACGGGATCAAACAGAGGAAAAACTGTTGGCAAGATGGAGTTCTCGGCACGAACTGCCCAATTCCTCCGGGCGCAAATTACACGTACAAGTTCCAAACGAAGGACCAAATTGGGACTTTCACGTATTTTCCATCGATGGCGATGCATCGGGCAGCGGGTGGATACGGTGCTCTGAATGTGTATGCGAGGCCGAGGATTCCGATCCCGTATGATCCTCCTGCTGGGGATTTTACGTTGCTCGTTGGTGACTGGTTTAAAGCTGGACATAAGGTAGAAAAAAAATTTCGTTCAGGCATTTTGTCGAATACTTTGGGGGGTGACGTTTTTATTTTATTTTGATATTTGCAGGTATTGCAACAATCTTTGGATTCTGGGAGTGCTCTTGGATTCCCTGATGGACTTTTAATTAATGGAGTTCAACAGGCCGGTTCTTTTACCGGGGATCAAGGTATCTTCAACCTTCCCTTTTAAATCACTGTTTTTTTTTTAAAAATTTACAGGAGTGGTCTTTGCTTGTAAACCCAAAGTTTTATTCTCATTTATTTTAAACCCGGTCACTTCCAAAATCACTCTTAAACCAGAAATACTCCGATTGAATTTTTGTTAAACCTGAGCGGTTTGGTATATCGCAGCTTACAACTGAATATAACAATCTACGACAAACGATAGTAATAGTAACTCTGGGCAAAATAATATCGTATAAATAACTGCTGAAGTACACAAAGAGTGGAGTATTTTGAAGTTATACCTGACCCCAGGAATACAGGATTTGTTGTTGTTGCAGTTGTTTTTGGAGTAAGCAAGTGGGTTTAAAAGTAGATCATGGAAAATCTTTCCTTTTTTTTAATAACCGAAAAAGCTTTGTTACAAGAATACCAATTATCTGATTCGAGAATATGTGCTTGTTTCTTCTAGGAAAAACTTACATGTTTCGAGTATCGAATGTGGGTCTATCGGTATCGATCAACTTCATGATCCAAAACCACCAGCTCAAGCTAGTTGAAGTTGAAGGATCACATACAATTCAAAACACGTATGATTCACTCGACATCCATCCTGGACAATCTGCGACAGTGCTCGTCACCCTCGATCAACCACCGAAAGATTACTATATAATCGCCTCATCACGATTCACGGACATTGTTTTGACTGCTACTGCGGTTTTGCACTATAGCAACTCTAATTTGGGTGTATTTGGTCCAGTTCCCGCAAGCACCGCAGGGGGGCTAGACTGGTCGATGAACCAGGCTTCGAGCATTAGGTAGCGATCGTTTTACATCTAGTTATGAATTAATGATAAAATAAGTTAGGAAAAAAACCCTTTACCTATACCAAGTTTCTTAAAAGACTCTCATATATGATTATTAATGAAATCAATAGTTTCATAATTGAATTTGCTTCTTATGAAATGACATGCTGGTAAATGTCTGCATGCAGAACTTTAGATTAACGGTAGAAAAATTAGATTCTTTTAACTTTACCCAAAAACTAACTATTTTTGGATTCTGAAGTGCAGAAATTTGTATCCAAGTGCAGTCGTTTGCTGAGATGTCTAAACAAAAACTTTGTTAGAAAGGATTATTTACATCCCTGTACCTGTAGTATTGTGTAATTACATTGGTGATCGTGGGTCTATGTAGCTACATGGATAGCCCTGAGATTACTAAGTGAGAAAACACGAGTAATCTTAATGAAATTAATCTTCAAGGGTTACTCAAGGTTACTTGTGTAATCTTAGTCACGAAAATCTCAGGGTTATCTTTGTAGATACATGAATATACATGAATATAAGGTCACCCATACATTTATACCAATACCACAGGGTGCCAGGTAATAATCCACCGGAAATTTAACAATTTTATCACTGGTCATAGAGGGAGGCTTCTTTTTGAAGAACATGATATAAATGACGGGTTCCATTTTCTCTAAAAAAAAAAAGAAGTGTTCTCGTAATTTACTCTGTTCGTAATTGTATTTACGTTACAATCTTTGATTAATTTTTTCCCTTTTTTGTCCCAAAGGTGGAATTTGACTGCCAATGCGGCAAGACCTAACCCTCAAGGCTCATACCATTATGGTACAGTTCCTATAACAAGGCAACTTATCTTGGGTAATTCTGCGCCAGTGATCAATGGCAAGCAGAGATATGCTGTCAACGGTGTATCTTACGTTGTGCCTGATACACCTCTAAAGCTTGCGGATAATTTTAATATTGAAGGAGTATTTAGCTGGGATAGCATACCTAATGATCCTAACAGTAACGGTAACTTTCTTGGTGCCACTGCTCTTCGGTTTAATCTACATGATTTTGTCGAGATAGTGTTTCAGAACAATGAGAACGAGATGCAGTCGTGGCATCTTGATGGATATGATTTCTGGGTTGTCGGGTAAGTTTAATTTGCATATATTTTTTCATTTAGATAGTTATTCATTTATTTATCATTAGATGGTTTTTTTATTTATCATGTTAAGTTTGTTGTGCTATGTGTGTGATAATCAGCATCTATCATGTTTCACTGGTGGTTATAACAAACTAAGCGTCCTTGCCTGTGGCATGTTATCACATGAAAAATTCATGCTTAAACTGATAAGACAAGTATTGATCTTGATATTCCTGTTTTGAATAATCAGTCTCAATAATGTTCAAATGCAATTCGTAAAGAGAAATTGACGAAAAAAAATCCAATTAAAAAAAAAAAACAAAACTGGTTGTATATTTCTCCTTTTTTAAATAAATTTGTCAGAAGCCAGATTTCTGAAATATCTCTGTTTAACAGTTGATTGTTACTGCATATATCTTGCTTTCATAAAAAAAATTTGAATGCTCTGCTGAATGAGTCTTCATCTAAAAGAGGCTGTGATAAAATTTCATACTCTCTCTTCCTCAAGTCAATTAGCATATTATGCAGTCAGAAAGACAAGAAACTTCAATTGAACACTAATTAATGTTCATTTTCAATGTAATACATGATTTTTACTTATGAGTAGGTTTTACCATTATGTCCAACATAAAAACCTTCAATTTCTGTTAAGAGATCAGATATTTTAGGGGAAGCCAATTTTGATCCTTTATCTGTGAAATGCACTTTTTTCTATATGAAAAAAAAGTAACACCCCTTGTTTTTAGATTTTCGTCAATCTGTCATGCAACTGAAGTGCATGTTTCTTTGACTAGTAAATGCTATGCATCTGAAACTAAATGGTTGCCTTCAATTGATAAATACAGTTACGGTTCAGGCAAATGGACAAATGATAAGAGACAAACATATAATTTAGTCGATGCCGTCACCAGACATACAGTTCAAGTAAGTATAATCTTCTACATTTTCTCAAATGCACTCATTATTTACAATTTCAAATTGCTTAATTCTTCTATATATACATATATATAGGTTTATCCAAATGGATGGTCCACGATCTTGGTATCATTGGATAACCAAGGAATGTGGAACGTTAGATCTGCGATGTGGGCAAGACAGTATTTAGGGCAACAGTTTTATATGAGAGTTTGGACACCTGAGACGAGCTTTTACAATGAGTATTCTATACCTCATAATGCATTATTTTGTGGGAAGGCTATTGGTCAGCACGCTTAACTTGGATTTAATTATTTGTCTAATTTTATGTCACGAGGGGGTGGCTAAAGAACAGAAAATAGGTAGAGATTTTCTTTTATTTTTATTTATTTTGATGATATATGTAAACTTATGTTGTTAAAGATTTATAATATTCTTCAAGTTAATTTTTTTGAGAATCGGGAAAGTTTTGCGTGCAATTGTAGTTTAATCATGCGTTCCTAGTGAATGATTTGTGAGGGTAAAGGTGTGAAATCCCATTCCCTTTTTAGTGTGATTATTGTTCATGACAACTTTGCAAATCTTTTAAACTTGATTGTGATGGAAAATTTTCTAATGGATCAGATTTGCTAGATACTTTCTTTGTTTGTAAACTGTTTTGTTTTGCACTCGATCAAATGTCTCTTCGAATACGAAGTCTATTGAACTTGATTTCCTTTATACTTTCTCCTCTCACACACAACATTGAGAAATTGTGTAAACTAAACCATCGTATTACTTCTTCCATTGTGTAAACTAAACCATTTTTTAAGGGGTTTTCCCTAGAAACCATCTTAAAAATAGGGTTATTATACAGAAATCACATTTTATTTTCAATTTATACATAAACCACATTTAAACTTGGTTTTTGTTGCAACCAACCACCTCCTAATCAAATTCTTCACTTAAAACCCAAAATTTCCCTTAAAAAACTTGCATTCAAAGTACATGACTCATTTTTTAGTGTTTAGGTCTTATTATGATACAACTCACGTACTCTATTGTAACCTTATTTTCTATTTTATTAGTGAAATTTTGACTAAGAGGTGGTTGATTGCAACAAAAATTTGCTTTAGAAGTCGTTTATGTATAAATTGAAAATAAAATGTGGTTTCCATATAATTACCCTATTGTTAAGGTGGTTTCT
>JBAKGM010000326.1:35584597-35597074 GCA_037177215.1 Asparagus racemosus
AGCTAAGTCAATCTTCAGAAGAGCCCGCATTTCTTTGGCATCCTCAAGAGCTTTTCTTAGGCGAGCAATCTCCAAATACTGTAGCTCAATAGAATGAAGCAAGTCAGCTTTTGCCTTTTCCCTGGTATCCATGCTTGCTCTGATATGAGCGTATTGAGTGTGCAATTGATGTAATTCCTGCTCAGCGACTCTTCGCCTGGCTTCTTTGGCTTGTAAAATAGACTCGACTTGGAGAGTAATGTAAGAAGAAGCACCTCCAGACCGTAGTCTCATAAATTCTTCAAACTCTTGTTCCAGAAGAACCATGTCTTCTGCAATAGAGTCCGGCAAATCAGAGAAGCCTTCCGCCTTTATGACTGCCACACGCCGATCGAGAAGTCGCTTGAGTGAACCAGAAGAAAGACCCTTATTCACCACCCTCTCTATAACACTATTAAGTAGAAGGGCAAAACTTTCAAGCTCAGCACTGATTATCACCTTCTCTGGGTCTTTGTCCAACATCAATACCTTAATCGACTCGTACAATATAGTTGAGGACGCTGTAAGAGGAGAAATGTGAGTCTCATAAAATTCTCCAAAGTCGATAATCCTTAAAAAAAGAGAGAAGTCAAGAGCTTTACCTATGTGGCTTGAAGATCCCTCAGTTTGTATTGTGTGTCCCACACTTATGTGTTTGACCTCGGGAACCACCGGAATTGATTCGACTTCAGTTCGAGTAGCCACTGGTCCAGGTTGAATAGGAGAAATTCCAATAGCTGAGCTCCAGGCTGTGGAATGGGAAGCTGAACCTCCAGATTAGGAGATGGAGATTCCCCAGTTGGCTCTATAGCAATGAAGAAAATATTATTAAGTTATCAGTTGTCAACAAAATAACGAAAAGAATCGGAAGAATCGGGCATATACCTGTAGAAGGACCGACTCCGGCAGCAGATTCTCTTTGGGCCTGTTCTTATAGCATGTCATAAATCAGATCATGATCGGATTCAGAGATAGAAATCATTTGAGCCAAACTTGATTCGAAAGTCTCCTTCTGACTCTCCTCCTGTACGGGCTCCGTCTCCATTGGCTCTTCCGCTGCGATATTGGCAAAATATATTAAGTGTCAATTTTTGTGCTTTTGCGCGTATTGAAATTATGATAAGAGGCGTATATGCCGGGAGCCAACTCTGCAGGTTCACTGGGTGCCACCAAAGGTTCACTCGGCAGCGTCTCTTCTTCAACCTGTCCCTCCTCTGCACCGGCTATACTATATTAGATTTTCAACACAAAGAAGAGAAGGTAAAACAAAGTAAAAAAGAGATTTATACAGGGAGTTGGTTCCACTTGGCTAGCGCATGCGCTCATTCCTTTGAGTTTTTCTAAAAGAACTTGGAGAGCACAAGCCACTAGCGGAGGAACTAAATCGGACTTCCTCAACTCCTTAAGTTGCCACCCAGATGAGGTATTCATACCTTCAACAGTAGCCTCAGGCACAAGAGGGGCTTCCGTCTCTGCCGCAGAAGTAGTAATACCCGTCGTACCTTCATCTATAGCCTCATGAATCTGTTCAGTGAAGCTTGACTCTTCGTAAGCAAAGGGTGACGGAGGTGGAGCCTCAGCTGGAAGCTCTCCTTCTTCAGAATTACCTAAGAAAGAGAAGAAAACTATTAAGTACAAAAAATTGAAGATCAAACGATCAACTTAAGAAACGAACTTCACCTCCTCTTTCAGTAGGAGTATCAATGCCTTCTGGCACAGGAGAGGGAGATCGTAGAGGCCGAGGTCTATACGCAATCTTCTTAATACGCATCAATGCCCTAGCGATCAACGCCTTAGTGATAGAAGTTGAGGTAGGAATGGCTATCGATGTACAGGCCCTCTTACGGAGAGTGAGATCGGAAGCTTCTTCACTTTCCTCTTCCTCTTCTCTTGTCTCAACAGTCATTATGTTGGGATGGGTGAGGATGACTTGCTTTCGAGGCCGCTTTAAAGGATGTTCGGGAGAAAGCAGAACATGGGGAGAGACCAGACCAGATGCATCCTGTCGAGTTGGAGAAGGAGGAGGGGGTACTACTACTTCACTCCGTATCTGAACCCCGGTTGGATGGACAATTTCTTCTTCTTCCTCTTTTGAAGTCTGGATCGTGTCATCAAAATCTTCTTCCTCGCTCTCCTCATGAATAATTTTCTTCTTGCCCTTTGCCTTCTGAGAAGGTGCAGCTTGCCGAGGAGAGGCATGAGACTGTGTTGTTTCCCTTTTACGCTCCAACTTAACTTCTGAAATTCTTTCAGTAGGAGCGTTAGCTGTGATAAGCCATTTACAATATAGAAATGTCATTTGAAGTCTGGGCTCGGCAGCTAGAAGACTAAATCTAACATTCGTACAGCCACTGATGCTCCAGTACTAGGCACGTGCACCATCGATAAGTCCCCCGTGTGCTTTCATCACCCAATTGGGATTCCCGACATAGATCTGGTCATAGCCAAACTGACGAGAGAACCAGCATGGGAAATAAGGCTCAATATTGCAAGAATTCCTAACTCAGAATATGAGATAGCTGGGGTGAATGTTTATCAACCACCGGAAACACCCGAGGTCCAGTATAGTTCGGCGTCCGGTGGGCTCAGTAGCGTCCACGAGTATTTCATCATAGCGACCCGAGAAGGGTGGGAAACACTTGAAGAATTCCCAACTCTTGGCGATTCTGAGTTGGCGAACCACCTCGGGCCATTGTCTCGCTCTCCACTTGCAGTTCTCCAAAGTTTGCAGTAGTGAAAGCTCAGGTTTAATTGTCTCGGGCACCGTCATTAAATCCAGACGATGGAGTACAAGCCAAGCCATCAAATAAGTATATGGTAGTTCCACCTTAATAGCCGGAATCTCGCGGGAGGATCCTTTGCTTTCTTGGGAAAAACTAGCAACTAAGTGTCGGAGCCCACAGTGGATATCGGCTACCATCACTGGAAGGAGAGAAAGTCGGCGACCGACAACCAACTCAACAGTAGGGAAGAGCACTTCCAGTGGCATTGCGTCTGAAGATTGATGCGGGACTACACATTTCTTCAACCAGATGGCTAAGTAGCCTGCCAAAAGAGTTTGAGGCTTGATCTGCTTTTGCATTTGCCACAAGTAGGTCTCAAACTTAGTGCCTTTAGGAATCTTACCCTCAGCAAATCGGGTAGTAAAAGACTGGGCCTTCGTCTTTTCGATAAGCTTGTTGATGGCAGAAGGGGTTAGAGGATCTAATTCGCTCACATCTTCATTACTTTCTAAATTCTTGAATAGATAGTCGGCGAATTGTTTCAAGCTGACCTGCGGACTCTTCTTAGCCTTCACTTCAGCTGACACTAACGCCACCTGGTAGTGGCAGGTCAACTCCCATAAGATCTCATAAGTGGCAGACCCCTTCTCCTTCATTTCTCTTAGCCGACGATTCATCGGGAAGTATTCTTGGTATGGTGCATCACCCATAGGTAGGCCAGACACCTTCATCATTTCATGGAGCGGCAGGCCCAATTCCCCTTGCCGTGTTAAAAAAGTGTTGGAGTCTGGGTCATATGTCTCTAAAAGAGCGAGGAAGTGATGCACACTAATAGGAATTCCGTACATGCTCGCATGGATGGGGATGTACAAGCCAACCTCCTGAAGCTCATGACTCCACCTGCTGAGGACATATTTGGTCATTTGCGTCCACCATCGGTCATTGGTAGAGTGGATCCAACCAAAACATCGGTGGGGTTTCTTCGGAGGTAATTCTCATCCCAGTCTCGCCAGGCGATTTTTCACCGTATTGGCTTTGACCATCAACTCATTGTGAGGTGGACTATCTTGACCCGCAATCCCAGGATAAAGCCCACGGATATAACTCCTATCACTTGAGCCCGGTGTAGCCCCTTGGCCTACATACCCACAATGAATACGCTCTTGATCCTTAGTCAATCTCCAAGGTATACTCCTCTTGACTAAAAGATTGCGCAGATGGACTAATGAATAATGGCAAGCAAAAGGGAGCAAATGTAGACGAACACCATTGCTTTCATACAGCCAAGGTTCAGAGTGGGAAGATAAGACTTCTGGGTCAGCAAATGAATCCCTGAATAAGTAGTTGGACTTCCTTATGACTTTAGTAGATCCAGCAGTTTTTAGAAGAGGGGCGTCGGTTATCATCCTTTGCAAATCGCGACGGTCTCCATGTTCCAATAACTCTTGTAATTCTGGAGAAGCACTTGGGCTGAGCAAGGGCATATCAGTTACTAGGGGCGCTTCACGGGAGGAGGAGAACACAGTGCTATCTAGCCCACTTGACTCGTGGGCAGCAAACGCTGTTGGAGGAAACTCAACTACAAGAGACAGAAAACAATACATCAAGATGGACTCAAGGAAGCAAAATTGAGTATAAAGAACACTTAACCAAAACCAAAGTATGAGGAAACTGTCTCGTGGTGACTGAGACAGTCCAAACTGTCGCGCTAGCAGCGAGGCAGTCCAAACTGTCGCGCCAATAGCGAGACAGTTCAAATTGCCGCACAGACAGCGAGACAGTCCAAACTGTCTCGCCAATGGCGAGACAGCCTCGACTGCTACGCAAGCGTGAAACAGGTAAGAACTCATATTTTTTGTTTTACGAGCGTTTTGGCCATGCGAAGCACTCATTTAAGCCCAGATTCTCTCGAAGGAGGACCTCGACTCTGCCCGAATGCCTCACAAAGGAGAGCAAACGAGGATTTCTACACAAAAGTGCCACCTTTTAACTAAAAATATATGCATACACATGCAAAACTCACCCCCAAATGATGAGACAGTAGGCTCTTCAACTTCGGGAGCCTGAGGGACAGATTTACCCTTGGGGAAACGAGATCTTTTGGGAGACATGTTTAAAAATGAGTCTTTTGATCTGAAAAAGAGTGAAAGGTTGGGTTTTGATCGGATTCAAGCCAAGAAAAGTTCCAAGAAGCCTAGGGTTTGATGAGGGGGTTCGGATCTGATGGATAATCACAAGGCCCTTGAGTTTTGTCATGAAAATCGACTAAAGTCGATCGAACCCAAGCAAAAAAATCGAAACCCTAGATCTCAGAAAGAAGGAAAGAAGGATCTTGGGGAAATTTAAAAGATTTGAAGAGATTCTTTTAAGGCAAGGAGAAGTTTTTGAGGATTTTTGAAGTCTAAAAGGTGGGATGTTGAATAGTGGTAAAACCCTAAACGTCGGGTTTATATAGGGTAAAACTGTCTCGGCACTTCGAGCGCGACACCCTGATCTGCCGCGCCTAACAGTTTGAGTGAGATAGTCCTTACTGCCGCGCCCAACAGTTTGAGCGAGATAGTTTTTACTACCGTGCATATCAGTTCGAGCGAGGCAGCTCTAACTGTCGTGCCTATACATTGTGCCCGATAGCCATAACTGCCACGCACAAAGAAAAAAAGAAGAAAGAAGAAAAGAAAGAGAAGCCAAATTTTCTCAGCAACTCCAGGGCTCAGTGATTATTTTCTATATGAGATTCGAGGCACATATTCAGAGCAATTTGATCACAAAAAAATATTCTGAGGCCTTCTCAAGTTTGATGATGAGTGGTTTTCATCCTGAGAATTCAGAAAACTAGACGGCGCTTTCATCTAAATCTTTTCATTATAACAGGATAGCATGGTTTACGGGCCAAATGGTAATCCTCAAGATAAAGATGGTCAGTTCAAATGTGACTTCAACCAGTTCAAATACAAATGCAATAGCCAGTGATCCCAGAATATGGTCAGCGACGTCGCATAGCCAGGGTTCATAAAGCTGAAGCAAGATATAGGCCTCTTCTACAAAGTTCAACATTGAACAGAAGTAAGGCGTATTTTATCCAAAGTATTTCAGACCACTCGACAAAATACAGCGGAGTCTGAAAACTTTAGAGGGGGTATCTGTAGGCATCAAAAATTGCTGAGGAACCCCAAGTGTGACTTAACCGTAAGAATGTCAAAGAATGAAACCATCGAGTTCTAAGGAATTTAGCCACAAACACAAAATCAGTGCCCAAAGCACACCTTGTTGTGCCACGCCACTGGCGCGGCACCTTGTTGTGCCACGCCACTGGCACGGCACCTTATTGTGCCTCACCACTGGCGTGGCACCCTTACGTGTCCCGCTCAATGTGAAACATTACTTATGCCTGAAATGTGCTCTTAAAGGGTCCAATTAACATTTGTGGGACCCATTTGACTTTTCAAATGGAAAGAGACGTTCAGCCATGTTAATGGGCGGTTACACGCTGAAAATATGCCCACTAAGCGTGAAATGAGGGCATTTAATCGTGCCTAAAAAGGAGGAATAACAGTTACAGCATCATTGGTGCGCGGCAGTGTTGAGTGAGATAGCCACGACTATCGCGCCAACGGCGCGACAGTACTGAGCGCGACACAACAAAGTGTCGCGCCCACTACACACGTAACCCATGTTCTTTTTCAGCAGTTTTTCCTCTCGAAGACTATAAATACCCCCCTACATCCACTTGGGTGGGGGATCGAGATTCTAGAGATTAAAAGAATTCAGAGCTAGAGCTTGGGTAATTTCAAGAACGGCATCCACGTGGAGATTCCTCGAGTTTAAGCTTGGCCTTATTCTTGGGAAGAGTAGATATCTTACCTAGCTAAGATATTTACTTAAGTTCTTGTTTCCTTCGCGGAGCATCAACCCTACGTCGTTACAGTCATCGTTCGGTGGACCACGGATTACGCATCCACGGCACAGGCAAACAACCCACAAAAACAGGAGATTACTACGCAGTGATTCTTCTGTTTGAGTTTCTTTTGTACGAGAGTGTAACTATTTTTCTTTGTATTCGAGAGATATACACGTGTAATCTTTCACTTGTAACCATTTTGAAACATTTTGAAATGGAAACGGCAAAGAACCACGCTTTCGGCGGAAACAATCACCGGTGGTGAGTGGTGGAATTAGGGGTTTTGACGTGCCATCGATGTGGCCCCAAAGCCCACGGCTACGAAGAATGACTCGCAAGGAGTAAGACCATAGGCGGTAGTTGTCAGCATCGAGTTTAACATCGATGGATTGCTAAGGGAAGTGCATCTTCGGCGTTGTCATGTTGGTGATATGGGGTTCGAGTGATCAGTAGCTGAGATGTGGTATCTAGTGATGACCGTGGCGGTCGTGGATTGCTGAAGGCGATGAGAATATTGCTGTTGGTCAGTGGTGCAGGATCTGCAACGAGGGACTGTTGATGATGGTCGATGATGCAGGGTCTGCAATCGACGGTGTGGGCAGAGGCGCTGTGTGGTCGGTCGTCGGTGTAGATCATGGTCGAGCAGGCGCTGGGCACTCGGTGATGGGGCGCTGGGGCTCTGGGCGTGGGGCGCTGGGCGCTGGTGGTTGTGGGCGAGTTGGCTAGCGGGCGAGCGGATCGTGGTCGAGCGGTTGAGTGGGCTAACAATGGGTACTGCAGGCGGGTGAGTGTGGCTCAGTCGTGGTCGAGATTTGGGGTGGTGTAGGCATGTCGACGAGGGCCAGACGGCTTAGGCTAATGAGGGTGGCGACGAGAGCTGGGTGGTGGCGACTGGCTGCAGGCTAGGGTTAGGGTAAGGGTTGGTAGTGGGGGTGGGACCCACTGATTGTGATTTGTAGGATTGAGATTTGAGGAGGGGATTGATTGGATCTCTTTGATACCATGTTAAATGCAGAGCAAATCAGGAGAAAAGGATATATTGCTTCATTGATATGATGGTCTATTTATACAATGTGAATATGATTGTTCTACTACTCTACCCATTGAGGGACTAAACAAGAGTATTCTATATACAATATGAATAGGGTTCTATTACTCTACCCAATGCGGGACTAAACAAGAGTACTCTATATACAATATTTAACAATCAGGTTGAGAAGATTGTTTCCGCTTTGGGTCACGATTATAATAGGATTGATGCATGTCCGAATGATTGTCACATCTACCATAAAGCTAATAATGACCTTCAGGAGTGTCCGACATGTGGAGTTACTCGATGGAAATAACGTGCAAACTCTTTAACACGGCGGACAATGGAAATATCTTAGATGGATTTCCGTCTAGATTGATCTATCTAGATGGAATTCAGGGCAATCTCGACAGTTTTTTCCATCTAGATTGCTCGTTTTTCTATATTCGAAAAAACACTAATTTCATATAATTATTTGTTCTCTCTCTATATATAGGTTTATCCATACGGATGGTCAGCAATCTTGATGTCGTTGGATAACCAAGGAATGTGGAACATGAGATCAGCAATGTGGGCAAGGCAATATCGGGGCCAGCAACTCTACATGAGAATTTGGACGCCGGAACAAAGCCTTACGAACGAGTATGTGATACCCGATAATGCTTTGCTTTGCGGAAAGGCTACGGGTATGCTCCCATAATGTACTCGACTCGTTATGATATATGATTTTAAGGAGATATACATAGAGGAGAAGGAAGAATAACGGGAAGATGATGATTCATGTGCAAAGAACTGTAGCTTGACTACTTGTTTATTATTATTATTATTTTGTTTTATTTTTTATTTTTATTTTTTTTTTGCCTTTCTTGGGATGAATTTATTTATTTGTGTTTTTTATGTAGGTGCCTGTACGAATGAATATATGCCTAATTGATTGCTGAACCATCAAAATACTCATTGTTGTGTTGTGATTCATTTTTCTTAATCACTTTTGAGTTGAGAGGATTCTGCGTCATGATTTTTATGAATTGTTTCCTTGTGACTTCTTTTAGTGTTGCTTTGGCAAAAACAGACCAAGGAGTTGTATTTTTGCTAGCCAAGCATATGGCACTCCCTAGAAAGTTATTGCTACATTTGCATAACTAAGAGGTAACTTGAAATTTTCATTAACTGATAACAATATAACCCACATATATAATTTGGTGCCCCAAAAAAAAATTTAGTTAAGAAATTACAGAGCCCTAATTCTAAGCTCCACCACTTCCTCATTAGTTAAGAAATTAAAAAGAAAATACCATATGTTAAAAGCTAAGTATATTCTGACCGGGGGAAAAAACTCATTACCAAAGATGTTAATGGTAGACCCTATTTGGGTGGAGAAAGAGGTCGCCATTGGAAAGTGTGGTTTAATGCTAACCGCAGGTTTGAGGCCAGGCTAAATACGCTGCAGGTTAAATGGGCCTAAATGGATTGTACATGTAGGTGGCCCAGCTATAAATTAATCTTGTTAGCCTGCTTTCCTGTCAAATTTTATCTAACATCACATTTATGGCGTAAAGATTTCATACGGTCTTGTACTATTAAAAAATAATATTAACTGTATTACGCATATGATACTATTTTGTTATTATAAGATTCAAATGTACTTGTAAGAATATGGATAAACAGACTCTAATTGCAACTTCACCAGAAATAATTAATATTGTCACTTGTTTGTATTTTGTGTTAACAAAGTAGTAATGAGAGAATTAACTGTAGTATAGTTAATAATACTTTAATTTAAAGGGCTTTTCGATTTGAAGATTTTAGGTGAAACATGTTTTGAACAAGAAGAAACATCTCTTCTGTCGGGAGGTGGGGCCCTTTTATTTTGGGTAAATATAAAAAACACACACCCCAAACCACCCCGCCCAAAAAAACAAACAAAAAAACAAAAACAAAAACAATGGTGTACATTTTTTAGTTAACCCCCGAACTATTTTAATTTCACAAACCCCTGGGTTTTGTGGGGTTCGCACACGACCACCCTGAGCTTCTTCTATTATTATAGCTCCTATAAGAATTTTTATTTTAACACCCTAAAGTAACATTATCAAGTCTAACGTGCCACATATCAAGCATGACTTAAAAAATACATCTTAGTTCTCAAAAAATATATCACCCTTATTCTTTTTTGTCATTTTTTAAAGGATTGAGAGGTATTTTAGCTTTTTCTATCGCGTGCTTAGCACGTTAGATATTAGATTTAACAGTGTTACTTTTGTGGTTAAAATGAACAATCATCAATGAGTTAAGTAGAATTGAAGAAATTCAGGTTTAATATGCAAAACCCCTCAAAGTTAGGGACTTCACGTGGAATTATAATTGTTAAGGAGAAATAGGTCAAACTTAAGGGTTTTTCATGTCAAATTTTCAGCCCACAAGATCACGTCAGATTTCCAACCCATTATCGATCTAAAATTAACTCGGAATGAGTTTTTCCGTTTCGTACACTTTTTTGTTAGCTTGAGAGAGAATTTTTCATCTTTTCTATTGCCAACCAAACATTAGGGGTAAAAAAACATTTTTCTGAGGCTGATATGACATTTCTTGGAAACCCCATAATGGGGTTTCCATAAGAACTAAACAGCCCCTCAAGCATACTACTGCTCCTCTATGTCTACTACATCTAAGCACTGACCCCTCTGCAGCCCTAGGAGCCCTTTTTCTTTTTCTTTTTTTAAATAGGAGTCTCTTTGTAAGAATATCATTCAGTTGATCTCCTGTTGCGATAGACTACACCCAAATTGCCTCTTAAACATGATCGTAATAGACTTTTATGCTTGTTTGATGGGAAAATGAAAATGAAACTGTTAGCAAGGACTGATATCCAGTCAGTCTAGTTTGAGTACGAGTAGATCATCCTATATAGTCTCAGTTACTCTATTCACGAGCCTGCTCAACCCCACAATTGGCATTAGGGTGCATGATTTGATGGACCTTTTGATGCTCTATTTGCTTCAAGACTCTATTAATTACCATAGATTGAGTATCGCATTAATTATGTAAATGGTTCAACTTGATCCAACACGGATCAGGATTATTCTAGGGTAGGTGCTGTCACACTTTTAACTCAGGTGTGGCTGAGTTCATTACCAAAGTGTAATGCTGATATACTATCTCCAGTTGTCATTAATTCATTGTATTAGTCACAAGTTGGACTTGCCTGAATTCTAAAAGTAGTGTCTCTCACCCTTTCAATTCAATTTGCAGGTTTTGTCTAGCAAGGATATGAAATGAGATTTTAATCATATTGAAAAAGAAAAAGCGTTAGATGAATATATGTTTGGATTGGTAACTCAATTAAGGCTTGATTCTTTTTTGTCAATAGTTCAACATAGATATTATTCAACATAGATATTAGTCAATCTATCTCTTCATGAGCAGTTGCCAAGAGGATTTATATGGTAAAAATAGCACTACTAGTTTCACATTATTGCAAAAGTATTAACATTCAATATATTAGCATAACTGCATGTGCAAATGCATGCGCAATGGACGTTAAAGTTATTAAGTATAATTTATTAGAAAATTTATTTTAATGTCCTAAGGTTTCAGTTATTATTTTTATTTTAACATCTTAAAGTTTAAATTTATCCAAAAATAATGTTCTTATAAACTTTGAGATCCCAAGATGAAGTTCTTGGAACATGAGAAAGTTGCAAAAATTTTACTAAACAAATCACTTAAAGTTTTGTAAATAATACTTTTTTTTTACAATAATGAACACTATAAAAAAGTATAAGGAGTTCGCATCGCGTCATCTGAGGGTTACACTTCTACAATTATAGTAAAACTTAAAAATAAAGTGGACCTGTTAACTTTAAAATAAAATGGCCAATCTAACTACCGCATTTGCAAAATAATTTTTTTAAGACAAATTTTAGGAGGCCAAATTAAATTTCTTGATATGGGTGGAATAAGAAGATCTTCAAATTAATACGTATCAATGAATGGATATACATGTTAATTACACATGCTTGATATAGCTCCATTCATGATGCGTATATCATCTTTTACTCTCTTCATGGAATTTTATATGATGTAAAATACATGCTTAATATATGATTTGTTCCAAAAGATAAAATTAAAACTAAGTATGCGACGACTCCAATTTAGGATTTGATATTAATCTAAAAATTTTCTTTGTTTCTCAGTAGCTAGGAAGAAAGAAGGAAATATCTTATTTCAATGCGTCAACTTTCGATGTATACTGAATTTCTCAACACAAAAATAGTAATAAATAGATGAAAGTTTTAACTTTCTAAGAATAGCTGCGAAATTGATAGGAAAGTGATGATATTACAGAAAACTTGTTGTTCGGAGCTTTTATCCTAGCTATTTAACAATTGGATATCAAAATGTGTATTCTTAATTTGTTCGCTTAAGTTAGCTTTCCCCTAGAAAACCTAAATGCAGTCTTGGACCTTCATGAAAAACTCTTTTGCTAAAAAATTCAATGCATTAGACCTTCATGTAAAAGTATTTATGCTGGAGGAATTCTTGACAAAAACTATTTTTAATTATTTTTAATTATTTTAATTGAGTGTAAACAGTGAAGAAGAAAGAGATTTAAAATGGTTAAGGAAAAGGACAAAACTTGAAGGACAAATTACTGTTGTGCGCAGCGGAAAATTTCAGCAGCACCTCCGGTACACAAAAAGCACAACCAGAGAGCTAGATTGCAATAGGAATTCCCGTCTCACCAAGAAAATAAGAATCTGAAGCGAATATCTCAACAAAGTAGGATATTAGCTCTTCCTCTCATC
>JBAKGM010000326.1:35637030-35647399 GCA_037177215.1 Asparagus racemosus
CAAATTCTTGTTTCCTTAGTGAGACGGGAATTCTTATTGCGATCTAGCTCTCTTGTTGTGCCCTTTGTGCACCAGAGGTGCTGCCGAAATTTTTGCTGTGCACAACAAAGTTCAAATATCTGATTAAGGATTTATAACACCAAAGCAAAAGGACAACAAAACAATGGAACATATGAAAACTCAAAAGTGCATCATGAAAGTAGAAGCTCACACACAAATAACTTTAATATTGGAGAAGGTGACAGGTTGAGTGCACTAGCCAACATTTCAAGGGGAACTTTAACAGAAAGGGTGAGAAGTTATCCACCTCATTGTTCAAAGGAATATATACATATCGGTAGGTACTCATGCAACCAGGCATTAACCTCACTTACCTACATGGAACTGAGATACAGGCTTCAGTACTCTCCAAAAGTATGCAGAAGTTAATGAATTACTTTTTGCTTTAAAAGGAAATTTTATCTTCATTTTGATTTCACTGGTGTATGGAACATAAAGTACTAAGGACAGTGCCAAAATACATTTTATCTTTATGTCAGTGATCCTGCAGATAGCGACTACACGAGAGAGGTAACTCTTGATTCCACCACGTTATCTTCGAACCTCCTCCATCAGACCAACAGATGAGATGGACTAATGGGATTAATATTTTTCTTCAAAAAGAACCTTGTGATTCCTCTCGATGAGTAGTCACCTCTTTGATGAAAACCACTACCGTTCTCCCGGAATCACTTTTTCTTGGACTACTCGAGTGTGACCTCTCCGGTATAGCTTTTCACTGCCAAAGCCGCCTGAAACACCCTCACACTTTGACTTCTCCAGTTGAGCTCCTCTACATTGACACCATCTGGAAAGCCTCTAGTCGTGCTTGTTGATTAATTCAGTATCAAATCATCATCCATTAGGATCTTTGTTTTTTGAATTTCAAATTGTAATAAGGCAGCAAATCCTCTGTCATTAAGACCCTTCTATTTTAGCATCTTTCTATATTTGTAAAACTTGTTCTTTATCAGTCCAAGTTTTGTGCACGTGCACAGACAGGTTGATCAAGAAAAAAAAACTCTGTCTTATCATTTCTACAAAATTCAACTCTCTACAACAATTTCAAATTTTTTTGTGTATTGACCACTAAACTACCTGTTCAAATCATTCTAAAGTGAGATTTCAGTTTTTTAAATCCAACAGTGCTACCTGACCACTCGAATTATTGGTACGTTAATGAATCGAAAAAAGGAATGCCAATCTTTGAGAATTTTGTCATCATTCAATTGTTTTCGAGTAGCCTGGTTCTCCAAGATAAGTTCCTTTTTCTCAGTTCTTCATGACCACAACATTGACCACTGAGATTATTCTGTCATGTCCCTGGACTCCTGTTGTTCGTCATCCATCTCTGTCAATAAATTATTTCTCTGCAGATTCCTACTGTTGGCACATGTTTTATCAGTTTCAAGGTTGTCTCCATATATTTTGTCATCTTCAGCTATTTCAATCAGGGCGTAGACAATTTTTCGCTTTAGCAATTGTTATCCAAACTCTCGGTTGTTTTTCCACAATGAAAAGAGGAAGTGTTAAATATAATATATTTTTTTTCCTAAGACTTTCCTTCACTATAGTTTTTCTTTCTTATGAGAGTTTACCTTCGTTACGACTTTCCACAAACAGCGTGCAATGTGTAAATAGATAGGATTATCCTCTTCGATCGGTAATAATAAATATTAAAAGAAATATGTCTGTTCATGTGAGATATGCATAGGTGCGCATTTGCACGCGTTGTCTCCGTGCGTGTGCGCGTGTGCGGGTGCATGTTGAAAATCAATATCTAATATAGAAACAAAATTTCATTTCCAACTAGATTGTGATTAGCTTGTAATTTGGGTAAATTTTTTTTTTTTAAAATTCTAACAAATAAAAACCACAAGCCTGAACCTGTCGCTACGTCCTCATGATCACCAGACCTTATAAATCTTACTTTGACAGGTTGATATATTCTGATGCTGCCACATTTATTCTTGTTGCAATCCTAAAATTGTTGTTGTTTGGTCAGGAAAATTAATCCAGTACAGACCAAAATTAACCTTATAGACTGCGACTGTACCGCACACAACCCTTTACAACCAAACGCATGTCACAATCTTCTTCATAAACCAAAAAACATGTAGAAGAGACCTGAAAATCTCAGCTCCGGTTATTATTGCATCAGGAGGCTTTTCAAAAAGTGTTTGCCAGAAAGAGGTGAAGCTTTATGCAGGACGTGATGTAACCAGTGGCTTTGGGACAAAGTGGACAATTTTGATTATGCATTCTAATATCAAATCATGTCTGCGAAATGGGGGTGCATATTGCTCGCATATGAGATTTCACAACAAAATGAATAATATCTCCTCTAGTTTTTTACTAGACGTGAATGTCCTATGAACATGAATGAATATAACAAGCATGGTGAATTTATTAACTTGATTTAGCTTGACGAACAGACTTTAGGGCATCTTTATCTTATCCAATAACACACCATTTCTCAAAATAATTCTCACTCATCATGCTGCATGACATTGCTCAGTTAATAGGATGGTTGATAAACTTTGTGGCATACACGGTGAGGGAGGGTCCCTATAAAAGTGGGTTGTCATGTGAAAACATTTCTACCCAAATGTCTTCCAACGCATCCATTTATACATACATGCTCAGTTTTTTTATAACTTCCCCATTGCTTGCACATCCATGCATACATACATGAAGACATATATGCTCAATTTTTCATAACCTCCCAATTGATTGCCATCAAATTTTCAATTAACCGCATACTCATAACACTCCTTCATTAACTCATGGTACACTAAATATAACTTTATTTGCAGTAATGATAAAAAAAACGTTACAACTATTTCTCTCCTATCAAATCACTATAAATAATAACAAAATTTTATCAAATTTTTCCAATCAACATTCCAATTCATAATTTAAATTTAGATTGACAAGAAAAGAGCCAAATCTGGCTCTCTTTGCTGCTTGCGACTTTAGCATTCTCGAGCTCACTTTCTTTACAGTCTTTATAATTTCCATGTTTTTTTATTGATCAACATTGCTACAGACTGAGATTTAAGGTGTTTAATTGTTTTTTGCCCTTTTTTTGGAGATGATGTAAATATATGTGATTCATTTAATAAATAAAAATTAAAGCTTCTGTCCATTTTCGCATCCTATTTTGGTCTCAAACTATATTCATGCGGCATTTTGTTAACTATGAGGTTTTTGGTGATTCTTTACATGATTACATGCATTGAATTAAAGGAGCAAAAAGAAACTCCTATCTTAATTACGTAGCTTATCAGTTTGAGGCTAAATTTATTCCATATTAGTAAATTAATTATAATTATTTTAATAATTTAAGTAATAACTAAGTTAATTTAATATATTATAACAACATATTCATATTAGATTCACTGAAAATGTTGGTGGAATAAAATTGAATGATGAAAAAAAAATAAAGAGTACATTGATAATTTTACAAGGTCCCAAATCTATTCATCTTTTTTATCTCAATTTTAATATTTGATTAGAAGAATTTGGTTTGTTGTTTCATCTTTGAAACTTAATGTTGATTTGATTGACGAAGAATGATTTGATCTCTTGCCTTGGCGATCTGTTTTAGCTTCTTAATTCTTATATCATAACATTTTTATTGAAATTCATGAAACTAAAAGTAACTATTCATTCGGTGAAATTATGAAAACAACTGATTAATTATAAATCTTGAGTCAATAAACTAGCATTTCAAAAGCAAATTAGAATACTTTATTCGCTAACTAAAAAATTTTTGAACTTAGAGTTATTAGGTTTATTATAAAAAACATTCTCCTCTATGGCAATGTTGTTTACTACAATCCATTAAACTATTGCTTAATGTTGATCTAGATCAATAATTAGGTAATGAGAGGAGAAATACATGACTCTTTTTTCACATATATCTACTCATATCATAAGTTTTTGGGCACAATAGCAAGTCAATAATACTTTGATTACTAAATTGAATGTTAGTTCAGTAAAATTATGAGAACAATAAATTAATAATAAAATTCGAAACCTTAAAGTATCATCTCAAAGGCTAATGAATGGCATGGCAATTGGAGGAGAAGAATTAGACCATACATCTCTTTGGATTTATCAAAACAAATTATTAGCTAACTAATAAATTTCTTAACCTGTGTTACAAGTTTCTTTTTTTACCAATGTTGTTTCTCGCAAACTATTAAGTCATAGCTCAACTTCAATTTATATCAAGAGCAAGGTAATGAAGGAGAAAGATATATGTTAAGGATACCAATTTTCTCCATTAAAATTTCTAAATAGAGTTTATTTTTTTGGGTTAAGACCAAATTACCCTTTGGCTGAAATTAACCTCCTCCCATAGTAACAAGGTAGGTAAAAATATAAATAAAACAATCAATAAGGGTAAAACAAAGCCATAATTAACATGTGAGTAGCACATGCGAATTCTCAGACATTTAAGTAACATAATATACTTATTTGTCATGTTTAAACGAGCAAGGTATATAAGTGCAAACTTTTACAACTTGGGGTGTATAAGTGAAAAGTAGGCGAAAATATAAGGTATTTAAGTGTTTTTTAGCCTTTTAGAAAACCCTTTAAATTTGGGCATTTCTTAGATTATACCACTTAACTTGCAAAATGTCATAAAATCCCCTAGAGCTTTGGCGATCTCAATAAATCCCCTTAAACTTTCAACAATTTTCAAAAAATCCTTCTTAATGGCATTAATGCTTACTTTGTACTTCTTCACATGTGGGTAAAATTATGTAGGGTGATATTTTTGCCAATGAAAATTGTGTTTCACGCTTTTAGGGTTTGAATGTAGTTTTCTGATAACCCTAAAACTTAAGGAGGTTTTGTGACATTTTAAAAATTCGAGGGGTTTACCTGGGGCATTTGTGAAATTTACCCTAAATAGAATGTATAAATTTTATGATTAGAAAAACTGATTTGATATCTAATAAAGTGTTGAATGCAAATCAAACTAATTTGAAATACTATTATATAATAAAAATATGCATCAGATACATAAAATTATCCTTGCAATGCGCACTTATAGCCTACATATAAACATGAAAATGGACACACGTGCAACGCACATGCACCATACTAGTTTCACTAAATGAACTATCAAGAAATTGCCTAATAGTAATAATAAGAATCACTATACTAGTCAAATTCGAGCATATCAATCTTTACCCGGCTTATTTATAGATAATTTAGCTAAGTGAAGTGTGACCTCAAACTAAGCGTCCTCATTTATTATATCCTTGTTTAGAATTTGCTTAAATTATAACGTTTCTATGTTAGTTCTGTACTAGTATTTGTGAAATTTACAGCTAAAACAGTAAACCCTATTGATTTTCAACCAAAGTTAGGGAGATCAACAAATGTTATATCGTCAGATTGCAGGAGCATGGGTTTAAAGACCAACTCATAGTTGAAATTAGGGTTATTTACACTTTTGCACCTAAGGTTTACATTTTTTTTTTCTAACTTTGATACCCCCTTTTCGTCGCGTTAGTACCTCGAACTTTCAGAGTCTTATGGCTGTAGTACAAAAGCCCAAGACTTATGTGAGAGTAGGATAAAAGATAGAAGAAAGAAGGGTACTGAAATTAAATGACAACGAAATTTGAGGTATCGACGCGTCAAAAAAACTTTGATACTTCAAAGCAAAAAAGGGCAGAAACTATAGGGTGCAAGAGCGCAAATCTGAAAAATTAAGACCATTAAGAGGAAATAAAACCACGTTGTCATCCACAATCGGATGTCCATGATTTCTAAAACATAGAAGCTTTCTTTACAAAAAAAGAAAAAATAATTTTTTTTAAAAACCTCTAAAGTATAGACGCAATGCAACTCATTTGCTACTTACATTGGATGATCATGAGAGCAGCTAACATTTTCTACAGCTCGTCCCAGCAAGAATGACACCTGACACACTCCAGTACTTCTAAGGATGTAAATTTCAAACAAAAAAAAAAAAATTCATCATAAACCACATTATCTAACATTATTCCTTTGCATTACTCTTGAGCACCACTAAATTATTTAATTACGCTGCAAACCGATAACCAAAACATAATGTTACAATAAAATAAATGCTAACAGTCAGGTTGAGAATAAAATTCAGTTGAAGTCGGTGCAGTACATGGATTCTCCATTCATCTCTCTTCCTTTTCCTAGATTTGAATTTCTCGCTGTAAGTACAAGCTCAGCCTGTGACCGCTTCTCTCTTTCTGCAATATTATTTAGAGTCGATGCCCGCTCTTTAATCTAAGGAAACAATGGCAGGTAATGAAGCCCCAAGTGGTCTGGATATCCAAACATTAGATTAAGGTTTTGAATGGCTTGACCAGAAGCTCCTTTCACCAAATTATCAATCTGCACAAGAAAGTATCATTCATTGTTGAAACCACATCTCCAAGCATTTCCAGACGAAGGTTTCAAATGTACTGGAGGGGGTTGGAGAAAATTTACCACAGAGACTATAATCGCTCTCCCTGGAATTCGATCTTGGAAGACGTTCATCAAACAGTAGTTTGAGCCCTGAACATGCTTGGTATGGGGAATATCTCCTTTTTTCAACAATTTTACAAATTCTTCACCCTGAAAACAGCAATAGTATATAATTAGCCATGAAAAGTAGTTAGCTAATGAATCGTAATGCAGGAAGCATTCGGTTTTATGTCCTACATAAGATACCAGATATGAGGGAGCAAAAAAGTTTTAAGCTAGAAATCATTGAGCTCACATCAAGTCTTTGTGATTCTGGTACCCAGAGAATAGTAGATCATTATCGAGAAAAAGAATAACCAAGAGCGAACAAGAACTTTCGTGGATTTTCGAGAACATTTCCACAAAGGTTTAAAGTAGCTAAACTACTTAAAACATATCGTTAATTGCAGATAGACATTTGGTTAATTGCGGATAGACCTTTTGTACTATCGCCCAATTGCAGATAAACCCTCTGCAGTTCTATTGTTGCAGATAGACCCTCTGTAGATTTATTGTTGCAAATAGACCCGCACCCACCCCGACTCACCAGAGTGAACTTTTTTGACTTTTTTACCTTGAGAAAGTGAAAATTATTTTTGATAAGTAGACCCCTGAGGGTAAAAGAAGTAATAATAATAAATTCACTCATGGGGTCTATCCGCAATAGGGAGATAGTACAAGGGCCATATCCTCAATTAACCCTGACAAGTATAATAGAGAACAAGCATTAGAATGTAACATATTGCATTTGCTTTTTTGTCCATAAAACACGTGACGAATAAATTCTTCATAGAATTACTAATAAATGGAAAGAGAGCTTACCCAGACAGAAAATTGGTATCTAAATTCCAACACACAATGTCCACACTTACCTCATAAGCACTCTTCAGTTGTCGGTACAAATCATCAACAGTCACCCCAGGTGACATTTCCACATAAATGGTTGATTGCATGCCACGGTTCTATTACACACAAATATTTACATAGAAGAAGTCACAAACTAATGAAACATAACTCAAACATGGAGATTAATAATAAAGATGTCATTGAGATCACTAGCATAAATGAGATACCGGCGAAACATTTTACCATAGGCATCAGATGAGGAGTGAAGCTGATGGTTACTTTAGAATGTGAAGCATCACTGAGTCCTTGTTCAATTTCAGGCACTGAAAATTATAGAAGCAATAAGTTTGACTTGAGGAACCCAAATGGAGGAATGACTAGAATTTCACCTTTGTGGTTCCAAATACTCAACAGCTTCATAGTACTGACATCTATAATATCTTTTAACGTATGTTTACAGAAATATGCAGCAAACTTTACAGAAACTAGAAGCCAAATGGGAGAATTTTCATTAACTTTCTCCCCCTTTACATAATTTCCCAACATGGACCTCTTATCAATGGGTATCATCCCATTGTAGATGCAGACAAGTTAATGTAGTATGTATGAACTTTTCCAAGTGGAACTAACTGTTCACAATTTTCATAACATTAATACATATCTATACTGCTTATAAAGAGGATTACTATATCAAAGCTTTTTATTGCCTATTTTTCTCTCCCAAATTTGAAATTCCCAAGAACTGTAAACTTCAAGTTTTATGTTGGCTCCAATGACCATTGGGTTTACATGAAATTATGTTTTTGTTAAGCACTAACTAATATTTTAGTTATCTGATAAGGGTTTTTGGGTTCCCATGAAATTATGTTATGAGTTCAAATCTATTTCTTATGATATTCATTTTTTTGGTACGATTCGTGTCAGGGTTAGATTTGTAACTGAGTGCTAAAGCATAACTTTAGAAAAAAATATAAAAAGATGGATTGTCATATTATTTTAAGAGATGAAGAGTTAGGTTTGATTATAAGACATGAATGGTTAATTAAAATGATAATCTATTTAAATTTTAAATTAACAATATATGAAATTATATAACTTAAAAAATAGGGCTAATTGAGGATAGACCCCTTAGACAGTTACACTATCACCCTTATTGTGGGGGATAGACCCCAGTGTAGTTCTATTTATGTGGATAGATCCCTTGAGTGAATTTATTTTTATTCTTTAAAAAGTTAATAAAGATTTGAGGAGGTGATTGTAGTCCCTGAAGTTCTTTTGGTGAGGATAGACCCCAATTGCTAATTTTCTTAACTCTTGAAATAGTCAAAAAAGTTCACTAAGGAGGTCTATCCGCACAAATAGAACTACAAAGAGTCTATCTGCGATTGTGCCATATTGCATCGGTATATTCGCAATTAACCCTTAAAATATCCTCAAATTTATAAGCAAAAGGGAACTGCTAGGTAAAAAGTGCAGAGTTTGAACTATAAGGATATTCAACCCCTTGACAGTCGTTTTATTTATATGAAAACTTATGTTTGTAGGCTTTTTATTAGATATTTTTATATTTGGGTAAATCCGCTAAAGTTTACCATTTAGATATAACTCCCTTAAACTTACTGTTTAAAATTATGAATTTAACGTTAAAAATTATTTTAACAATATCTGTTTATTTATAACGTTTTTCTACACGAATAACTATAACATGCATCACATGCAAGGCACTTACGGCGTACAAGTTCCAGTTAAAAGAATAAAGCATAACTAAAGTTTCCAATTCCATCAATATTTTCTCCATTCTCTTTATTTTGAAGACAAATACTGGTCATTAGCTGACTATACCTTTAATTTCCTACATCTATAACAGCATTAATTTGCATTTTTACATGATAACAAGAAAGTAAAAGGTATTAAATCTATTAAACCTTCTATTACTTCGATCACTGAATGCCTACTTAGTCACGCAGAGCGGCGGAGGTATCCCTCTGCCATGAATCAAAGCAATTTGCAAATATTACCAGCACATCAAAACAAATGATCGATATAGGCACGTTTAATTTGGTTCCGTGTATGAAGGTTGTTGGCATTTGCACACTTGTGTTTCTTTCTGCCAGCCTTTAAGATGAGATCTCTTAAATTATGTACAAATTAATAGCAACGACACAATTATGTACCACTGCAGACCAGTATATGTTAATCTTTTTCATCTTATAATGTGAACTTTTAAGATAGACAATTGAAAAATTATTACACGTTAATAAAGTGAATCTCTCAACAATAGCAATTCTTAAAATACTCATGCTCCATTTGCATCCCAGTAAACATATTCAATAGTAGCAGTCTAACTCATGTAATTTTTTGTCATCTTCAAACAGATATTAAAGGAAAGAAGGGAGGGAGGGAGCAAAAACTAAGAGGGAGAAAAAACTAAGAAAGTTTTATGAAAGGGATAAAAACTAAAGATGATGCCTGATAGTTCCATATGACAGAATGCCTTGTATACTCTCAACATCAATAGCACCAGTTTAACTCATGTATTTTTTTCTACTTCCAAATAATAAAACAAAACATAGAAAGTACCATGTCGATGGCTGGTAATTCCATAAGATTGAATCCCTTCAGAAATTTCAGTGTAGAGGTTTGCTTCCTTAGCTCCTCTCCCTGCATGATTTAAAGTATAAACCTCATCAACTCGTAAGATAACTGCAACCTTTAATGTAAAACTGATTTGTTTTATTGAGGGTGTGGCACACTAAATGACGGGAACGATGTATTCAAACCTGCACCACTGATACCGGATTTGGCATCAATAATGATATTTCTTAGTTCTATCAGGTTACCCTGCACAAAAAGAAATGTTCAGAAACATAGTTGTGAATAAAATATATGGCAACATTAATTGTGTTAAACATCATGTGGGCGCTTTTTTTGTTTGGGGGGGGGGGGGGGGGGGGGGGGGGATGGTTCCCTTTTT
>JBAKGM010000326.1:35647409-35665413 GCA_037177215.1 Asparagus racemosus
CCCCCCCCCCCCCCCCCCCCCCCCCCCCCCCCCCCCCCCCCCCCCCCCCCCCCCCCCCCCCCCCCCCCCCACCGTTAACTTTTTCTGATCAACTCACTCCCTTGAGAAAGAACAATTTAGTTTATGAAGGACATTATGTATTCATATTTTTCGCAATCAGGAATTGGAAAATAAACAGTAGAGAATGAATCAGGTGGGAACATCTTGATGGAAAAAACAATATCTGGAGCTCACAACAGGAGGTTTGGCTCTGTTGAGCTTTTAAGATTCAAAAGAAAAAAAATGTGCATAATTGCAACAAGGATGAAAATTGATACAAATAACATGAAGGAACATGGATGACCACATGAACAAGAAGTAAATCCTTTCTGGAAAAAAAAAGAAGACGTTTGATAATGTACACTGGTTAGAGTTAAACAACCCAAATTACCACAGTTGTATCTTCATGGTTCTTTGTGGAATGTAGCATGATAATGTTCTCTGATGGAAGTTTGAACCTTGGAGAAGACAAGGGATAAACATATTTTAATTTCCTTTCTTTCCTAATATTCAGGCTTTCAACAAGAGTTCCTACTACTTTTCAATTTCTTCCAAATTTTAAAGATATTTCAAGGCTCAAGGCAAGTATTCTGCTTATTCATTACATTTTTGTTTGTATATGGACGGTCCGAATATCAACAAAACGTGAATTAATTTAAGAAAATGGAGGATAAAATGCAGAGCTATAGACAAGAATGGCAAGCTTCCTTCACAAAAAAACATAACTATTAGAAAATACATGATTTAAATGAAACATATAATACATAATTTACGACCAAGCATAATCATGGTCTAAGAGATTCAACTTTCATGTATAGTATTATTGTTTAAAGTACCAGAAGTTCAGTCAAACTGAAACAAGTGGAAAGTCTTCTCCCATATAATGATATGATTATGAACATTCCTTGTATGAATGATATGTCATGAAGGTCTAACCTTTATTAAAGGAACAAGAGGAAGTTGGATGGATGTTGGATAGCAACCAGGATTTGCAACTAGACGCGCATTTCGGATTTCTTCTCTTGAAATTTCTGTTAGACCATATACTGCTTCTTTCTGAGGGCAGGAAAATAAGCATTAGTAGCATCTTTGTGATTACCTATGAACTAGGGAAAATTTTAAAAATCCAAAAGCAGCTGTCACAAATATAGATTACGTTGAGGAAACCATGACTAATACTGTTATACTGCAAAGCCGCTGCATTTCACATCCATGTAACTAACGTTGCCTTAACGAAATACGCAGCTATAGTGGAAGAAAGGATTTAGTTTTTACTCTGTCAATATCAAAACTCCAAAAATAAAGGAACTACTATCTTTACCATTGTAATGGAAAACAAAGGGGTATTGTAAGTTGTAACTAAACAACACCAATAACAAAATGCCTTTATTGTAATTTTTTAAACAGATTTGCGAAATTCTGTCTCAAATTGCCTCATGACTTCTCTAGTCTAGTCATTGAGATACTAGCTTATTTTTCCTTACTAATATATTGCTATTTTCTGTAAGCTAACTTTTGTATGATGTCTTATCAAAAAACAAAACTATCCACTTTACTGGCATGTTTCACAGACACCCAGTTAAATGTTTGAAATACCAACACCACCCGCCTGCCTGTCCACCCAAACACCCAAGGGGTTGACTACACTCTAAACCTTAATTCAACAAAGTATAGCTATCATATTCCACCACAAGTTTGCTTTTTATGAGCCGTGAAACCAGTATATTTATTATTCAATACTCCAGAAGCTCGTCCAATATTCAAGAAATTGACCCACAGAAATTTCGTACTTCCGCACAAAAACATTAACTCCTTATTCCATCTTAATTGGTGGTGGTGGTGATGGTGTGGGTTTCTTTTTTTGGGGGTGGGGTGTGGGTGGGTGGTATGTAATATGCAGGATGCAATGATTGAAAGGTGTGACATGCAATCCTATATCATAGGAAGAAAAAATTGCCTCTAGTTTGTTTTACATATTCTAGTATAAAGAATAAACTAAAAAAGGTGTCACAAACTAACAATGGTTCCATTAAATTCGCCTCAAACAATAATGAGTTATGTTGTGGCACAATAATGAAATCAGTTTGCTTCCATGTAACCTGCACTTGAATCCCACCTAGACAAAGTATGCCCATGAAGCCCTTAAAGCAACTGTTAAACGTGACTTTGAATGAGGAAGAAAAAACCAACTTGAATTCTCCTTACACTGATACACCAAACTCTCTACGCTCTAGCCCCACTATTTGCTTAGCCTAGCCCATCTATTACACCCACCATTGCCTATTTTATATTATAAATGAATGTTATAAAAAGAGCAAGAGTTGTGAAGGGTTAAAGGCATTCGGGGCAGAAAGAAGAAAGAAAGAGTTAGAGAGAAAAGAAAAATAGAGAAAAAGAAAAAAAAGGTTTTTTTAGTATTCTCTTCTTTGTGAGTTTAAGGAGATATTAGAGTGATCTCCTATTGTAATCTTCTCTTTTGTGATTAGTGAGTTTCTCTACTGTACTCGCCCGTGGACGTAGGTCATACTGATCGAACCACGTTAAATCTTTGTGCATTGCTTTCTGTCTCTATTGTGATTATATAGTACTGTGTTATTATCTATTTTGTATAGACATCCACTGTGTCTGTGTAGCCCTCCGCTGCTACAAATTGGTATTAGAGTGACAGTGTTGTCCTAGTGGGTTTCTAGATGTCTTCTGCAAAATACAAAGTGAAGAAGTTCGACGGGAGAAATAGCTTCAGTATGTGGATAGTTAAAATGAGAGCTCTCCTAGTGCAACAAGTTGGATAATAACACAGTCTTGTTCGGAAAGGACAAGTTGCCGGAAGCCATGCCCGTTGATGAGAAAGTAGAGTTGGAGATGAAGGCGCATAGTACCATATAGCTCTGTTTAGCCGACGAGGTCCTACAGGAGGTTGCCGATGAAAATACTGTCGCCGGTCTATGGCTCAAGGTAGAAAGTTTGTACATGACGAAATCTCTAATGAACAAGATTTATTTGAAGTAATGCCTCATCACCCTTTGCATGAAGGAATGTACGCGAATTAAAGACCACTTAGATGAACTTAACACTATTCTTTTGGACTTAAAGAATTTTGATGTTATTGATGAAGAAAAAATCAAGCTCTTATTTTGTTATATTCATTACCTCACACATTTAAGAATTTTGTCAATAACATGTTATATGGTATAGATACACTTTCTTTGGAGGATGTCAAATTAGCCTTGCATTCAATAGAATTAAGGTAGAAAGTGTCTATCGTAGGAGGTGAGAATCAAGTTGAAGTCTTGTTCGTCCGTGACCGTTCTGAAAAGGGTGTTGGTGGTAGAGGCAAAACTAAAAATATGTCTATATCAAAGTCAAAGCCAAGAAAAAATATTGAACGTTATTACTGTCATAAGTTGCGCATATAAAACCTAATTGTCTAGCACTTAAAGCAAATGATAATTCTCAGTTGAAGTCTTGAGAGGTGAAACCTTCAGTTTGCACTGTAACTGAACAGTCTTCTAGTTCACATGAAGTTTTTTCAGTTAGTGTTAATACTCATTCACAAGATGAATGGGTTCTTGATTCGGGTTGTTCCTATCATATGTGTCCTCATATTGATTGGTTTGTCACATATCAGTCTCTTGATGGTGGGAATGTCTTGTTAGGAAATAACATGTCTTGCAAAACTGTTCGTATGAGGTCAATTAAGATTATAACACATGATGATATTGTTAGAACATTGAGTAACGTCCGACATATACTAGAGTTAAAGAAGAACCTCATTTCCTTAGGCACCCTTAACTCTAATGATTTTAAGTTTTTAGCTGAATGTGGGGTTTTGAGAGTTAGTAAAGGCTCTCTTGTTGTGATGAAAGGAAAGAAGGTAAATACTTTCTAACCCTTTTCAATTAGAAGAAATCTCTGTGTAGACATCCAAAAGATTAGTGTTAAGTTCATCTAAGGCTCTCTTGTTGTGACAAAATTCTCTGATACCAGTTTGTTACAGCGGGAGCTACACAGACACAGAAGATGTTTATACAAAGTGGATAATAACACAGTATTATATAATTACAGTAGAGACGGAGAACAGCACATAAGGATTTAACATGGTTAGATCAGTATGATCTACGTCCGTGGGCGAGAACAACAAAGAAATTCATTAATCACAAAAGAGAAGATTACAAAAGGAGACCATTCTAATATCTCCCCAAACGCATAAAGAAGATAACACTAAAAAAACTCTCTTTTTTTCTCTTCTCTCTACCTCTCTCTTTCTTCTCTCTGTCCTGAATGCCTCTAACCCCTCACAACTCTTCCTCCTTTTATAACATTTCATTTCTAGTATAAAATAGGCAATGGTGGGTATAATAAATAGGCTAGGCTGAACAAATAGTCGGGCTAGAGAGTGGAGAGTTTAGTGGGTTAAACACATGTGAATTAATATTTAGTTTTTCTTCTTCATTCAAAGTCACGTTTAACAAATCTTCACCTTGACTTTGAATGTGAAGATCTCCTCTTCACTCTTGCTGTCTCGCTAGAAGCCTCTAGCGGGCTTTCCTTCGCTTTATTGAATTCCAAACAATTCAAGGCAATGCTCAAATTCGAGCGAAGGTACGGGCTTTGTCATCATATCTGCTGAATTATCTACATCACCAATTTTCTCAATCTTGATGATTTTAATTTCTCTGATAAAATGATACCTGGCATCTATATGTTTGATCTTTTCATGACACATCTGATAATTTGTCAAATATATAGCACTCTTCACTCTTACTATCACAAAACACTATAGTAACACCTTGGTGAAAGCCGAGATCTTCAACTAAACCTCTCAACCAAATGGCTTCCTTCGCTGTTTCTGTCACTGTCATATACTTTGCCTCTGTAATAGACAAAATAACTGTCGACTGTAGAGTTATCTTCCAACTAATAGCACTACCTGAAAGAGTAAATACATAACCTGTCAGGGATTGTCTCTTATCCAAATCGCCCACATAATCTAAATCAGAATACTTAAGTATTATGCAATCTGAATTTGTGTTCTTGCCAAAATATAAACCGATATTAGCAGATCCTCTCAAATATCTAAGTATCCAAGCATCTATTTCATAGCCTGCTAATGGACCTTTCCAGACTTATCCATGTACCGACTCACAACATTGACTGCATGTGAAATATCTAGATGGGTGAAGATCATAGCATTCATAATACTTCCTACTGTATTGACATAAAAACACAAGACATGTACTGCTCCTCTTCAGTCTAAGGTGACAAATCTACTGAAAGACGAAAATGAGTAGCAAGCGAAATTTTCACAGGCTTGATATCAAGCATGCCAAATCTCTCCAAAACCTCGTTGATGTATTTCTCCTAAGATAAAAATAAACTTTGTTCTCGTCTCCATTCCTGTGAATCTCCATCCATAAATATTTTTTTGTTGCTCACAAGTTTTTCATCTCAAACTCATGCTTCAGTTGAGATTTCAACTCGTTGATTTCTGACATGTCTTTAGCTGCAGTCAACATACAAAAGCAAATATATAAAAGAACCATCATTGAATTTTTTATGATAAACACAACTATAATATATACTCCTACAGTAACCATGCTCAAACATGAAACTACCAAATCTCAAATGCCACTGTCTCGGAGACTGTTTCAACCCATAAAGAGATTTCTTCAACCTGCACACATGATCTTCTTTACCTTCAACAACGAACCCCTCTGGTTGATGCATAAAGATCTGCTCCTTAAGCTCATATAGAAAAGCCGTCTTCACATCAAGTTGCTCAACTTTAAATTAAAATGAACAACCATGGCCAACAACATACGGATTTTGAGGTGTGTTTTATAACTGGAGGGAATACTTCATTGAAGTCCACACCTTAGGTCTGACTATAGTCTTTAGCTCCCAAGCGTGTCTTTTATCTTACAGAATCTGTATCCGGAGTTTCTTTTTTTTCTTGAAGACTCATTTGCAGCTAACGATTTTCTCTCCCCTTGGTGACTTCACTAACTCCCATATCTAGTTCTTGTGAAGAGACTTCATCTCTTCAGTCATTGCAACAGTCCAATATGCAGTTTTACTGCTACTAATAGCCTCCTTATAGATAGAAGGCTCTCGAATCTTAATCGATTCTACTATACTCAAAGTGTAAGCAGCCATGTCTGCATAACTTTGCGGAGGTCGGATCTGCCTTTTTGTTCTTCCGGTGGGAATATTGTATTGTTGCTCTTCACGTGGAAAATATTCTTAAATGGGAGTAACTAGCAAGGACACCAGACCATATCTCTTCTGGAGTTTTAAAATCAACCACTGCAGAAGGAGATCTATTTATCAAATAGCAAGATGTATTGACTACCTCGGTCCAGTCTTATCAATGCGCAAGGCGCAATGCCGGGCACAAAGTCAGTTTACCTACACATGCGCAATGCGCAATGCGATGCAAGCGTCCGAGTGAAGCGAGGCACACTACAAACACAGAATTTTTTAGGATATACAAACATGCATAAAGAAACATGTGATCATGAAACTTCACAAAAAAGATGTCAATGACTCAAAATAAATAATATAAACTACTAAAATCATAAATAGAGTTTTAGTCATAATACTAACACACCCAAGCAGTTCACTAATATCGATGAAAATTAAGTTGTCTACTAAAACAAAGCATATAAGTAGTAAGATAATAGTCTCATGACTCTAATCATCCTCCTCAATATCATCATCATCCCCTTCAAGGAGAATATCCTCCTCAGTTTTCTTCTCTTCGTTAAACTCTTCTTCATCTTCCGACTCTAAAACTGGTTCCCTCCTCAATGATGAACCACCACCACTCAAAGATCCCTGCCCCCTACTTGTCGACCTTAAATATCTAGCATCATCCTCTTCAGCTCCCATTACATCTCCTACAACATCAAATGTAAGGTCATCCTTGCCCTCGACCAAGTCATTTTCTGCATTGTCACCTTCACTAAATTTCCCCAGCAACCACTCGTTGCTTTCATCTATATCAGGCAACTTGATCGGATCAATGACATTTCTGCAGTCAAATATCTCCTTCAAAGCCTGGTTGTACTAGTAGTATACAAGATCTTGCAACCTTTTATGATCCAATCTATTCAGCTTTTTGCTGTGTATCTGTAATTCATACAAATTAGTCAATTCAATATACTATATCTTTAAAAGGAATGAATCAATTTTGTTGTATTAAAAGAAACTCAACATACTTGCTCAAAAGTACTCTAATTTCTTTCACAACCTAGGGAGCTACAAGTAACGCTAATGACTCTCACAACATGCTTTTGCAACTCTGGAGCTGAGGCACTGTAAGACTCCTACCAATCAGCTATCAATATAGATTATTAGAGAGTGTTAGCAGCGTATTTATATTTTCTATAGAACACGTAATGAATTGAGGGATAGATTATTGATATTTATCTGGAGACTTCTTTTTCCAGTTTCTCTTAGCTATATCCATACAAAAAAAACCCTGACATTTCTGTATATATCCAGTTGTTTGTCAATCTTGTCTTGCTCATTGATGGGCACCATCTTATCAATGACTTGATAAAGGTTTTTCATAACGTCATCATCCCCTTGTATGTTAAGGTGACCATAGAAAAATGCATGATTAAGGTAATATCCTACCGGGTGCAAAAGGTTGATGAAGTTGATATTTCCACCTCTTATCAATAATCTCAAAAACAAGTGCATATTTTGTTGCATCATCATTAAAGGCTCTTGCACTAGCTTCCTTCGATCTATCCATCGCCTCATAAATGTAACCCATAGCATGCCTCTTCTCACTGTCAAAAAGCTTCAAAACACGAACTAGAGGAGCCGTGAGCTTAATAATACAAACAATATTGCTCAAGAAAGAAGGCATGTGAACTATCCTCTCAACTGATTTGCCCTTTGGATCTCTTGCCCACTTACTTTGTTTCCATTTCTCCAAATTAAACATCTTTCTATGATTTTTTTACTTGTGGATGCTGGACAAAGTCATAAAGGAAATGGCAAATCGTGTCACTGCCAGTCGGAGGAGCTCTCTGTCGTTAATATGACCTCTCATTAATTTCAAAACCCACCCATGTGAGTAGATGAATCCTGTTAACTCCATAGCTCGACTCAAGGTCGACTTCACAGTTGGTAATTTACCAATATCTTTCAACATAAGATTGATACAATGAACAGCACACGGGGTCCAATATAAATGAGGATATTTAGCCTCCCAACAATTTTCCTATATCAAAATTAAAATCAAGATCAGAAGTAAATAACAAGCATAAATTACTCATAATGAAAATGAACTCAATATCTAAATTTTTACCTACTAGCTTTAATGTTACTGTAGCATCAAGCATAGGACAATCAGTTCAAACTCAAAGTCTCAAACAAAAGAAAAAGAAAGCAAAAAAAGAAAAAAGAACAAAGAAGCAAGAAAAAGAAAAAAAGTGAACTGAGCAGGAAAATAGGGAGCAACAGGAAAAAACCAAAAAAAACGAAAAGAAAATGAAGAGAAAAAAAGAAACAAACCTCAGAGCTGGATTTTGATCTCCGCTTGTGGATCTCGATCACCGCTGGAGCCGCTTGACACGAGAAAAAAGGGAACAGATCGCTGGAGGCTGGAGCCGCTGGACACGAGAAAAAAGGGAACAGAAGCGTAGAAAAAGAGAACCTAGTTGGTATTTAGGTTTTGGGTTTAAAGGGTAACCGGGTCCATACGCAATAACCCTCAAATCTATTTTAAAATCTAAAACAACGCCTCAGTTCTTGAGGCGATCGCCTCCAGCGAGGCGCTAGACACTTGCAAGGCGCACACACGCGCATGATTGAAGTGGAGCGCCCCGCACCCAATGCCGGGCGTTGTTCTTGTGAGCCGAAGCGGCACAGCGCTCGAGGCACGCACCCAAGAGCGCATTTAACACTGCCTTGGTCCAAAAGTCTTTTGACAAACCAGCATATAGAGCATGCCGAACTGTTCAATGACGCACAATACCTTCATTCTTGTAGACCTGGTCAAACCAGTGTTATCAAATGAGCTCTCGGGCCCGCGCCTAGGGCCCAAGGCACTTCAGCTCACTAGACCAGCGCCCCGCATTGCGTGCGGGACGCTCCACTTCAATCATGCGCGCACCCATGTGCACCTTGCAAGTGTCTGGCGCCTTGCGGGAGGCGATCACCTTAAGAACTGAGGCGTTGTTTCAGATTTTAAAATAGATTTGAGAGTTAGTGGGTATGGACCTGGTTACCATTTAAACCCAAAACCTAAATAACAACTAAGGCTTCTTTCTGTTCCCTTTTTTCTCGTGTCCAGTGGCTCCAGCCTCCAGTAATCTGTTCTCTTTTTTTCCCGTGTCCAGTAGCTCCAGCGGTGTTTGAGATCCACAAGCGGCTATCTATCTGGCTCTGAGGTTTGTTTCTTTTCTTTCTCTTCATTTTCTTTTCATTTTTTTAGTTTTTTTCCTGTTGTTCCCTGTTTTTCTGCTCAATTCACTTTTTTGCTTTTTCCTGCTTCTTTTTTTTTCTTTTTTTACTTTCTTTTTCTTGTGTTTGAGAATGAGTTTGAACAGACTGCCCTATGCTTCCTACTACAAGAACATTCACTAAGATTTGGTTGATTATTAGATATTTGTTGCTAGTTGCTTGCTATATTGTTCATTTAATATTGCTTGAGACTCATGAATATTGTTGCTTTGGGTGGTTTAATAGGTGTTTAAGTTTGAGGGGGAAGATGGAAGATTAATAAGTTGAAGTTAGTAAGGACTGTAGTAAGGCCCGTGGTTGTTAGTTTTATAGTTTGCAAGGAGAAACATTGAATATGTAGTTATCAAGGGTTGGATTTATAATTTGTCATTACCATGTGTTATAACCTAACGTGCGACTTCATTATTCAACTCATGAGTATTGTTTGACTATTACAGTAAATTTATGTTTGCTGCTACAAGACATTTATGTTTGCTTCTTGCTATTTGATGTTAGATGCTAGCGCTACGAGGCTACTAGCAAATTTTCCTTTTGTAACATGCAAAGAGAAAATTAGCAATGTAATTGTCAGTGATGCAATACACTAATATGATTATGAATAATTTGTATGATTATGAAAATTAAAGTAGAAGTGTGACTTACTAAATCATAGAGTATAGTCGTTAATTTATGTGTTTTTGTGTAGGTATGCCTTCATCGATGGGTAGTAGTGGTAGAAGACAAGATCCCACATGGAAATATGCTTCACTTGTGGACGAAAATAATGCCAATAAACATAAGTGCATCTTTTGTAATAAGATCACTAATGGCAGTATATCAAGATAAAATGAGCATCTTATTGGGACAAAGAGGAAACGCACAAATGTTTCCCTATGTCAAAAAGTCCCTCCCGATGTAGTTGAAGAGCTAAGGGAGTATGAAGAAAGGCAAAAGAGTACTAGAAGACAACAAGCTATTGATGATTACCTTCTGGAACTTGGAGATGAAAATATGGTAGAAATCAATGAAGATAAGGAGCTTGGAGAGGAACAACTACAAGCAACTAGAGACAAGGGGAAAGGTTCGGTGGCTCCTACTCATAGATCATCTTCCATAACAGTAAGAGGAAGGGGAAGTATGGGCTTGAATAGTGTGGGATCTTCCACAAAGAGGAAGGGGTCAATGGATGCATTTCTCACCTTTGATCCCGCGCTAGAGGTCGCCAAGGATGACAGAAGATGCAAATTGAGGCAAACGTGTATTGATGAAAGCCTCAACAAAGATGCAATAGCTAAAGTGCATCAAGTCATTGCTCGTTGGTGGTATCAAGTCGGCATTCCCTTTGATGCAACACAACTTAGGTCATTCAGAGCTATGTTGAAGTCCGTGTGGGCTCTTGCGCCGAACTTGTCACCTCTGACATTTGCACCACTTAAGGGAGCCTTTGCTCAAGAAAGAGAAGAAATACATCAAAGATTTGATGAAACCTTATAAAAAGGTTTGGACCACCAAAGGTTGTTCTTTCATGTCCGATGATTAGAATGACCGGAAGGACAGATCATTATTCAATTTTCTCGTGAACTCTCCTTTTGGGACAATATTTCTTTCTGCTATTGATGCTTCTGAGGAGGTTAAGACAAGTGAAAGGATGTATCGAATATCTGATGAGCAGATTAAGCTGATAAGACCTACGAATGTTGTGCAGGTTGTTACAGATAATCATTCTAGTATCAAGCTAGCAAGCAAAAATTTAGATATTGAGTTCATTTTCATTATGAATAATTTATGCTTGTTATTCAATTCTGATCATGATTTTATTTTGATATAGGAAAATTGTTAGAGGCTAAATATCCTCATTTATATTGGACCCCGTGTGCTGCTCATTGTATCAATCTTATGTTGAAATATATTGATAAATTACCAATTGTGAAGTCGACCTTGAGTCGAGCTATGGAGTTGACGGGATTCATCTACTCACATGGGTGGGTTTTGAAATTGATGAGGTCAGACTAACTACAGGAAGCTCCTCCGACCGACAGTGACACGATTTGCTACTTCTTTTATGACTTTGTCCAATATCCACAAGCAAAAAAGCAATCTTAGGAAGATGTTCAACTTGGAGAAATGGCAACAAAGTAAGTGGGCAAGAGGATAGTTCACATGCCTTCTTTCTGGAACAATATTATTCATATTATTAAGCTCACGGCTCCTCTAATTCGTGTTTTGAAGCTTTTTGACAATGAGAAGAGGCCTGCTATGGGTTACATTTATGAGGCGATGGATAGATCAAAGGAGGCTATTGCAAGAGCCTTTAATGATGATGCAACAAAATATGCGCTTGTAATTTAGATCATTGATAATAGGTGGCAAGATCAGTTTCATCAGCCTTTGCACGCTGTAGGATATTACCTTAATCCTGCATTTTTCTATGATCACTCTAATATACAAGGGGATGATGGGGTTATGAAAGGCCTTTATCAAGTCATTGAGAAGATGGTGCCCATCAATGAGCAAGACAAGGTTGACAAACTGCTGGATATATACAGAAATGCCGGGGATCTTTTTGGTATGGATATAGCCAAGAGAAATTGTAAAAAGAAATCTCCAGGTACATATCAATAATCTATTCCTTAATTCACTACGTGTTCTATAAGAAATAAAAATACACTGCTAACACTGTCTAATAACCTATATTGACAGCTGATTGGTGAGTCTTACGGTGCATCAGCTCTAGAGTTGCAAAAGCTTACTATAAGAGTCCTTAGTCTTACTTGTAGCTCCTCGGGTTGTGCAAGAAATTGAAGTACTTTTGAGCAAGTATGTTGAGTTTCTTTTAATACAACAAAATTAATTCATTCCTTTTAAAGATATAATATATTGAATTGACTACTTTGTATGAATTACATATACACAGCAAGAAGAGGAATAGATTGGATCATAAAAGGTTGCAAGATCTTGTATACTGCAAGTACAACCAAACTTTGAAGGAGAGATTTGACTATAGAGATGTTATTGATTCGATCAAGTTGCCTGATATAGATGAAAATAACGAGTGGTTGCTGGGAAAATTTGGTGAAGGTGACAATGCAAAACATGACTTGGTCAAGGGCAAGGACAACCTTACATTTAGTGTTGTAGGAGATGCAATAGGAGCTAAAGAGGATGATGCTAGATATTTAAGGTCGACAAGTAGGGGTCGGGGATATTCGAGTGGTGGTGGTTCATCATCGAGGAGGGAATCGATTTTGGAGTCAGAAGATGAAGAAGAGTTTAACAAAGAAGAGGAAACTGAGGAGGATATTCCCCTTGAAGGGGATGATGATGATGTTGAGGAGGATGATTAGAGTCATTAGACTATTATCTTGCTACTTATTTGCTTTGTTTTAGTAGATTTCTTAATTTTCATCGATATTAGTGAACTGCTTGTGTATGTTAGTGTTATGACTAAGACTCTATTTATGACTTTGGTAGTTTATATTATTTATTGAGTCATTTCCATCTTTTTTATGTGAAGTTTCATGACCACATATTTCTTTATGCATGTTTGTATATCTTGAAAAATTCTTTGTAGTGCGCCTCGCTTCACTCAGGCGCGCACATCGCATTGCGCATGTGAGCGTAAACTGACTTTGCATCCTGCTTTGCGCCTCCTGCAATGATAACACTTGGTCAAACTCCGTGAAACAAAACTTCATCCCATTATCGGTTCCTAAGCGTTTCACTTTCTTTCCAGTTTGCTTCTCAATCATAATCTTTCATTACTTGAAGGTTGCAAACACATCACTCTTATGCTTCAAAAGATACATCCAAACTTTTCTGGAATAATCATCAATTAATGTTAGCAGAAAATGAGCCCCACCTTTTGATGGAACATGAGAGGGACCCAAAATATCTGAACGGATTTAATCTAAATTACCCTTAAGTTTGTGGACACCAGTACTAAAGGAGATTTTATGGTGTTTGCCACAAACACAATGCTCACAAAAATCTACCTTGTTAGTTTTCTGACCACAAAGCAGACCTAAATTACTGTCACTAGTTTGGGCATACAAAACTGCTGGTATCGGGTGAATTAAGATTGGAACACATGATGGTATTATTAGAACATTGAATAATATCCAACATATACCAGAGTTAAATAAGAACATTATTTCTTTAGGCACCCTTGACTCCACTGATTTTAAGTTTTCAGTTGAATGTGGAGTTTAAGAGTTAGTAAAGTTTCTCTTATTGTAATAAAAAGAAAGAAGATATATACCCTCTATATCCTTAAAGACAGTACAGTGATAGGTGTTGCAGCAGTGTCATCCTCAGAGAATTCAGATACTGACACTACACGTTTGTGGCATATGCTGTTAGGGCATATAAGTGAGAGATGATCAGATGTATTGAGTAAACAAGGTCTGCTTTATGGTTAGAAAACTAACAAGATAGACTTTTATGAGCATTGTGCTTTCGACAAACACCATAAAGTCTTATTTAGTACAAGTGTCCATAGACCTAAGGGTAATTTAGATTATATTCATCAGATATTTGGGGTCCCTCTCAGGTTCCATTAAAAGGTGAAGCTCGTTTTCCGCTAACATTAATTGATGATTATTTCAGAAAAGTTTGGGTGTATCTTTTGAAGCATAAGAGTGATGTGTTTGCAACCTTCAAGCAAAGGAAGACTATGATTGAGAAGCAAACGGGAAAGAAAATTAAACGCCTCAGAACCGACAATGGGTTAGAGTTTTGTTCTACGAAATTTGACCAGTTCTGCAAGAATGAAGGTATTATGCGTTATCGAACACTTCGGCATACACTACAGTAAAATAGAGTTGCAGAAAGGATGAACATAACACTTTAGAGAGGGCTCGGTGCATGCTTTCTAATGCCGGTTTGTCAAAAGACTTTTGAACCGAGGCAGTCAATACAGCTTGCTATTTGATAAATAGATCTCCTTCTACAACGATTGATTTTAAAACTCTAGAAAAGGTATAGTCTGGTGTCCCTGGTAGTTACTCTTATTTAAGAGTATTCGGTTGTTTTGCTTATTTTCATGTTAATGATGGTAAGTTTGAACCTAAAACAAAGAAAACTATCTTTTTAGAATATGCTACTGGGGTGAAGGGATATAAATTGTGGGATTCTAATACCAAATTGCCTAAGTTCATTTTTAGTAGGGATGTCACTTTGATGAGAAATTCATGCTTCACCCGAGAAAAAAGCTTGTTGTTGATACTACAGATACTGAAGCGAAGTCTAGTAAGCAGATGGAGCTAGAGAACTCCACTTCAAAGGAGGTGTTTGAGGGAGCTCATGTTGAACCAGTTGATACTGTGAAAGATTCAACTTCAAATGGTGATACACCGCAAGAGCAACAGTACGATATTATCACCGGAAGAATAAAAAACAGATCCGACCTTCTCAATATTATGCAGACATGCTTACTTGTGCTGAGTATAGTAGAATCGATTAAGATTCCAAAGCCTTCTACCTACAAGGAGGCTATTAGTGGCAGTGAAATTACAGATTGGACTGTTGCGATGTCTGAAGAGATGGAATCTCTTCATCAGAACTAGACATAGGAGTTAGTGAAACCACCAAGGGGACAAAATCGTTGGCTGCAAATGGGTCTTCTAGAAGAAAGAAGAAACTTCGGATACAAATTTTGTACGATGCAGTCAGACCGAAGGTGTGGACTTCAATAAAGTATTCTCTCCAGTTATAAAACACACCTCAATCTTCGTGTTGCTTTCCATGGTTGCTCATTTTAAGCAACTTGATGTGAAGACGACCTTTCTATATAGTGAGCTTGAGGAGCAGATCTTTATGCATCAGCCAAAAAAATTCGTTGTTAAAGCTAAAGACATGTCAGAAATCAACAAATTGAAATCTCAACTCAAGCATGAGTTTGAGATGAAAGACTTGGGAGAGCGAAGAATATTTTGGGGATGGAAATCTACAGGAACAGGCGAGAATGAAATTTATTTTTATCTCAGGACAAGTACGTCAACAAAATTTTAGAGAGATTTGGCATGCTTAATGTCAAGCCTGTGAAAACTCTGCTTGCTGCTTATTTTTGTCTTTCAGTAGATTTGTCACCTCAAACTGAAGAGGAGCAATACATGTCTTGTGTTCCTTATGTCAGTGTAGTAGAAAGCATTATGTATGCTATAGTCTGCGCCCGTCCAGATATTTCATATGCAATCAGTGTTGTGAGTCGGTGTATGAATAAGCATGGAAAGGTCCATTGGCAGGCTGTGAAATAGATGCTTGGATACTTAGATATTTAAGAGAACTTGCTAATATTGGTTTATATTTTGTAAGAAATACAAATTCAGATTGCAGAATACTTGATTATTCTGATTTAGATTATGCAGCCAATTTGGATAAGAGACGATCCTTAGTAAGTTATGTATTCACTCTTTCAGTTAGTGCAATTAGTTGAAAAGTGACTCTACAGTCGATAGTTGTTTTGTCTACCACAAAGGCAAAGTATATTGCAGTGACAGAAACAGTGAAAGAAGCTATTTGGTTGAGATTTGGTTAAAGATTTCGACTTACACCAAGGTGTTACTACAATGTTTAGTGATAGAGTGCAATACATTTGACGAAGCATAAGATGTATCATGAAAGAACCAAGCATATAGATGTCAGGTATCATTTTATCAGAGAATTTAAAATCATCAAGATTGAGAAAATTAATACTACAGATAATCCAGCAGATATTGTGACGAAGCCCGCATATTCGCACAAGTTCAAACATTATCTCGAATTGCTTAGAATTCAACAAAGCGGAGGCTAAACCTGCCAGGGGCTTCTAGCGAGACAGCAAGAGTGAGGAGATCTTCATATTCAAAGTCAAGGTGGGGATTTGTTAAACGTGACTTTGAATGAAGAAAAAACTAACTTGAATTCTCCTTACACTAATACACCAAACTCTCTACTCTCTAGCCCTACTATTTGCTTAGCCTATCCAATCTATTATACCCACCATTGCCTATTTGATATTAGAAATGAAATGTTATAAAAGGAGGAAGAGTTGTGAAGGGTTAAAGATATTCAGGACAGAAAGAAGAAAGAGAGTTAGAGAGAAAAGAAAAAGAGAGAAAAAGAAAAAAGAGAGGCTTTTTTTAGTGTTCTCTTCTTTGTGAGTTTAGGGAGATATTAGAGTGATCTCTTATTATAATCTTTTTTTTGTTATTAGTGAATTTCTCTGCTGTTCTCGACCGTGGACGTAGGTCATACTGACTGAACCATGTTAAATCCTTACATGATGTTCTCTATCTCTACTGTGATTACATAGTACTGTGTTATTATCCACTTTGTATAGATATCCATTGTGTCCGTGTAGCCCCCCGCTGCTACAGCAACTATTACCAATAAATAACCACCAATTTCCCCTTATATGTGGTAATTAAAATATTGTAAGCAGGAACCAAACTACCCCAAATTTATAAAGATCAAGTACCATTTTCAAGAGAGTACAGAAACCAAACATTTTGAAGCATAAAAAATACAGTGAACTATCTTCTCAAAAATAAAATGAAAAATACAGTGAACCATGCAATCCAAGAACAAACCGAAACACCTGCAATTCTGGTGCTTTATGAGGCTGTTTGTACCATTCCTCATACTCATCAATGTTACGGAGTCGAAAATCCTGCAAAGAGGATTTATTAGTACTTTTTGTACCCTTTAAAGATGGTACATAAAAATCCATTTAAAATTCCAATAGTCAGAGAAGTAAAAAAAAAAAGGTGCACCAAGATCATACTGCAGAGAGATCAACAATCTTGAGCTCCTTAGGCAGACCTTTAATGATTTCCTGCAAGGAAAAACAATAGACTCAACCCCGATGATGAAAAAGATTAGAATCAAGGAATAAGGATTTGGTGGTTTCACTTTTGGTAGAGACCAGTCTGAAACTGGATCTAAGTTGTGGCTGATATATATTTGTTTAATTGGTTTAGATTTAATTTTGGACTAGTTTCATACAAGAGTTCAAAAATTAAAGGGTGAAAGAAGGCCTAATATTTCCTAGGTTATAATAATTCCATCTCCCTTAACGTCTGTAACCATCCCAAATCAGTAAATCCTCTCAAAACAAATTAAGATATTTTTTAACTTTGATTACAATCTTATTCAACATAATTTTAATCTATTAAAATAACAAAAATTCCTAATTAACGATATTGATACTTATTTGGAACTTTTTTGAATTATCTGGTTGAACTGCTGTAAATTTGCATCCCTTTAGTTAACACTCGCATAGCATACACCTTTATACTACATGCTCTTCAGCCACTGCACGTGGAAAAACAATAATAAAAAAATAAAATAAAACACACAACAAAAACAAAGGTGACACAGATATCTAGTGGTTACAGATATTTAGCATACATGTTTCTATACACGGGAACCAAAACTCAAACAAAACCATTGAAACTAGTGAAACATACTGAAACCCTTAATACACTGTAAGTCCACAACATCCTTATGATCTTATATATATATATAT
>JBAKGM010000326.1:35683371-35713295 GCA_037177215.1 Asparagus racemosus
AACGATCCAACAACAGGATCGCCGGAGCCCTTAGCTTTTGGTTTCGAACCAGAAAAATAGTAGATCTAGGGTTTTAGCGGGAGAGGTGAGGCGCGAACAGAGGCGAGAGGCAATTTTTAAGCAGGATAGAGCTGCGGATTCTAGGGTTTCAGCGGTGGCAGAATCCGAATGAGAGAGGAAAATAGGCAAGTTGGGATAATTTATTCCCAAATAACCTCTTGAGTCAGCTTTTCATCCCAAATCTACCTCAACTCCTCTGATTTCATTTTCCAGACAAAACCCCTCCAACATCACTTTTATAGATGTCCATATCTATAAAACTTTACAGATCCAAACTCAGTATTAGGATTTATTTGGATTCTGTTATTTACAATTCTATCTCTGTCAGAGTCAAATCCTATTTCTAATCTATAAAAATGGTGAAACAAACAGGCCCCAAATGGATCTGGAATTTGAGAACATGAGAGAGAGAGAGAGAGAGAGAGAGAGAGAGAGAGAGAGAAGGATAAAGGAGAGAGAAAGTTTTAGAGAAATAAGAGAGTTGCAGAGAGATATCTGCTTTGTTTCTTAAGACGTGGAGGACAATTGTTTCCAACAACAAATTAGTTTTTGAGGTTTGAATTTGAGATCCAAAGTGGAAGGGGGTGTTTCTGTTCTATTTGGAGGCTTTTGTCAGCCTAATAAGCGAGGCCCAAAAAATTACTATAGCAGGGTTTTCCTTTAGATAAAGTAGTTGATTAGTGAGGTTATGTTTGTTTTTAGGGTAAATTGTGAATAGACCCTCTCAATCTACGTAGGTGAGGGGTTAAAAGAACTTAAAAGAGATGCTATATTAATCTTTAATCATGCCGGAGCTATGCTGTCCATTTTGCAAGGGAAAATTTTAAAAAGTTGGACAATGAATCAGCTTCAACAACATGCTCAAGGCATGTCTTATGGAGGCTGGAGAAGAAAGATAAAATAGAAGGGAAGTCATGGAGCTTAGGATTGGTTTGACAAATTCTTCAAAACTGGGTTAGGATTGATCTTGACCCGAGCTTAAAGTAAATCCTTTTTTTATTAGTTCATGGGAGGGATGGATAAAAAAAGAACATGTTTAAGCCTTCGGTTTTGGTTAAAAAAACTGAGTCAGAGTTGGTCCAGTTTTTGCCAAAGTTCTTCGCTATTGAAGACAACAACTAAAAGAGCATTATGAGTTATGTGCTTTCCCCTCGAGGGTGGGGGCATTATTACAGAGCATTGTCTAGCTCGACTCATCCTGTTATTGTGTGAATAACAAAGTAATAGTGTGAATAACAAATTAAGAATCTATCAAAATCATTTTTGGATCCGTATTTACATAATAAATCTCAATTCTCTTCCTTTTATTGTTTGGTAGTAAGTAAATCACTTTTCTAACAATATTCTTTTTATTTATATAAAGAAGTTATGACAAAAATGTTTTTCTAATGCAAAAAAAAAACAAGAAAGAACAAAATAAATTCAAATGAATTTTTTATATAGAGTTTTTAAGAAAAGTGAAAAATTTTATGAAACCGAGCTTCCATACAAATGTATAGAACTAAACTATTTGTCGGCACATATGATGGGGTGCCACGCAAATTAAGTGGGTAGGTCATGAGAGGAGATCCAGTTCTATTAGAATATGTTTCTAAACCTAATAGGATTAGGGTTTGGGACTCTCTCTTTCCTGTAAGTATATATGCAAAGATATACAGAAATTATTAGAGAAAAATATATTACTGCTATCATCTCCTTCATCTCTATCAATTCTGTGATTTACGTAGTTGTTGAGGGGTAATAAGCGGGCCCTCGTCGTTCTATTGATGTGGTCGCCGGTCACCCTCCGCCATTGTTTGAAAATCAAGAACATGTGAGCAATTCTTCCGTAGATTCGGGACAAGTAATTTCTAAACAAGAGATTTCAATATTCATATATGTTTATATATAGTTTACATTGGTACCAGGTCACAGAGTAGGATTGCTTGCATCAATGTTCTTATTTTTAGGGTTAGATCTAATTTTCATGCATATTATTACATGTTGTATTAGTTTAAAGTAGATATGTAAACCTGCTTGGGTGGCACACATGGCTAGTGGGTGTGTGTCTAGGGCGGGGGCAAGTCGGGGAACCCGGGTTCGAGCACTCGTGCCTACAAAAATCCCAACAAGCCAGAGGAGTACCCTGCCACTCTCAAGCCTTGAACCGCGGACTAACCACTTGCGAAGCAAGTGGTGAACCGCGGGGGTATACCAAAAAAGTAGATATGTAGTTTCTTGTTGGTAATCTTGGTTACTGAAACAGAAAAGTTAGGATTTTTTTGATAAAAACTTATATTTTATTATAAATTAAAGTTTGGAATAAAAATCCAATTGTTGACATTTGGGATGTTAAATCCACACTAAAAATGTTTTTTAATGAACTAGTGGGCAATATTGATAAATTTGTGATTTATTAAAAAATTTTGAGATCAGATTTTTTTTAAAAAAATTAGATGTTTAAAATCTTTTCTTTTATTTTCTAAAAATTATAAAAGAATGCAAAACTCTAGATCTACCCGTCACTGCCACCAGGAGGCTTCGACGGATGTGGAAGCCAGGGGTGGCAGCTATAACGTTGGATGCCATCGGCTCACCACCCACCAACACAGGTGATGGGCAGCAGCGACGCTAGCACATTTATAAATAAATATATAAAAGAAATCCACAACGATGAGCTTGCGAAAGGCGGCGCGTCGGGTGTGGGGCCCCTAAACGAACCCTAGGCAGCACTTCTGGGCAGTGCCTCCCTTTTTTAGATCAGCAACCCTAGGTTTTGAAACCCTAGGCGAATAAACGTAAATGAAGGATTTTGCATTTTCCCCTTTTTTGAATACCTAAATGTTCTAGATAAATTATTTTTAAATTAGAAAGAAATATTTCAAAATAGTAAATATATCCAGAGAATTCTAAAAAAATTTTATGTGTTATCTTCAAAATTTTTAAAAATTTCTGGTGCCAGGCCCACTAGATTTCATAACAGAATTATTTTAAAAAAATAAAATTTGAACTTGGGAAGTTTAGAAAAAATATTTGTTATACACCAAAAAAATTTATTTATATAATCCTGATAAATGTTGGAGATTTTAATGGGTAGCTGCTCTAGTGAGCATGCTTGGGGCGTGTATCAATTTTACGAGAAATGAAAAATCATAATAAAATTAACAAGATAAAATAGGTAGTTAAATGTTAAAATGAAATTATTTGTATATATTTGGCATGCCACATGTTCACACGCATACTAAAATATATAAATAAGTTATTTTAAGTGGGAGATATCGAATAGAGATGGAACTATAATTTAAGTACCCAATCATGTATATATCTCTAATAAATCTAATATTTTATTTCTCTAATAAATCTAATATTTTATTTTAAAAAATTTTATAACAATTTTTAAAAATTATGTCTTTGAACACCATGGTTGGGGTCCTGGGTCTTCTTCTCTTTGTTTGAGATATAATCTTATTATCGGTATAAATAGCTTGATGAGATGGAATATTCTTCGGGAAAGAACAATACTCCATGTAAATGCCAATAATCTTAACGTATCCGTAATTAGAGTGTCTTAGTCCTTCTCTTAGGGTACCAAAATAGTTTAAATAGTTATTCTAATGTCAGTCCAGCACTGAATAGTTATAGATATTTTTATTAAAAGATCTATTTTCTCCTGAGAGTGGGAGGTTTTGGTGAGACGAGACGGTAATATCCGAGTCAGAATATGATTCAACTCGGACTCAATGATTTGAGGATGGTCAGTACAAGACCAGGAAGTAGAAAGATCGTTCAAGTGGTTCACTGGGTAGACTGCAAAGAAGAACGATCTTATTGAGAAGTATGAAGATTAATCAAATGCAAAGAGCTTCCTAGATGCTCTGAATACGAGATTCAGATATGTCTATTCGATAGGGATCCATGTTCTTATTATTAAGTTGGATTCAAACGAGATGCTTGTTAGGCAAAATATCAAAGTCATCTCCAAATGATGACCTTTATGATTAGGGATCATGAGATAGTTAGAACTGTATCAAGCTAGGAGTTGCAGATGCGACCGGTTATGAAGGCCAGATGCGACCGTTTATGAAGGCTTTACATATTCTAGGAAGGATATTTATTATTTTTATTACACGTCACAAATGTGATAACGTCTGGGAATGTGCAAATGAAAGTGAAGTTGGAATATAAATACCAGGATGTGTTCAAGTTTAAAATGCCTACTTCAGCTTTGAAAGCTAAATACTCGAGGCACAAGGCTGCGAGCCTAGTTGTAATAGGTACATAGAGAGATTTTTGGAAAAGATTCTAAAATAAAAGAAGCCAAATAAAAGGTAAACATGCTAACTAATGAGAGCAAGATCAATTGCTATCACTGTAGACAAGCCAATCATAGGGAGCATGAGGGACACAAACCAAGAAAACTCTAAACTCATGGACCACATCTGCAAGGCAGAGACGGGTTCCTAGAGTCCCGGAAGATTCCAAATGGAAGCAAAATCTAGATGGGAACTACACAAATGTGCTCGGCATCGATGCATGTAGCTTTCTGTTGAGATTAGGGAACAAATAGATCTTGTAGGATGTTCTATATGCTCCCACTGAATAAGGAATAGTCTCTTCGTAGTAAGGCTTGTGGGATTCTTGTTGATTTTCCATTTGTAGGTAACTTACTTAGATTTTCTTTAAGATTTCTCTTCTTATAAAAAACAAAGCTAATTTTTTAGTTGATTTTAGAATGTGACTCATTATTAGATAACTAGGTTTATCTTCTATTTTATCTTGTACCATTAATTAAGATCAGATCTGAATCATGGTATAATAGACTAGGTCACATGGATATGTATAAACTTGCAAGGGGCAACCTCTTTGGTACATGTACTAAGATAGTCGTCCATCTATGAGTATAGTCTCGTAGGTAAAATCACTAGGAAGCTATTTTATAAGGTCAGGAGCACCTCTGTTACAATTATGAACTCAAGCTCCTCATCCATTGTTGCTTTCCATTCTTTCATTGTAGGTCAAAAATAGCGTTCTCACATGACTTGTGCTCCATAACAACGTGATGCTACGATGAATATTTTCTCGTCAATCTCAAAATATCATTTTAGGTACTAGTCCATGGAGCAATCTCTGGGGCTGTTGAGATTTCGTAGATAGCTGCAAGTCATCTAAAAGTATCTTGCTCCTACTGTCCCTAGATGGTAGAGGAACCACTAGGATGAGCAAGCTATTTTGTAAGGTTAGGAGCACCTCCAATAGTCTTGTACATATAATAAGTGACACATCCTTCACAGTTAGGCTGATGAGTAAACATCAGACTATTCTTATATGGCTCACTGGGATGAGTCAAGAGGATCTTCTTATATTTGATTCAGCCTACATTCTATGTATTATGCTATGATAGAACGAACTCTGGCCTATAGAGATATTCAGATATTGATTAGGCTGACAGTCTAGATATGTGAGCATCAATCTCTGGTTATGTTCTCTTACTAAATGACGTGGTCATTTCTTGGATAGTAAGAAGCAATAACGTGTAGCACATTTCTACTTGGAGTAGAATATGTGGTGATATACACAGTACTATTGGATGCACTCTAATAGTACATATTCTTGGAGAATCTGACTATACTACAACATATAGAGCATAATATATCTATCTTGATAGCATTACGGCAATTGGTTATTTGATAGACTCAAAGTAGTTTGAGAAATTTAACCAAATCTAGGTCCGATAACATTTTATTAAGAACTAAGAGAAGGAAGAGGTGGTGTTGAGTGTATCCTTACGAGTCAAATGATCATGTATTCACTGATAAAGAGAATAGCCGAGGAGCGACTAATGCAACACACTTGAGCTTTAGAAGCTACGTCTTTTGGTTAAGACCTTAGACACTTAGGATAATATAGATGACAGCTTTATAAGACATTACATTTGTTTTGATAATCTTTGATCATATATATATGCATATCTATTATTGCTTATATCTTATTATTGCTTGCTTATCTTGGCATGGATTATATTAGTAAATGACATGTATGTGGTACACAAAGGGCATTGGGTGCACCATTAGAAAGTTATATCGCATGTAGGAGCTCTTATCATACAAGAAATCCCCTTTAAAGCTGTAGCAGTTGCCGAAGCTAAGACTTAGTGTTGGATGTTATTTGGCTTGGAGCAATAACTACACTATCGTGTTATTGTGTAGGATCACTCTATTGGTCACCTTGACTAGGTCAGGATGAAGTTGTGTATTTATATGCTGAAGCTACCAAAGTGGAAAAGCCACATCCACTTTGGCTATTTACTAACAGCCAGGCTGGGGTCTGACTTGCGTACATGATGCAGGCTTGTCAGGAGATCCTAGGCATATCACAAGGCAATATGGCTGGACAAGTTCATTACAGAGTAATAGAACTTGGGGTCAGTACAGTACTTGTTTAATGATGTATGCTTTTAGGGAGAGAAAAGTAATATTTTAGCACATCGCCATATTTAGTGTGATTGGACCGGATATAAGGAGGTTGAGGGATGGATCCATGCTCCCTCACCGTGTGAGCCCTTATAGACGCCACTAGTGATGGAGGGTAGTCACGGTATCCTTAGAGATATTGGGCTGTCTAGGAAGGCTGTGATGAGCGTCTGCTACTTTGGTTGTTGTTCCTACTGCAATGAGACAATACCGCACATACGGGCAGTGTTAGGAAAATGAGTGATTAACACGCTCAATTATTCAAGTTCAGAGAAAGATCGATTGATATGTCTCCTGATTGCATCGCAATGCTAACTCTTTCTTATACCAAGGGCAGTACATAAGCGCATGATGAATCGAGGATAGACCCAGTTTTTCATATACGCTTCTTCTATACGCTTCTTCAAGTGACAAGAGGTACTTGATCAGACATGGTTGATCCGATCTGGGGTATAAGATACCACATACTTATATTTTTTTGTCTATGTGTTTTTATTTTACGAAGATCCTCGTGTCGGTCCTAATAGATCTGGATGCAAGGTTCTCAATGGCCCACCCGCCTTAATGGTGTATGGACATGGGTTTAATAAGGAAGGAGAATTAGACGGTCGCTTTGACTCAGGGAGTCAACGACTCCGGGAGTCGGCTCAAGGAGCAATAAACATCACTCAATCATTTGTGCTAATGGGACTATGTTAGCACGTATGATGGGGGCTGCCCAAATTGAGTTGGCGGGTCAGTTTCATAACCCAATAGGATTAGAGTTTAGGGTTCTCTCTTTCCTATAAATATATATGCAGAGGTATACAGAGAATATGAGAGAAAAACATACGACTGTTGTCATCTCCTTCCTCTTTATCAATTCTGTGATTTACGTGGTAGTTGCGGAGAGATAAGCGGGCACTTCCTGCCATTCCAACGGTGTGATCGCCCTCCGACATTTGTTTGAAGTTCAAGGACATGCGTGTGGCAATCCTTTTGTAGATTCGAAACAGGTAATCTCTAATCAAGATATTTCAATATTCATATATGTTTATATATAATTTACCCTATTAATTGCATTCACTGATAATTATCCTTCACATTGATTCAAAGAATTACATATAGAGAAACTGGAACCTGCAAACTACAAGTGTTCATACCATCTAGTAGTATAACCCAAAGTAATTTTGATAGCCTTCCTTGACTTGCAAACTACAAGTGTTCATACCATCCAGTAGTATAACCCAAAGTAATTTTGATAGCCTTCTTTGACTTATAATGTTGTAAGTTGGCGAGAATATTATGCATTTGTGTCGGCAGCTAAAAAGGAGGAAAATTTTGAGGTGGGAGTTCTATCTGCATCAGCATGAGAATTTAGACACTTAACTATTGGGATTAACGTACGAGTCAAAAGCAATATTTCTTCTTCTTTTTTAGTCCTGTTATCTTCCCTCCTTTGCTTTTTTTGGGTTAATTTCACAAAACTCCCTGAACTTTGGGGGTTTGCACATAACCCTCCTTGAACTTTGTTTATCTCACATAAAGCCCCCGAACTATAGGATGTCTCACAAAACCCTCTTAAAGTTTATCTTATCTCACATAACCCGCCTTAATGTAATTTGTAAATGACTGAAATATTTTTGAGTGAAAAAAAATCTCAAACTTCGTCAAATATCGATTACACACAACATACTCCCTTCCCCAAAATTTTAAAGTTTTTCTCTCAAGAAAATTTTAGTTTTTCGCAAAATTACAGGCAAGGGAGGTATGTGAGATAATGTAAAGTTTAGGGGGGTTTTTGTGAGACACCCCATAGTTTAAGGGGGTTAAGTGAAATAAACAAAGTTCAGGAGGGTTATGGGCAACACCACCCAAAGTTGAGGGGGTTTTCGTGAAATTAACCCCAACTAGGTATCATAGTATATATTTTTTAGGGTAAATTTCACAAATAACTCCTTAGGCCAGTTTGGCCCTTTTTGAGATAGACCTTCCCCTAAGCTTGAAAAATGTAACTCCTAAATTAATTTTTCGATAAAATATCAGAAGATCAACTAACTAATCCAAGTTCCATTATTGTTTGCATTCAAGAGTTTCTGTAATTAAACATTATTATTATAGATATAAAGATATTTATGCTCATGATTTTACAAGCGTATCTAATCAAATTTCCAACTGTATTGCTTTTTAAAGACAAGTTGTCACGTTAATACTTGCTTTAAAGAAAAAAGTTGCCCTGTTGCTATTTTCGTTGTTTATTGACTTTATCGAACCAAGTTGCTAATCGAGAAAATGATGGATATCTCTTACGTACGATTTATCAGGACAAGACAAAAACCTTAAAGCTTAGATTTCTCATTTAAGATTAGTTCTTACCTATTTTAATTCGATGCGCCCTCAGGGAATTAAATGCACATAGAACACCCTGGGTTTTTGCACTTATCACCCCTATAGTTTATTTTGCCAGATAAATCCTCCCGAATGAAATTCTCTTTTGCCGGTAAAGTATATTTCACTTGTTATAGAAGTACAAGGTTAATAACAACTGAGGGTTAGTAACAAAATTTTCAATTTGGGGATTCATTTGTCATAATGAAATTACAAAGGTATAAAGGTTCAAAAACGTCGTACTACAAGGAATCTGTGTGCAATTAACTCTTTAGATAAAAGATAAGTTGGCTCCCTCCAATAGTTGTCACTCGTTCTCGTACTTTTTATAGACAAACAATTGCTGTCCAAATTATGTTACCTCAATTATAATTGTATCAGCACTAGACAGTTGTAATACATCTTCATGTGTTTGTTGAATTATAATATAGAGTCTTTTAGATATTAATACCTCTTAAATCATAGGTATTTTAATATTTGTCCCCCATATTTTAATATTTTGATATTAGTCACTCAAATTATCCTGATGTGTTGATATTATGATGTAGAACGCATTGTGGATATATTCATGGAAAAACTAGACCATTAGAAGCCCAAACGCGGGCTCGACAGAGAAAAATAACTTACAACTAAAAACATATTATCTCCCAAATTGTACGTCGGAATTGGACGAATTATATATAAAAATTACTTTTTTTTGGAGACGGAGCCAACCAAACCCATTGTTGCTTGATTTTCCGCCGTCTATTTCGCGAAATTTCCTTTGAATTTAGAGATATTAGAGTTTTTGTCTGTTTTTTTACTATTTTGGATAATGTTAAAGGAGTCTGTTTTAATTAGGAAACAAATCTGATTTAATTTTAAATTTGTCTGATTTGTTTCCTCAATCATAAGGAGTCTTTTTAGGAGGGTTTTTTTTTATTTTTGGTAAAGTTTGGGTCCTAGTAAGAGTCTTGTTTGTTTTCTATTTAAGCAGATGATTATAAGCTGTAGAGACATAACTTTCATCAATAAAATTTCTCTTTATTAAATTTTCCTCCCCTAATCCCCTGCCTCCTCCACTTACGGGTAGGGTTATTATCCTCCCCTCACCCCCTGCCTCCTCCATTACTCCCATCCCCCCCACCATCATACCCTCCTCTGCTAATATTCACCATCTCCACCTCCGTCGTCTCCACCACCATTAGTCATCTTGCCTCCACCTCTATCACTTATTCTCACCTCGTTCAAGAACAGGGAAGAGATGGGCTGGCGATGGTGATCAAGGGTAGACATGAGGGAGAGCAGGTCAGAGGGAGAGGGAGGAGAGGGTATAATTGTTCATTCAAGAAAAAAAAATTAAAGAAAATGAAATATTCGCCACCCATTTTAACTCCAACTAACTAGAGGGACTGGTAGCAACATATTAAGGTAATTTAATGGGCTAACATCAAAATATGATGATTTGAGGGACTAAAATAAAAAAACTAGTAATATAAACAATGGAGGGCCCCATGTAAATAAATTACAATATGGGTCCATTTGGCTCTTTTTCATGCAATTCATTGGATTGCTACAGTAATACGGGTTGAGTGGTCCACCTCAGCCTGATAGGTACAGTAAAAGACCCCTAAAACATCTCCTCATGCTGGGAATTAACAAAAGGTTGTCATCTCAGCTTTTATCATACCACGTTAGATCCCACTTTGCCGAAATAAACACTCTTTTTAATGTAATACTATAGTAATCTGACAGCTACAGTACTACATCACCCAACCCAACCAAACAGCCTCATCAAAGGGATGTTACCCAGATGAGAATGCCAAGATTAAAGCATGAAGGAGAACAATTTCCCATTAATAGAGAAAAGAAACTCAATAATTTAACAGAATCCCGAGTGGGCTAGGTACTCAGGTTACCTTGGGAGAAAATCAACGCTATGACATGTTTCATCCCGGATATAGTCAGACCTCACTATAAGTCTATAATTAAAAGATGATTATTATGGAACCTTCAAACGGTTAATTTAGTTCATCCAAATGCATAGACTTAGGTCACGTAGATAATTTGGACTTGATGGAATTCTTACGCAAGAGATAACAGTAAGCATCTCTAGTTGCGTTATGACTTAAATGAGTATTCTTTGCTTAAATCACTAAAGCTTGTAGTGTTGATCACTAATAAAAAATGTTTAAGGAATTGGCAAGTGAGTTGAGTGCACTCAAGTTTTATAGACACTTTATAGAGATTAGTGATCACTTTTATATGGCTGAGGAGATTGCCACAAGTAGGGATTCTTAAATAAAATTGAATCAATTATTTTAAGTCACAGGACTAGTCAGCTTCAAAAGAAAAATTCTTAGAACATGTTTGGCAATTTCGAATAATAATTCACTTGGCTTATAATCTAAAAATAACTTTTTAAATCAAGTAGATTATAATTCAAATTAAGTTTTTGATAAGTTTAGTGGGTTATAATCAATTTTCAATGATAGCGTGTTTGGCAAATGAGTGACTTATAATACATTCTTGTTGTCAAAATGACAAAAAATGGGTTGGAGATAGAGAAAGATTGCTTTGTAATTTTCTTAAATGCTAACGGGTTAAGTGATCTTCTACTTAAGTCAAATTATGTGCTTATAAGCCACCAAAAATAAGTTGGGTTACCCACAAGTTAGTTTCTTTGTTTTGGCTTATAAGCCAAAATAAGTTGTTTGCCAAACATGTCTCAATGGCTTATAAACCACAAAAGTGACTTATAATTATAAACCACTTTGACCAGTTACCAAACATGTCCTATTGATATTTCATGAGCACCAACGCGACATACATTACTCTAATAGAAAGATACCATGTAGCATAAACCAGTTGTAAATAATTAAGATGATGGAAGTTATGGGATGGTTTGTGCCACACAGCCTCCTATTGGGGGTAGTGTATCTCAAATAATGCTCATGGAGCACTTAAGAATTTCCCGCTTCAAATCATTCTTATTTATTTATTTATGCAAGACCTTCTTTATTAAAATCAATGGGTAAAAACAGAAGTAATCCCCTTGGGAATTTCTCTGACCTGATTCTTTTAAACTATCAGAAAAGTGTTAGTATTTATAATTATTTGAAAACTAAATATGATAAACAATTGACACCTTGGATTGGAAGAAGAGGGTCCATCTATTTATGTTCAATTCAGTACGAAAACTATCTGTTGAAAAGAAAATAGAGTTCGGTATTACTAAGATCCAAAATTCAAATCTGGTTCAGATAAATAATTAGATTTAAATTCTTAAAAAGATCCCACAACCTAGCGAAAAATTTTAGAATCATATTGAATCCATTAACTAATTTGCAAAATTGGTGAAAATTCTAAAACGGTTCTCCACTCAAGTGTTTCCATGTGTGAGATAGAGAATGGATGATCTCACAATAGTCATCTATTTATTTCCGTTAATATAATAGCAAATCCCGCTGCATATGCATGATATTTCTAAAAATGAGCAAGTGAACATGAAACTTGGCGCAAGGTTGAGATTTGTTAAGGAGACTAAGCAAATAGATAGGTTCTTTTTAAAGACGTACAGTTGGGAGATCTGTCGACTTAAATTCTCTGACACTACATCAAAATTCTGAGATGTATAGTTTAGCTCATATTTTAACATGTATTGCAGGTTGACCATTTTTTTTTGTGGATCTAAACTTTATATATAGTTGATTACATAAAGTTGTGCTAATTTTTCTTATTATAATCGATTAATTAACACACTTTAGAGCTTATTTTAAATGTAGGTATTAAATTGTTGTAGTTTAAGTTTTGGATATAAAATGTTAAAATTCTTCAAAAATTAGGCGTTTGATTTTTCAGATTTATATTAGATTTTCATTAAAAGTTTAAACATAAAAAATTAAAATCGTTATGGGATGATATAATGGAATATTCTCACATGTTCTTACCTCCTTAATTATCTCCAGATTCTGTACAAGTTGATTATGGGTTATTGACCAAACTAATGTGAAACAGACAAGAGACGTTATGATTAAGGTATGAGTACAGGTTTTTCGAAATACATTTATTGGTCTAACAAGTGTGCCTTTCTAATTGGGTTTTATAAACTCATGTCATGTCTATGAAAATCAATCAACACAATAACTTTGGAATCCTCTCACATTTCTCCTCTTTGCAACTTCAATAATTATGACATATACATCAATATATCGTACTTAAAAAAATTTATAATTATTATTCATATAAGTTAATTTGAAACTATAAATGGCATATGTATAGACAAAAAAGGCTTCAAATTTCTAGTATTAACATTGGTAGGTGTTAGTCAATATAGGACGACAAAGTGTTGAGGAAAAAAAAACTGCAAGGAAGATATATATGTGTGTATATGTATGTATGTATGTATACACACACATATATATACACACACATGCCCTTCCGTGTGTATCATTTACCGAAATAATGATGATGATAAATTTTGATGAGATCATATCAAAATAAGAATATTCTAATACACAAATATCTGAAAAAAAAAATCCTCATCTAATTAAGAGAAATCATTCAATATCCTATACCAAAATATACCAATCAATTATCCATAATTTTGATTAATCAAATACATTATAATATTTTATGCCGTGAAATACTTATTCTTACAAGAATCACTACCCAAAAAAGCAGCATATTTAGGTAGTGCACCCCACGCCTTGGTTCCGGGTACCCATGCCGTACCCCAAAAACGCTCCGTGCATCCGCTTCAATGAAAATAACATTATTTCTGCCAAAAAAAAACTCAAAACTACAGAAGCACCCAAAATCACTACTGGACCTCCTTGCTAAGAGTAAATTTAACACCCCCAACCCCAACCAAAGAAAACTTTGTTGTGAGTTGCACAAAACCACATGAACTTTGAAATTGGCAAAAAAATTCTTAAACATCAACTAGTTTCATAAAACTCTTGGAAATTTTGAAAAGTTCTATCTAAATTTTGGGGAGAATCCCATTCTAACTCTGTCTGGGAAGAAAGGATAGATGAAAATTGAAAAAAAAAACGGTTACTTTATGTTCTTTTTAAAAATGTATTTCAATTTGTGAAACTTACTAATAAACTAAGGATAGCAAAATTACCTGATTGGTATATTTTATTGACCTTTAGCGACACATTAGTATATTTTCTAACTTCGGTGACAAATTGGTATATTATGTGGACAACGGTGACAAATGAACCTATATTTTGGCCGGAGCTAACATTCTGGCCAAATTGAGTCACATGATCCTCACGTGCGGCCCACGTGGCTGCCACGTGGTAGTAATTAGAATCAATTAAATTGCTAAAAGAAGTTTTTTCTAACATTAGGGCTCAAAATTAGGGTTCGAATTAGAAATTTTTTGTTCTTCTTCCTCCTAGCATTAAATTAGCTAGGGCAACTAAAATTGAAGTTAGATTCTTTATCCTTAAGCTCTTGCTCAGCGTCAAGCTCAAGTATGAGTATGGAAGAAGCAAACTAATGGCTCAATGGGATGAAACCCTAAATTACACAAATCAACCACATTATAGCCAAGTCAAGATTTTAAACCCATTAAATAATACTATGCACAAGGGGAATTTTTGTAACCTTCACATAAATAGAGAAAGAGAGGAAAAATAGAGATTTTTTTGCGGGGTGGGGGTGGGTGTTGGGTTTTTTTTCCTTCAGATACCCTGCCATGTAAGCCCACTTAATTCACATCAGCTGCATGCGAGGAGTCATGTGACTCAATTTGTCGGAATTTTGGCTCCGGCCAAACTATAGGTTAATTTATCATTGTAGCCCACATAGTATACAAAATTATCGCCGGAGTAAGAAAATATACCAATATGTCACTAAGGTTAACCAAATATACCAACCTGGTAATTTTGCCATAATCGAAGACAGCTTTAAGAAAAGTGAAAATTCTGAAAGTTTAAGGGCGTTTTCCTAATTTCCAAAGTTTGGAAGGTTAAGTGCAACTCATCCAAAGTTTAGGGGGCTCTTTGAAATTTACCCTTCAATAAACAACATTATTTCTAAAAACTCAAATTTAGAAGCTCTCCCGTCAAAATCACTAGCACACATCTCCCTCTTTTTAACGTCGGTTCGAGCCGATAAGCGGTGCAGCAACAAAGTGGTCCCCACCATCACTCCTCACTCCCCTCCACCTGTTCCCCTCGCCGGAGCTCCGCCTCCTACGCCGTCGACAAAAGAAATCCTAGAAAACAAAAAGGCGTCACCTTTGTCAAACGCCTCAACTTATTCCCCAAATTAAAGTGGATGCTTGTCTTAATATAGAAGCAATTAAGCACAGTTATCAAGCTGCTGCTTCTAGTTTCTTCTTCTTCTTCTTCTTCTTCTTCGAATGGCGGTTGAGTATCACTGCTGCGATGCGAACTTCTTCGTCCACATTCTGATCATCACTCTCCTCGTTCTCTTCGCCGGGCTCATGTCGGGGCTCACGCTCGGCCTCATGTCGCTCAGTCTCGTCGATCTCGAAGTTCTCGAGAAATCTGGGACGCCTCAGGATCGCAAGCACGCTGGTAATTTGATTTTATGTCGATTTCCCCCCCTTTTTTTGGTGAATGGCTCGGGTTGTTGATTTAGTTTAAGTTTGGGATTTGAACAGCGAAGATATTGCCGGTTGTGCAGAAACAACATTTGCTACTTTGCACTCTTTTAATCTGTAATGCTGCAGCCATGGAGGTAATTTATTGTTATTTTTTTCGGATAATCAGTTATGTGGAGTTATATTTTGGGTAAATTACAAGAAACCTCCTTCGGCTTTACCCATTTTTTTAATTTTAAAAATACCTAATCTATTATAGTTATGAAAATATTAGTTCTTAAAAAGTTTTAGGGGTAAAGTTGTGATGCATGTGAAAGGATTAATTTTGAATTCAGCAACTGTTGTTGTTGTTTTTATATAATATGCACAAGTATTTTGCCTGTGCTTGCACGGGTGAGTCTTACAATAAACGTTGCAGTTAGATGAAATATAAGACATTCACATATTGATTTAATCCAAAACGATCTCACGCTTAAACCTCAATCTTGTGATGCTTGAATTAAAATTTCAACTTAATTAGAAAAATATATGTGATTTTAAAATAACCATAAAACATCTTAAGAATCCAAATATTTATCCCTAGAATAATCTTAAGAACCCATTAGAATTTCAATATAATTAGAAAATATCAGATAAAGAAGGGAGAATTTGTGATACTATTTTGGGTAATTTGTGTAAATAATTTGTTCATTTTTACATATCGCGGGAAATATTTTTGTAATAGGAAAGTTTTTTAATTTATAAATCTTTACGAGCTATATATTTGTTATGGTGTCTTGTTTTCTATTAATATTTTAAAGAGAGACACGGGTGAACCAAAAACCTCTCTTTATAAAAACTAGTAAAGACATAATATCAAATCAAGAAATAACAAAAAAAAAATCATTTATAATATTTTAAGATGAAGACTAATTCATCAACTTTAAATATACTTTGACACATGTATAATTTTATATATGTTATTTTAGATTTAATTTTAGAAGAACTCCCTCAACTATGGTGGCTCAAATATTTTAATTTGAGAAAATCACCCTAAAGTTTGGGCACATTATAGATAACCCCACTCAACTTTGAAAATCAGAGAAAACCTCCTCAGTTATAGGAATGTCTCACAAAATCCCCCTAAGCTTTCACTGTTTTCTCACCAAACCCCCTTGGCGTCATTTCAAATTGTAAAATAATTGAAATAGCCTTTTGAAAATTAACCCATTCAATTACAAGAAAAACCCCAACCGGTAAAAAAGAATAATTTTCAAATTACAATGCTTTTTACCTTTTTCTCCTCTATTTCTCTTATCCTAAAAAATCATAGTATTTTTTTATGATTGAGGGGTATTTTATTTTTTTCAGTCACCTACTTGTCATGTGATATGCTAGAGCTAACAATACTTGCTTTCAGGGCGTAAAGCGAGAAGAGTTCATGGAGATTTCTTGAATTTTCAAAGTTGAGAGGGTTATTTACAATAAGCTCAAACTTGAAGGGGTTTCTCAAATTAAAATAGTTTAAAATAGTTGAGGGGGTTTTCTGAGACACTCCATATTTGAGGGGGGGTTAAATGAGGAAAGTTAAAGTGGTTATCTCAAATTTTCATAGTTGAGGGTGATTATCTAGAATATACTCAAAGTTGAGGGGCTAAAATTAATCCTTGATTTTATGTAGAGATGCTCTTTACATGAGTTTTTCTTTAATTTTTATATTTAAATATATAATTATGAGATTTTTTATGGATAGTAATAATCTAATAATGAATAAAAAAATATTTGATTATTAGAATCTTCTAATTATAGATAGTTTAAAATTTTTAATTTGATGAGAATTCTTAGGTGAATATAAGAATATGTGTCCTAATGTTATCTTCTTATAGGATAAAGAGACATGTTGATTACAACGAAACACCCTAAGCTATTTTAAGTTACGAAAACCACACTAAAGTTTAGACATTATAGATAACTCCACTCAACTTTGGAAATAAGAGAAAAAACTCTCAACTATGGGTGTCTCACAAAACCCTCTTTCATACTTTTCTCACCAAACCCATTGACGTCATTTGAAACGTAAAATAACTGAAATACTTTCTTGAAAATCAACCAATTCAAGTACAAAGAAACCGCCAACTGGTAAGAAAAGAACTATTTTGAATTTACAATGCTTTTTGCCCTCTTTCTCTTATTCTAAAAAAAACTAGCGGAATTTTTTATGATTGAGGGGTAGTCATGACATGCTAGATCTAACAATGTTAGCATTTAGGGCGTAAAGTCAGAAGGAGTTATGAGACATCCCATATTTGAGGGGATTTAAGTGAGGAAAGTTCAAGGGGTCATCTCAAGTTTTCATAGTTGAGGGGGTTATCTACAATATGCTCAAACTTGAGGGGGATTTTTTCAAATTAAAATAAGATGGTTCTAAAATTAATCCATGATTTATATAGAGAGGCTCTTGACGTGAGTTTTTTCCTTTAATTTCTATATTTAAATATATAATTATGAGATTCTTTTTTTAATTATGGATAGTTATAATTTGATAAGGACTACAAAATATTTGATTATTAGAATTTTCTAATTATGGATAGTTTTAATTTGATAGAATTATAAGGTGAATTTAAGATTAGGTGTTCATATATCATCTTTTGATAGTATAAGCAGACATGAAAATACTTATCATATAACACGTGTCAACTTTTTGTGTCCTTATAATATGATACATATCAATTTTCTATGACTTTAGGAATTCTAGCAATTTCTCTTTATATATAAGGGAGGGATTTTATCATCTTTTTCATATATGTCGAGGGTTACATTACGTTACAAATGTACACAATTATGATTAGATGAAGGTTTATTAACAAAACTTCTCACCTTATTTATCATTGTTAATAATTTTGTAGTGAGAAGTTTTATTCTTGATTGCAGGCTCTTCCTATTTTTCTTGATAGCCTGGTCTCGGCGTGGGGTGCTATATTGATTTCAGTGACATTGATACTTCTTTTTGGAGAGGTGAGCTGAGCAATCTGAATTGAGATGATTTGATATCCAATTCTAAGTGTGTTTATATGGGCAGATTATCCCGCAATCTGTCTGTTCACGATATGGATTAGCAATTGGAGCAGCAGTTGCACCAATAGTTCGTGTGCTTGTGTGGATTTGCTTTCCGGTTGCATATCCAATTAGCAAGGTGACATTTGATTAATTTTGCAAATTTCTTGAATCATATTCTAAGGATTAGTTTTTTAAGCAAAATTATCTAATTACTGTTATTTATTGAATATGTAACAGTTGTTGGACTATCTGCTGGGAAATGGACATGTAGCTCTTTTCCGTAGAGCTGAGCTGAAAACACTTGTGACTTTGCATGGAAACGAGGTCAGAGTTCTAGATATATTCAATGCGTTGGGTATAGGCTAAATTACTAGATTGACATAAAAAGTGACACCCCTTTACCAACAAGACCTAAAAAGTGACGCCGATGACAATAAGACCTAAAAAGTGACCCACTTTACCAACAAGGCATATCAAATCGCCAGATTTTTTTATTTGAGCCGCAAAAATTAACATATGTTTCGCATATATACTCCTCAAATCTCTCATATTTACAAACTTACCTCCCACATTCTAATGCTTGCAAAAAAATCCAACTTTCTCCACCATCTCTTCTATCCCCCTCTCTTCCTAGTCACCAACCTCCTCTCTCCTCTCCCACCCCCTCTCCACTTTCCTCCTCCCCCACATCCTAACCCTCACTTCCTTCTCACATTCCTTCTCCAATCTCATCCCTCTTCCCAACCTCACTCTCCTTCTCCCCCTTCTTCTCTCTTCTCTCTCCCCGCAAACATTTACCTGAAGTGGAGGAGGGAGTGGAGGAAGGGGAGGACAGAGGGGAGAGGGGAGTGGGGGGGGGAGGGAGGAAGGGAAGTTGAGAATAGGGGTATATATGCAAAAAGCCCTTAGTTATTTTTTCCAAATATTAGAACTTGGGGGATGAATCTTTAAATGTGGGAGATTTGAGGGGTATATATGCAAAAGCCCCTTAATTTTGCCGCTCAAATAAAAAATCCGGCGACCGGATATGCGTTGTCGGTAAACTGTGTCACTTTTTAGGCCTTGTTGTTGTCGGCATCACTCTTTAGGCCTTGTTGGTAAAGGGGTGTCACTTTTTATGCCAATTAGGTAATTTAGCCGTTGAGTATATCTACTAAGTTTTCACATATTGTCTACTCAGTTCTTGTAATGATTGGAAACCAAGCTTGACTTAAATAGAGTGTCTCTTGCTTGATTACTCTCAACCACTAATGTACATCAAAATCCTTAAAATAGTACCATTGAGATATGGATAGTGCATATTCTCTTTCCAGGAATATATATACTTAACACAACCAGTTGTACTGGAACTCTTCAAATTTAGACTTTTGGCATTTCATACACACGGATTCTAAGGATACTTGGTAATTTAAGTAATAATGTCGCAATTTCGTTGCTACCTTATAGTTTTTTGCATGTAAATTATCAACTAGATTGTATCAGATAAATTTCAAAGGTTTTTGTTGAGCTCAAACCCAATTTCTTTAGTTAATTATTAATCAAATACATAGCTATGTGTATATTTTGCATCATGCTTGTCCTGTATCATATATTTGTGAGGTACGTCACTAAGACAATTGACACCCATGTCTCGAGTTAAGTGTGTGTACCCAATCTTCTGCAAGCAGAAGTGAGATGTAAATCGATTATGCTCTCTCCCTTTGCTGTAGATTGTGCTATATGATTGGTATGTTTAAATCCCATGTCATATTCATTTGATGTGCATGTGCTCTACATCAAAGCTGATAAATATGTTACTTTCTTACATTCTTCCTAATTGTTCTTGGTGGGGAATAGCACATTGTTAACATGAATGCGGCATAAATCTTCATATGTTGTATGATGTCAAATGTATAGACTACTATAATACTATATATTGATACCGTTTTTCGTTAGATTTTTAATATGCTGCTATTTTTTATTATGGCAAAAGAGTATTAATTATGCCCTACCTAGCTTAAGATTCTTGCTTCGCCCTTAGTAAGTCTAGATCTTCAAGTTTATGTGTCCTGACTATTGGAATGGAAACATTTCCTGGGTCAATCAATGAACAAAATTAGCTATTGGTCGGTACATATTTTCAATTTCAAGAATAATATATGATGTTGATGTAGGTCTGGTACATATCCTTTGACTGTAAGCGGAAACTAAAGAGAGAACGAAAACATCAGTAATATCACTAAGCTAGTAGTCGAATTTATGCTCTTACAGATTTGTGTTACTAAGTCATTAAATTTTTTAATTTTTTAATTTTTAATTTTTTCTGACTTGTAAATAGGCTGGCAAAGGTGGAGAGTTAACCCATGATGAGACAACAATCATAGCTGGAGCACTTGAACTTAGCGAAAAAACGGCAAGGGATGCCATGACTCCTCTATGTCAAACTTTTGCTATTGATATCAATGCCAAACTTGACAGGTATTTCCTGCATTCCTTGCGTTGAGAGACACAAAGTTGTTCCCTGCTACTTGTGACATTGATTTTGTCTGAAATTTGTTATGCAGGGATTTAATGAAGATGATTATGGATAAGGGGCACAGCAGAGTGCCTGTTTACTATGAGCAGCCTTCAAATATAATTGGACTTGTATTGGTATGTTTCAACTAATGTTTTTGTTTAAAGTAATTAGTAATGTTTACATTTTATTATTAACGCAATGTGCAGATGTTCTGGTTTTCTATTAGCATAGGAATACTCAAGCCATTGGTCAGAGCAAACAGAGTTGGATGCTCCCAATTGATGAAAATTAAGGGGACATTTTCTTCTTCAGCAAATACCAACCTATGTTTGCAGACCACTGATAGAATTAATATCACTCTTTCTGAATATAGATATCACTTTCTGAATATAGGACATCAGTATTCGTAATGCACATGTTTCTTAGAAGGGAAATGCAACTTTAAGTTCTTCTTTAGCTATTTCAGAAACCTAGTGGCCTTCACATGATCAACATTGATGTTCATAAAAATATTTTAATTCTATGTATGTGATTAACTACGAGTTCTGTGGTATGATTCAATCATATTCAGCTAATGTCTGTCTTCCTCGATGATACTCAGAATTCTATCTTCCATGCAGGTGAAGAACTTGCTAGCCATTAACCCTTCCGATGAGGTAGCTGTTAAGAATGTCACCATCCGCAATATACCACGGTAAGCTTTAGCCTTAAAGAAATCAGTTGGATAATCTATCGAAACTGGAGCTGTCAAATCTGCTGATTTCTCCACACTTACATTTTGTCAAATTTCAATAATGTATCAAATTGGGACATGGAGACTTCTATAGAACATGACTAATGCCATCTTAATTCACGATTGAGAAAGTTCTGTTTCGTTTTTCAATATAGTTTTTTCTTTATTTGGCATCCAAAAATTGAGCCGATCTGTTAACTGTTGAACATGGTGGGTAATTAGCCAGTGAAATGTTAACATGACTCAAGGAAAGCAATACATGCAGTTAAACTATTTGCCTGAGAAACTGAGTGTGTTACTAAAGAGATACTTGCATTCTGAATGTTCTGCCTGATAATATATTAAGCCATGTATTAATTTTTGGGGATTTGGATTGTTCGAAGTCACTTAGATACAATATTACCAAAACTGGATCTGTGGATGGCCATTGATTTGTACACCAGTATATTTTAGCAAATTTCGGTAACTGCATCTGGACTTATATCAGGAATAAACACCTATGTAATACAGATTGAAAATTTCAGTAATTGCATCTATTCTCTAGTGAGAGTTTTTTTAGTTTAATACAATTGAAAATTTTCCATCTTTGGAATTAGAACATTGTGCTGGTTAGACTAGCCAACTATATAACATAGCAGAAATTAGTGAACGACTAAAAGGTATTATTGAAAGAAATAGATTATCTGATGTTACAACTTGACAACTAATGCAACACCTCTTCAGCGACAATTCAGTCTTTAGAGTTAATCAGGCAAAGATTTTCTTTTCTTTTAAATCGACTAGTTTGGAGGAGTTTTCTCTCAATTTAATATCTATATAGCATCTCTCTTCAGCATAAATGTACCTAAATCTTCTTGTTCCCTCACTAATTTAGCAGGAAGTTTTCTTTTTCCCTAATTTTGTGTCGTCGTTACTTTTGATCTCTGCATTGATCATAGACCTTCCTTCTCACTCTTTGCCAACGCCAACTATCACACATTTTATCTGGAGCTGCATTATTTGCTTTAGACTTTGACTCCATATAGCCAGGTGTAAGAGTTAGTCCTAGAAAGAGAGGGTTCCACTGTGGTGCGAGGAAGATTCCAGCAACAAAGGAACATTAGGCCTTATGTTTGTCAATATGGCTGTGCACAGTTTCCTTGGGGGTTAGCAATCAAGAGCAGGCAATTTATAATGTTAGAGAATCTTTATATTCTTATTGTTGTGGTTAATCTCTTGGCCTATTCTCACATTATGTCAGGCTTATACTATTTAAGCTGCTCTTCCCAAGTTTTATTCCCAGAATTGTTTCTTGGAAGTGCTGAATTTAAGGACAACTTCTTTTCTTTTCCGTGTTTCTAAAAGGTTCTGCTTTTGTTGACAATGCTGGCGGTTGATTGGGCTTTATATTTTCCAAATTCATTTCATCAATATGGTTTCCAAGTTTATTTCTTAGTTAAAATAGAATATGCCATGAATGTTTTGACACCTATACAAGAGAAACATAACACTCCTTGCACAGATTCCACTTTTCTGAAGTAGTCATACTCAGTAACCCAGCTGATACCTCAGCATCACCGTGGTGTAAGCATTCATGGTAATAGCAGTGGAGGAACATTGTTTATATGTTTGTGGAACCGTTCCTGAAATTGTCTCCAGTGTTGAAAACTGTTCAGAAATAAATAGATACATCTAATGGTGATTGGCTTAAGATATTTCTGATTCTTGATGTGAAGAATTTGAACCACTAAGTGATGTATCAACATAGACTACTGCTTGTAATCCTATATGAAGCCATGAAGGAATTTGAAGGGATATTAGACTATTGCGTTACGCCTTTCCCTCTCATTGGCACAGGTCATGGGGAATACCACAGTTAGGTTGAACGACCATTGGTATACTTAACCACTATCAGGCATAGGGGAAGGCTACCAGATGTCAAATAGAAATCCCTAGAATAACTAGGAAAAGTGGAGAGCACGTTTGAAGTATGAAATATAATAAGCAAAACTTTAAATAGGCAATTCTAACTTAAGAAAGTACGAGAAACTACTTAAAATTTAGATAACGATAGAATGAAAAATTGAGTAAAAGTTACCGAAACTGATGCTAAGCTGTTGGGGCTCTGTACATCTCATAAAGAATCAAAGATGGGGGAAAAAGTTGGGTCCAACTCACTAAACATAATAAACAAAAGTTTACATAGGCAACCTTAACTTAAGAAAGTATGATAGCCTACTTCAAATTTAAATAACAATGACATGGAAAATTAAATAAAAGTTAACATGGAAAATTAAATAAAAGTTACCGAAGCCGACGCTAAGCTGTTTGGGCTTTGTACATTCCATAAAAAAAATCAAATTTGGGGGAAAAAATTTTCGTCCAACAACCTTTAGTTAGCTGGGTCATGTATTTAGCATGCAACTGTCTTTTCAAGAGTAGGTTCTAATAATCAATTGTAGCTAAGTTATTTTTCGTAGAAGTCGAGTAAATTCAGGTATTTTTCTTTGTTTTTTTTTGCATTTTCTTGCTCTAGATTCTCTATAAAATATTGGCATAATTGCACCTAAATACTCTATAGTTTCACCTACTTTGCACATGTACACCCCTAGTTGTATTTGGTTACAATTAAATGCCGTAAAGTTTCTAAAAGTTGCACTTTAGTACCCTCTGGTTATACAAATGTGAGACTTTCTCTCTGAAAATTCTCATGCAACACTCACATGCTGATGTTAGAACATTTTAACTCTCACTATTTGTTAAATTTACTGTCAAACCTATCAAAATCCTATGTTAAAAGTATTAAAAGTAGAATTAGGGTAGGTTCAAAATAAGATTTTGACAGGTTTAAAATAGGATTTTGATAGGTTTAAAAGTAGATTTAACAAAAAATAAGGAATATAATGTTCTAAAAACAACATGTGAGTGATGCATGAGTTTTTTTTTTTTGGTTGGGGGTGGGGGGGGTGGGGGAGGGAGGGAATTCTCACGTTTGCATAACCAAGGGTCCTAAACTGCTTCTTTTAGGAATTTCAAGTTATTTAAGTGCAACCAAATACAACTAGGGGTATATATGTGCAACATAGGTGAAACTACGGGGACGTTTAAGTGAAATTAAGCCCCAAATCTTCAGCGATTATGTCTACGTCATGGGTCAGAAAAGGTTTGAGCCTTTTTATTGTCAAACTTATGTTGATTCAATTGACACTTAAGACCATATTTTCATCACAGCGCACGGGGACTATATTCTTGGCCGACGCAAGATGGGCCGCTCAAGACTAGCCATGAGACTTAGAACTTCATTTCATGGCCCCTAATAGTTAGTACAGTTTTGTTGGAGAAGATGAAAATGGTCTACAGGAGGCTAAGGCATGATACTCAGAAGGCAGCTGGTGGATGCACATTTCTGAAATTCCCTATTTAGAAAAACTTGACCGAACTTTTCACTTCAAATTGGAGTTCTCCAATATAGTCATTCCCCCCTGCTAAGCATCCATCCATCTCTTAGGCATGTGATGTTTCCCTTCACGTACTGGTCAATTATTGGGTAATATCATGAAAGAAACTACCTATGGTTGGTTATTACCATTGGCCTTCAACATATAACCTAATATTACTCCCTGCAAAATGTATTTCATATCTTTTTCAACATCTTATGTTGCTTTACTACTATCTTGAGAAGCTAGCTGATTGAACCAATTAACATCTGAGATTAGTATTTAAGGAATTTGTGGTATATTGAACTATATCCTTTGTTTTGCTAGGGTTTCAGAGGACATGCCTCTATATGACATTCTAAATGAATTCCAAAAGGGCCACAGTCATATGGCAGTTGTTGTAAAGCGGAGGACTCCCATAGAACAACAAAAGGGAGATGGTGGTAATTTCCTAAACAATCTCATTATCACAACTTTTATTCAGTAGTATTAAATCTCACATTTTATTGCCATTGTTATGCTTATAGATAAAGATGTGAAATTGGAAATCAAGGTCGATACACCCAACAGAGATAAACCTGAAGAGAAAGTTATAAAAGTGAAGAGGCCACTACAAAAGTGGAAGAGTTATCCTTCAGGTGTTTTACAGCGAGAAGGAAGCCTTCGAGGTGGTAGGAAATGGTCGAAAGCCGCAATGGCCGATGTTTTGCAAATTGACGATAAGCCACTACCGAAGTTGAATGAAGATGAAGAGGCTGTTGGGATTATAACCATGGAAGATGTTATTGAGGAGCTATTGCAGGTTAACTCTTTACCAGATATATTCATCATTGTTTTATACATGTGAAAAACTTCTGCATTTTGAAAACCTAGATATGCACCAACTTTTCTTGGGTTATCTGAAAAAATTTTAGGGGTGAAGTGACATTTCCAAACCTTTTTTTGGGTTATCTCAAAATGGGCCAAACTTATTAATTCTTTTTCCCTTCTTTTTTCTTTTCTTTTTTTTTTTTTTTTTTGTTGGTGGGGTTGTGGTGTGGTGAAATTTTCCCTGAGTTTGATTCAGATGATATGATTTTGTGAACGCAGGAAGAGATTTTTGATGAGACGGATTATCCGGAGGATCAGTTAACTGATGGTGTCTTGCAATAATAATGGCACTGAAGGATGAGGATGTGAAGGTCAATTGCATGAATTTGGCATTGAAAGGTCAAGAACAAATTTTGGGAGTTTTGTGGCTTTAGTGAGTGATGAAAACGAAAGGCTTGAATTTGCATGAATGGGTATGAGAATGCGTGTATTGTAGATGATTATAGTTGATGATGAAAGTTAGAATCGATGCATATCTGTGTCTCTTCCTCTCACATATTTATCAACACTGTGCATTGGCACTTGCAAAAATTGAGGGATCATGAAGATTGAATAGTCTGTTAGGTTTTGGATCAGGGTTTAGATGGCGCCTCAATTTGGAATCATGTTTTGTTTGTAGCGCGAAACTTTTCTTTTTGTGAAGGAAGGCAGTAGCAGGTTTTGCAGGGTATATCAAGACGGCTACATAATTTTTTTATTGTTATTGGTGGGAAGTAAGTGTTGGATTTTTATTGTTTCTGGTATAAATTATAACCTACGATCGTCGTTATAACTTAGGTATTTTAAGATGGTATTAGAGCGATTCATATCTAGGTTCCTATTGGATACATATTTAGAAGCGGATTTTGAAAAGGTAGTATGGTGTTTAGCTCAATTTTTTGTTTACAAATATGTCTGTTCATAACGTTTCTATATCTATATTAGAACTCTGAAGTTGTGGTAAGGATTGATAATTATAATTTTATATTCGAACCGTTCACAATCTGTATGGATGTATTAAAAATAAAATTGTAGCCATCATCAATGCTACGCCGTTCTTTTCCATGGCAAAGAGGAGGACCTTGAAAAGTGCTTAGGTTGTTTGTACGCAAGCAAATACAGTTCTGACTAGTAGCAGAGTTCAAATTAAGACCAGCTAACAAAATGCAGTACTAATTATGTAGGAAATCATCCAAATTTAATCTCTAAGGTTTTGATACCTGAGTGGGTGCAATTGATTCAGTTCAAACATTTGGTAACTGGTCTCTCAACGTAACGAAGCAATAATACATTGCCATGTCTTGTATGTTGTCGGAGTAACATCTATTTTACATCACCAAGTAGAGAGTAACACCTTCTCGTTGGGTTAATTGTGGACCCACCCTCCGTTAAACAATTTCTATAATGAGGTCTTTACCTCAGTAAAGTAGCATAAAATCATTTAGACGGGCTCAAATACCAAATTGGTATATAAAGTGACACAACTTTACCATTTTAACGTATAAAGTGATGCCGGCAATGAGTTGGCATAAAAAGTCCGTAGTTTTAACAATAAAGCTACTCCAGTCGTGGGTGCGAAAATCACTAGATTTTACATATTTACCCCTCAAATCTCTCATATTTTCAGAGATACCTCATAAGTTTTGAAATTTGTAAAATAACCCAAAATTGATATTTTAGCCCAATTTAGACGTATTCTTAAAAAAAAGAGTGCCGGCTCTCTGGATGATTGCATAACCGGGCTTAGTCATATACCTTCCTTAATTAACATGTTAATAGTATAAGATAGTTAGATCTTCAATAAGCCTCCCATTGTCAACCTTTCAGGAGAAGATGTTAATAGTATAAGATAGTTAGATCTTAATAAGCGTCCCATTGTCAACCTTTTAGGAGCACATCTCCTCAATTTCAGATGGTTATCAATAAAATATACAACATTAATTATGTACAAAAAATTTAGACACGTGTAACACAAATTGATATCTCTGAATAAGATAATGCATCAAATTGGTTACTTATCTTGCCATTCGAAGTAGCAAACTAAGTTTCATTTTCAATGGAAAGGTGAGTTGAGCCAATACCTCCCTCATTTCAAGCAAATGGTCTACCATACTCAAAAAGTTCCGCTCTCATAAAAATGTCATATTTCTCACACCAATAATGCAAATTGAAAAAATTTTCTATTGTTTATTTAAACTGCACAAATTACTCTCTTTAAGAAAACTCAAACCTGGGACCAAATCTACAGCATAATAAGAATATTTGCTGAGGCATATGCCTATTACAATGTAATATGTACAAAAAGCTTACATCAGCTCTCTCATACAATAATAACTATCCAACGATATAGTTAAGCTTGTTATTTATGAGCCAGTGTCCTACATTTGGCTGTTCCTGTGTTTATGTGCAAGCTTGTCTTTTAGCATAGAAAAAATTTCCAGTCAAACTGGTTCGGGATTATGAAAATAATTTATATGATTAGGAAACAAACAAGAATAATAAGCCCTTGGTAGAATCTCCTTACAAAATAATATAGTTTTATACTATATGAGGAGTACTGATCTAGTTGATTTATCTCTATATTACTTGCATCCCTAAATTTGACATCTTCTGTTAAGAGCGTGTTTGGCAATTGATCAAAGTGGCTTATAAAGCCAAAATAAGCCTTTTGTGAGACACGTCAAAGTGGCTTACAAGCCACAAGTTTTGACCATATAAAAGAATAATATACTCCTCACCATTTCAGAAAATTTCAACCCTATTTATCTCTCTCGAACCCTATTAAATGCTTTTTGGTCATTTGAAAATAATGATGGCTTATAAACCACCGTCTCCAAACACTCTACAATTAAAAATGGATTACAATTTACTAAATTTACTATACAATTTGCCTTACAATGCATTTGTGGCTTATAAGTCATTATAATAGTAGTTACCAAACAATAACATGCGCTAGGATTTGGGACCGAATGAGTCCATAACCATCAAAAGACTCAATGTCAATCCCAAGTTGTGCTTTGCCAATGCTAATTTTTTGCCTGAATTATGTTCTACCAATGTCTTATTAAGAATTATGAAAACATCCAAGCTTGTTAATGCCAATCTATCTCTCTTGAACAAACACAACACAACCACTTGATCATATAATTAATTATTAAATGATTCGCTGTAATTGGCTGCATTGTTCTATTGCTTCACTTTAGGAGTGATTACAGAGTGATACATAGAATCCGAAGAGAGACACGTGGAGACTATAAGATCTGTTTTCTTTTCTCGCCTCTATCGTACAACAATTGCACATGCTTGTATATAGTACCTTCTGTTGATAATTAAAAGCGCACGAGGACAGCCTAGATGCATATTGCAATGTTGATCACATTAATTAACTTTGTAGAAACTGTCACATCCTGTTATCAGATATGGTGACTACTAATAATGAGAGAACAAAAAAATGATTCAGCAAGCCACGTTCGCTCTATAGTTGGTGCACCGCTTGAGAAAACCTCTTGGAATGGAGCATAATTATTCGAACTTGTTCTATTTTACATGCTTCATGTTACAAATTCTTTTCTTTATTTGCTTTTTTCCGCTTTCTTCTCTCTTGATCAGTATTATAGGCAAATCGCGGAACTAATTGGATCTCAAATCAGCTTTATATCAATCCATTCAAGGGATCAACTAGGCCTAACACACCCCTCTATAGATAATTAAAGCCGACATGGAACATGTTATCATTTCAATAAGCAAATTACGATCCATTCTCCTCTGAAGACCTATAGCTTGAAGTTTTGACTTATGAAGTGAGAAATATATGTAATTTACATAACTAAGCATAATTGGTGCCTAGTGAGTTAAATAATAGTGATAGTATATCACGTCAAATTGAATTACACGTGCAAACCCTAGTGTTGATGTTCTTGTTCCTTGCAAAAAAACACTTACACGCACGTGAGTT
>JBAKGM010000326.1:35722928-35733760 GCA_037177215.1 Asparagus racemosus
AATATATACAATATGTACAAATATATATATATATAAATTTAATAACCGGACCGGTCTTCACCAACGCAACCTGGACCCGGGCCCAAAGCCCGATCAACCCAGGTTTTACGGGCTTTCCCTGGGCTCGGGCCGGGTTCAGACCTAACACCAGGCCGAGTCCGAGCTGGACAGTCCGGGCCAAAACCCAATTGGACACCCCTAGACATTCTAAATTTTTGACCTCATTACACTTTGATATTTTTGCCTAGATTTTGTTAGGATCTTTATTTGCATTGGTATCATATTGCTATTGGAGATATTTGGTTGGTCGGATCTCCAACAATCAGATAAAGTGGATCTAAGATTCTAAATCCACAAAGGTATCAGATGTTATGATATAAATTTAATAGAAAATCTATTAAAACTTGAAAGGGATTCAAAGTGAAACTAGAATTTTAGAGTTTCAAAGTATTTTTAAAAAAAACTTTAAAGGACCATATGTCATCTTCCAGCCTTTGCCCTGTGTTGGAGTCGGATCAAGTCTCATGGCCTCCTGAGACCTCAGGAATTTTCTTGGTTAAATCTCTATATTCTTTTCTTAATGATGGTGATACCCGTTGTCCATATTATTCTTTGATTTGGAAGAGTTTTCTGTCGAGCAAAGTTAAGTTTTTTCTTATGGCTCTTATCTATGCTTAAACTGAATACTAAGGACAGGCTTATCAATAAAGGATGGACAGGAGACCCTCTTTGTTCCCTATGTCAACTCGAATATGAGACTCATGACCATGTCATCATGAATTGCACATTTGTTAAGCACGTATGGGATCCACTTCTACCTATGATTGGTATTCTGTCTATACCTTAAGACTTATATCAATGCCTTAATATCTGCTTTGATGATTTTATCGATCCTAAGGTTCAACATCTCTGAAGTTTTTGCTTTCCTATTGTCTATTGGTGCATTTGGCAAGCTCGTAACAACCTTATATTCTATGGAGAGGTACCTCAAGCTCGTGCTATTGCATCTGCTATAGCTCATTTTATCATTTTCTGGACAGGTTCTTTGGATACCAAGAAGGGTATGAAGCTCAAGGCTATTGTCAGGGAGAAAGATTTCTCCGAACACCTTTCCTCCAGCAAGGATAGCAATGACGCCAATGCTAACCATTAGCTCCTCCCATTGTTTTTGTTTTAGCGGGATGGTCACAAGCTCTTGTTTATTTTGATATAGATCTTTGTGTATAAGTTTTATTTACATATTGTATAGTCTTTCTTTTCGTGTTATCTATGATTGCTTTCTTCGGATTCTTCCTCGGGGTGAAGAGTGACGACAAAGGTCCGCTCCTCTTCCTTCAGGACGTCTTTATCGAAATCACTCCTAGATACTAGTTGTATAAACTTTGTTCTCTGGTTCTTCATATTATTTTGATAGGGCATCTTGCCCTATTCTTACTTAAAAAAAATAGAGTATCAAAGTAATAAATTAGGTAAACTTTGGGTACCCTATAAGTTGACGATTATTGGACATGAATATTATATCTTCTTTCTCTTGGGATATCAAATAAATGTCAGCCCAATTCCTACTCACAGTTGGTTAAGAAATTTATTGCATCCAATAAAGATCGCTAGAAATCACAAAAGAGGGGGAAAATATTGCCAAAAAACCCAAGAAAATGAAGAATTAATTTGGATGTTAATTTGGAAAGGGAAATATTTTCCGCAATCAACGCACATATCAGGAACGGGATACGCTTTCTTACTCCACCAAAATTCTATGCTTGATTTATTCTTTTCCCCCTATTCTTTCATGAATGAATACAGCTTTGACTTGAAAAGGTCTTGAGAATTGAGTAATAACAAGGAATTTTGACTCAATTCCGACCAGTTTTAACCATTTAACGTTTGAAGTCCCCCATACTCCTTGATGTCATTATCGGGAAAAACAAAGAATTGCAATGTAGTTGGCTCTTAATTCTTTAGGTCAATAATGATAGTAAATAAGATCTAAATATAATTCAACTATCAAAAAGAATAATGCTAACTACAACACTCTTCTAAACAAGTGTGAATTTCATTGATGACTCATCAACTATGGGAAAATTTAAGATCATGGCCTCCATACTTGTCTTCTGTAATATGAGAGTTGTTTAAGAAGAATAGTCTAGTTGACTGCTTAAAAGAAAATGAATGCAAGAAATGAGAGTCAATTTGATATTGCTGGAGGTTTTGATAAGCTGCTTATATAAGTAACTTATTGTTTACATCGCGAAGTCGATACGTGATTTAGGAGGGTTAAACATAATTTTTTGGTTCCCTTAATCACATTTGATGGTTGACTCTCTTGTCTTAGATCTTTGAGTTGTACATCATTACACAGATAATAGAGGTTAGAGGCACCGGAGGTTGTTTCCACCGGCGTGCCCTCCGACGCTCAAATTAGCGACTGTCTCTTGTTCATATAAAAAGAAAAACAGAGTATAATCTTGTTGACTTTTTATATGTAAAATTGCGTACCTTGGTTAGGTGGAAATACCATTATTTATAGAGGGTTTACGGGACACATAGGTAATTTCAGCTAAGTGTGTGCAGTATTGATTCAAACCCTATTTTATACGTGCTGGTAGCTGATTGGCCGAGTCACTTTTGCACATCGATGATACTGTTGGAGTAATGGCATGTCCAAGGAGCTTTGCAGGCTTGGGCTTGAAAGCTCATAATGGCTGATGTCGCATTAATTGCTTGATAGCGACTGAGCGACAAGTGCAGGCACAGACTGTACATTCATTAAATGTAGCGTGACTTTTGATGAGGCTCGCCAGGACGTTCTACTATTCGAGATGCCTTGTGTTGGGTCCGAGTGGAGAAAATCTTTCGTCTCGGAGTCGGACATCCAACGGAATCCGAGTCGGAAGTGCCTTTCGTCTCATATTTGGATCGCAAGACAAGTCGGCTGGCTTTATTACCTGGGGTGTGCTTGCGGATGCTTTGGGAGTCGGCTAGTTAGCTATCACACGGCCGCTCTTATCGTTTGTGGTAATTTTCAGGGTGTAACACTTACAAATGTAACTTGTACGTTTAGTCTAAGATGCTTACATAAGTAATTTATATAAACATGCTTTTAGTCTAAGATGCTTATTTTAGCTTTCATAAATTTACTCCACAATTAAAGGAACTAAAAAGATAATGAAAGAAATTTGATGATATGTCAAAACCCATATGTTGGCACCTTAAGATGTAATAATAAATTCATATTTTCCATATATATAGTCGAAGGTCAACATTTTGTTCACGTCCATACAAACAAATATTTGAATCGGGTGTTCCATCCAGATGTCATAAGTCAAAGTATCTTTTTGGGGCCGGGCCCAGCTTTGGCCTTGCCAAGGTCCCCTCCGCTCTCAAGCTCCGCGGCCTCAGCCTTCAATTGAATCCCGAGTCCCCGCCCCTAAAACTACCACCCTATCCTTGCCATCAAAACGAGAGCGCAGTTTATATTCAAGGATAGTTCCGTCAATTTATCTTACCCGGTTTATGCTGATCGCATAATTTGAGTCTTCTCTACAATATCTGAAACCGGAGCGAGTCCGCTCATTACTAGGACCACCGACAATTTACCATAAATTTCCCCGCGTAATAATTTTATGCGAGACACTATATCCACCTTCCACGTGTCCTACCCCCATCATGACGTCGTTCTACTGATAAATGACGACCACGATGGCGACAAGACATCAGCAGGCACGTGCTCCCTCGATGTACAATTCGATCGGTGTAGTGCACCGCGGGAACAGCATAGCGATCCCCCGCGACCGGTTCTTTTCCGCCGTGGATTTATTACTAAAATAACTAACAATTAAACCTCTCGTTTAACCCGACCAGCTACGGTTACAAAAGTACACGTGGACGTATAGCTCGATGTGGGTGCTGAACGCGGTGCAAAATAAAATATTGATGAATTCTCGGGCTTGGATCAAATAACTTACTAAATTTTTTAATACGGGTACGGTCCGAATTCATTTGGACTTGTTCGCACGTTTTCTTTCTTCTTCATCCTTTGCAAGATAAAATTTCCAATTTTTTTAATTTTTAAATTAAATGTTTTTTTAACCTTTTTTCAAAATGGGTTCAAGATGAGAGGAGAGAGAAGGAAGCAAAAAATTCAAAAAAATGGTAAATTTGATTTACCACTGAAAAGGCCCCCTCTTTTTGTTCCCTTATTTATTGACATGAACTCTTGTAATTATTACGCGTTCATCTCTCATCGCCATCTCCAGCTGTAGCCCATTCTATTTTCATTAAGATACATTTTAAAAAGAATTAATCTTTTTAATTAAGTGAATTAGATATTGAGAGAGATTATTATAAAAGTAAGAATTATTTGAAGACGTGATGAGCTGTTCTTGTATTGAAGCTTGGTTGGTTGATCTTTGTCGTTGCCTTCTCCTTCTTCTTAAAGAGAGAGAAAGAAGCTTTTGAGCGACAATGGGAGGGAGAAGATAGAAAGAAAAGTTTGCACTCTTCTTCCCAGAATACCCCTGCGCATTTCTTCCCGCATTGCTTCCTCAATCCTCAATCTCTTCTCACGAGGAACGAAACCCATTAATTTTTCTCCAAACCCACATCAAATCGGACAAAAAGTTTCAATCTTGACGGCGATTTCGCCATGCCGCAATCTTTCAACTGGTGGGCAAAGGAGACTCACCGAGGAACTCCGGTGGTCATCAAAATGGCGAATCCCAACTGGTCAATGGTCGAGATCTCGTCGCTGGACGACGATGACGACGCCGCCGCCGGAGATTTCGCCGTTAAAAAGGGCGGCCGCGGCAAAAACGCGAAGCAAATAACCTGGGTTTTGCTTCTTAAAGCTCATCGTGCCGCTGGCTTCCTGACCTCTCTCGCCACCGCCGCCGTCGGCATCGCCGCCGCCGTCCGCCGCCGTGTCCACTCCGGCCGGACTGACTCGGAGCTCGACCCGGTTTCGTCTCAACCCGAAGAGAGCCCGGCCTTTAGAAGCCGTTTCTATAGTTGCATTAAGGTTTTCCTTTGGCTCTCTGTGATGCTTTTGGGGTTTGAGATTGTTGCCTACTTCAAATCGTGGCACATTGGGTCCTCTGATCTTCAGAAGCTCATGGCTTTGTCTTCTTCATTTGGAGTGCATGATGCTTTTGATTCGGTTTATGCGAGTTGGGTTCGGTTTCGGGTTGAATATATAGCTCCTGTTCTTCAGTTCTTAGCAGATGCTTGCGTGGTTCTCTTCTTGATTCAGAGTGCTGATAGGTTAATTATGTGTCTTGGTTGCTTCTGGATCAAATTTAAGAGGATTAAACCTGTTATGAAAGAGAATCAAGATTTGGAAGCTGGAGGAAAAGATTTCCCAATGGTGTTGATTCAAATGCCAATGTGCAATGAGAAAGAGGTAATGCCTTGAACCTTGGAAAAGATTCGATTTTTTTCATGTGGGTATTTGTTAATTTCTACAAATTTATGATATGGTTGTCATGATTTTGAACTCTTGGGCAGGTTTATCAGCAGTCAATTGCAGCTGTTTGCAATTTAGATTGGCCGAGAACTAACATGTTGGTACAAGTATTGGATGATTCCGATGATCCGATAACCCAAGTGCTCATAAAGGATGAGGTTGAGAAATGGAAGCAGACCGGCGTTCAGATTATTTACAGGCATAGAGTAATTAGAGATGGGTACAAAGCTGGGAATCTTAAGTCAGCAATGCATTGTAGCTATGTGAAGGATTATGAGTTTGTTTGCATCTTCGATGCTGATTTTCAACCTACACCTGATTTCTTAAAGAGAACTGTGCCCCATTTCAAGGTTCATATTGATTTATCTTCAAATTAACAACTTTGTTTCCATTGATGTATTATGGGCATAATGTTGTTGTGGGTTCGTTTCAGGACAATGAGGACTTGGGGCTAGTTCAGGCTCGATGGTCTTTTGTGAACAAAGATGAGAACTTGCTTACTAGGCTTCAGAACATTAATCTTTGCTTCCACTTTGAAGTAGAGCAGCAGGTTAATGGAGTTTTCCTTAACTTTTTCGGGTTCAATGGAACTGCTGGAGTTTGGAGAATTAAGGCATTGGAGGATTCTGGAGGATGGCTGGAGAGGACTACAGTGGAAGACATGGATATTGCGGTTCGAGCTCATCTCAAGGGCTGGAAATTTATCTTCCTCAATGATGTTGAGGTACTAAAAAGTTCCTCATATAGGCAATTTCATTGATTTATTTTCATTGTAAAAGTTCATCTCAATCAAAATGTTTACAATTCAGTGCCAATGTGAGGTGCCAGAGTCATATGAGGCTTATCGAAAGCAACAACATCGCTGGCATTCAGGACCCATGCAGTTGTTTCGGCTATGTTTGCCTGATATTATCAAATCCAAGGTACATTTCTGTACATCCTATCTCCATTTATGTACGTTACTTATTTGGTTTCTTCGAGTTCCAATTTCTTATTGATGTTAGTTTCTAAATGCAACTTCAATAAATCACCAATTAAGGCAACTTCCCAAATTTGTGGACATTTAATTTCAACTTGATGCTTGTGTTGCAATGATACTGATAGTTGTAATGTGTTATGTGTTAAATTATTTTTATTTGCTTGGAGTTTGGAGTCTGCTTGCTTCTTATGGCAACTCTATGCATGTAAAAATTTGAGGAAATTGAATTGAAAACATGATTCTCCTACTTTCTTTAGGGATACACACTTTCATATTTATTTGTCGGAACTTGGCCCATAGGAGATTATCTGATACGCAAACTAGTCGTTTTGCATGTTGGTTATGAGTCAAGGTATATCTTCATACATTTTATTGGAATCAATAATTATAGAGTTATTGCACATAGACCTCTTGTAGCATCGTTGATTTGAATGTACTTACCCCTGTAGTTCCATTGTTGCATTAAGCCCATGAGTTGAAACTTTTTTTCCCCGACTTTTTTTACCCTGGTGAAATTTTGGCAGATATTGTCCGTGGGTTTTATTAGTGAGCCTATTTGAGGGTAAAAGTGAGAAATTAAATTTAACCCAGGGCATATATCTACAACAATTGAACTACATGGATATTAAGTTCAAAACAACCATATATTACATGGGTTCTATGCAATTAACCCATAAATATATTAGTCATGTTTAGAGTTTTTAAATCTTCCCAACCATTATACCTTTCTTTACTAACTAGCGTGCTGTTTTTTTTGCTAAGACTCCTGTGTTAATACTTCTGCAACTCAACCTGGTGTTTCCCTATGTCCATTACTACAACTTAAAATTTAAATGTTAAACAGTTTGACACTTGGAGACACCACATGAGTTTGTTAGAATTCCTTCATAATATATGTTTCTTCTTTCGCATGTTATTAATCAAAGCATATTTTCCTCTGTTGCAGATTGGAATCTGGAAGAAATTTAACCTAATTTTCCTATTCTTCCTCCTTCGAAAGCTAATCTTACCCTTTTACTCCTTCACCCTCTTCTGCATAATTCTTCCCATGACAATGTTTGTCCCTGAAGCCGAGCTCCCTGCTTGGGTTGTTTGCTACATTCCAGCCACAATGTCTTTCCTCAACATTCTCCCCGCTCCAAGATCTTTCCCTTTTATAGTCCCATATCTCCTCTTTGAAAACACAATGTCTGTTACAAAATTCAACGCAATGATTTCTGGTTTATTTCAACTCGGCAGTGCCTATGAATGGGTTGTCACCAAGAAATCTGGTCGTTCCTCTGAGGGCGATCTCCTCACATTGATCGAGAAAGAACCTCTCAAGCATCATCGAGAAAAGTCGTTGCCCAATCTTGATGTCATCGCAAAGGAGAAAGAGGATGCACAGAAAGAGAAAGAATTGATTAAGGAGAAGAAGAAGCATAATAGGATATATAGGAAAGAGCTAGCACTTGCCTTTCTTCTATTGACGGCCTCGGCAAGGAGTTTGCTATCTGCTCAGGGTATACATTTCTATTTCTTGCTCTTTCAAGGGGTTTCTTTCTTGTTGGTGGGTCTTGATTTGATCGGCGAGCAGATTGAGTGAAATTGAGGGAGATGTATATATTGATGAATCCCACGGGGAGATGCTGAAATCATTTTTAAGTTAGAAGTTGGTCACTTTGGGAGATGTAGATAGAGGTTTTCTCTGTCTGTTGGATATAATGCTTCATTCTTTCAGGTTTCCAATTCTTTTGTAACAAAATTTTGATGTTCAGTTGGGATTTTACTTGAAAAGTTGAATACAGTACATCTTTTTTATCAAGTGAAAGGCTGGTGCTTGTAACATGGTATCCTAAAGGGTTAATTGCACATAGAACCCTTGTAGTATTGGTATTTCGAACTTATTAGCCCTGCAGTTTTGTTGTTGCAGGTAGACTCCCAAATATTTTTAATCTTTACCTGGGTGAAATTTTGACAGATGTTCACTCCCGCAGACGAGATTAGTGAGTCTACGGAGGGTAAAAGAGTTTAAAAAAAGTTTAAACATCGGGGTCTATCTGCAACAATCCGTCTATCGGGGTTGCTAGTTCAAAGCAACAGATACTAAAGAGGGGTGTATCTGCAATTAACCCCACCCAACGTGTTGAGATGTTGACACTGTTTCTTGTTTGAGGTAAAAAGATGAAAGTAGATGTAGGAGGAAACTTTTGCTCCTTGGTTCATCTACTGAGTTGTTGTATGATTTTTAGAAAATAGTAAGAGCATGATATTAAGGGGTTGTTTGTTTTGTCTAGAAAATGAGGGAAAGTGAGGGTATTTTTTACATTTTCCTTCACATTCATGTGTTTGTTTGCAAAATTTTTCTAGAAAATGAGGGAAAGTGATCTTCAAACACACTCTTTTTTTCTGGAAAATTTTCCGGACTCAAAACCCCGATTACGACGGAAAGTGACGGAAATGAACCAAACAGGCCCTAAGCATGTGAAATGGATTCTGAGATGTGACATTGTTTGTCCTCTCCATGCTTATATATCTTTGCTATCCATTGTCAATGTTGGAATTTGTAAGCGGTCAAAAGATCTTTTGCTTTTCTGCAGTTTTACACTATTTGGATAAGACTAAGTTATGATAGATGCAAATATGGTCACAAAAGCAGGGTTATTAATGTTTGGTTTGTGTTAATTATAATTGCAATTTATAAAAAGACAGTATGTATTTGCAATTGTAACTATTTATTTATTTATTTATTTTTTTCAGATTTATCTTTGTAACTTCAGATTCATGTCATGTGAAGTACAGTCAATAAGTTATGCTAGTAGCACATTTTATTTAGTGTGGATAATTTGGAGGATAAGATACAATCTAATTTTTGGAAACAAAAGTTCTAATGGATAATAAGGTGGTCACAATTCTTTTTTGCAAGAAAATTATCTTTGCTTTCAATAGCACCTGTTATGTCATCATTTAACCAAAGTGCTAATCCTCCCCTTGGAGTTGACACGTGCCCCTTGTTAACACTAATCATCAGATCAGCTCGCCCTAGCCAGGACAATTTGGATAGCATGAACACTCAACCCTTCCCAAGAAGGACCGAGTTGAGATAAGTTCTCACTCGAGATCGCTATTGGAGTCGACCCCACTCATTCGCTCTGCATCCGGGTCGACAACTTTCAAGGCCGACAAAAAAGGTGGTACTTATCAGCCTAAATCGCAAGACTGAGTCAAGAGGCGTCCCTTGTCGTTCCGCTCGCAGAGCCGAGTCAAGAGGTGGTTTATCCTCGAACTCCTCGTCGATGGCTAAATCTCATCCTCATTTCTCATGCCACGAGTCTCCACGACTCATCACTCTCCACCAGCACCAAAACTACTCAGTCGCCAGTCATAGGTGACTCATCTCATCTGCAGTTGACACCTCTAAACTATCTGCTGATTCAGCTGCCTGCCTGTACTCGGCCAAAGTTACATATGTACCCCTCTCCGCTGGGTATGTATAGGTTCATCGCCTACTAACCAAGGGAAGCCTATTCTGGCCCAACAAAGCCATTTTTGGCACACTTAAACTTAGAACTTACTCAGTTCATTGATTCCTCACTCAAGCTCTATATTGACTTGATCGTCGGAGGAATCACTGGAAAACCCAACTCTGGTCCTTTAACGCATTCAATTGTGCAAGAGGCTAATCAGTCTATGGGGCGATCACCCATGAAAGGAGATGAAGGGACCACTGCACCTTCCACATCGGCCCTAAGCCCCGCTACCGTTCGGGATTATCCTCTAATCCCGCTGCTGAGTCCTCAGACATCAACAGTAGCAGTAAATTAATTACATTGAAATAAATAACTAGAGCCATGTTTTACTTGTTTAGATGAAATTTTGATCATAACAATCAGAATACGAGTTGTTATACAAATTGAAATTTGACATAAATGGTCACCGAATTAGAGAGTATCTGAATCCTATATTGTGCTTCTTCAAATATTCAAGATCTTTTTTATTCAGCTGGCTGACATATAATCAATAAAACCCTGGGATTTCTCTCTCTAAGGATGCAACATAGTAGGTAAAAAATCACATAATTGAAATACAATTAAACAAATCAACAATGAGAATTGGCTCTCCAAAGACTCTGTTACGAGATGTATACCTTAAAGCTAAACTTTTCTCCTTAGCTTCTCTCTTCTCAAATTAATTCGCCATCTATAATCCATCACAGCCATCCGTTGTCTTCTAAGATCTAATCCGAATAATCATCATCATAGTATATATCATCATGTATATCATCATATATACGGAAATCTTAATAGACAAGAGAAAATATTATCAATAATTTCACACGGCAAGGGGGGGGGGGGGGGGGGGGGGGGGGGGGGGGGGGGGGGGGGGGGGGGGGGGGGGGGGGGGGGGGGGGGG
>JBAKGM010000326.1:35751513-35763229 GCA_037177215.1 Asparagus racemosus
TGTTTGGTTCAAGGAAATGAAATTATAGGAAATGTTTTCAACCCATTTTTATAGGAAATGTTTTCCACCTAAATTTTCCTCTCAAAATGGTAGGAAGTTGTTTTCATACTATTTTGTATTTTTTAGGAAATGTTTTCCATAAAGGTCGAGTGAACCAAACACGTGAAAAATCAATTATAGAAAAATTTTTATTTACAAATTTGCCATTTCTCTTAAAATTTTCCTAAAACTTGTGAACCAAACAACCCCTAATTCTGGCCTGATCTAAGGGCCTAGAATGAGCAAGGAAAACTCGGGTTAGAGTTGTATTTTTTCCCCCCCTCTTCTAAACAGACAATACCTAAAAACTGGACTAAAGACTAAACCTAACCCATTTTAATGATTTGCCAAATAGACCCTAACATTAATGTCAGACGTGAAAATTCTGTATTGCCACGCACCGGGATCAAAACTTTAGAGTTGTTATTTAATATTTTAGTTTTAAGGTCTGATAGGTTCATTTCAACAAAAATATATGAAACTCATTACTTGCGGAAAACCCATTTACGTAGATCTCCAAAGATTTCTTCTAAATATCTTTATTGAATTGAATTTAATCTCAATGTCTCTTGTACAATATAATTATCTTTTTTGTATTCTAAGAATACAAATATTTTAGGCGTTTATTCTTTATAAATTACGATAGAGGATTTCACTAAATCACGGTAGAGGATTTTGTTTCTAATTCTAATAAAATACAAAGAATAAGATACCCCCATAAATCTATCTATGCATGAATGCATTAAACTTAACCTTGTGATTTGTGGATATCCTATTCATTATAGGATCTGATAAACCAAAACTAGTATCACTAGCATGAAGGAATAAAGATGGAAGAAGAAAGAGGGAAAAATTAGCAGAGAAAAAACTTTAAATTTTGAATTCAACGTAGTCTCAATGTTTCTTGTACTATAATTATCCTTTTTATTTCTTAGAATACCAAATGTTTTATACGTTTATTCTTTCTAAATTACTGTAGAAAATTATGTTTCTGATTCTAATAAAAAACAAACAAGGGGGGACAGACTATAAATCAATCTATGCATTAATGCATCAAACTTAATTTATTGATTTGTGGATATTCTATTCATTATAGAATATGATTCTCCAAAAAAAAAAAAAACTAACATAGCTACAGATAAGAAAAAGATGGAAGAAAAAAGTGACACGGAAAAAAGTAAACTATACATAATGAAAGAAATAAAAGAAAAAGAGAATTAAAAATATAATCATTAGATTATGAGTAGTAATAATTTAATACAAATTACTAAATATTTAATATTTAAATATTATAATTTTTTAATAATAAGTATTTTTAATTTGACTAGAAATCTTATATGATTAGTTTTAATTTAATTAGGATTACTATATATTTAATTTTATATTTGATTATTAAAATTTTCTAATTTTAAATAGTTTTAATTTGATGACATTTGTTAGATAAATATAAAACTAAATATTTGCATGTCATCTTCTTATACCATCAGGAGTTTAATTTTTTTAGAATACTCGAAGCTATACATTAGATGGTGGATTTTAGCCACACCCGGTGGAATTGATACCAATTATCCTAAGATCGTGAGGAAGTTCCCTAGTCCGAAAAAAAAAAAAAAAGGAAAAAAAGAAGGAAAAAAAAAAGAACACGGTCAGTTTTAAAGAGATAAAACAAACATAAGCTCAAACCCCTTATCTCACAAATAAAAACTCAGGTCGCCGTCACCCAAAAGTGCTGTATCTCCAACATAACATCCTCTCTAAATACGCGCTTTCCAAATCAACGGTCCAGATCTCCTCACTAAATCCCAACCCCCTTATCTACCGTCCAATCTGCTTCTTTAATTCCCCATGTGTCCTGCGGACTCTAAAACCCTAATAATATACCTCTCGCGCGCGCGCTCTCTCTCTAAACCCTAGGTTGTCATTGTTCCTTCTCGAATTCTAGGGTTTCAAATTGTCAGTAATGGAGACTTCATCGTCGAATTCTGCGCCCAATTTCTCGCCGGAGTCGACGAAACTGTTCATCGGAGGGATTAACGAGAGCTTTAAGGAGGAGGAGATTAGAGATTACTTCACCAAGTTTGGGGAAGTGAAGGAGGTTGTTGTGGTTAAAGATAGGGTCACTGGTAACGTTAGAGGGTTTGGATTCGTTGAGTTTTTGGACCCGGATTCGGCTGAAAAGGCTCTCAAGGAGAAGGAGCCTGCTATTGGCGAACTCAAGGTGAGATTTTGATTTTGTTTTTTTTAATTAATGTTTTCTTGATATATTTTTGTTTTATTGAACGAGATTGGAGCGAAGCAAGTGCAGAAAGTTCTTTTTTTAATTTCAATTTACTGTTTTTATATTGATGATATATTTTGATTGAAGGGTTGGTTTAAATTTGGGTAAGTTGGAGAGAACCCAATCATCTATGAGCAGTACTTGTCACTCCTCAACTTACTTTTTACGCCCCTAAATTCATGGGGGGAGAGTGGGTTATCTGCAATTTATTCTTCTAAAAGTTAGGGATTGTTAAGTGTTAATAAAATAGTTGAGGGGCGGTGCTAAATACTACAGTTTTTCTGCGATTCTCCCTTTACCTTTACTCTATGCTTAGTTAATTTGATAAATTTGAAGAATCTGGTGGGAAGGAAAATTAAGCCCTTTTTTGCTGTTTTTTGATAGGTTTATGAATTTGTTTGTGTGTAGATTCTGGTATCGGTTATTATTCTTTTCATAGGCTCCATACCCTACTTGCCGCCTAAACTATTAACTTTGTCCCTCTTACCCCGGTCTAATTTTTAGTTCCTACATACCCATTGAACTACTTTCCATCCCACTTTGCCCCCTAAATTGTTAAATTCGTCCTTGCTTACCCCTTGAACTTTCACTTTAAGTACCTAATCACCACTTTTCATTGACTAATTTGTGGGTGTTTTTAAGTGGTTTAGAGAGGAAAATAATACTTCTAGGGGGCAAAGTGAGACTAAAATAGTTCAAGGGGTGAGCATGGACTAAACTAACAGTTTAGGGGGTAAGATACGACAAAAATAGTTTTTTTTGGTGTGGGGGTGGGGGTAAGAAGGGACGAATTTGATAGTTTAAGGGGGGAAGTATGTATTGGAGCCTTTTTTATATAAATATTTTTCATTATTTTATGAAGTATGTTGTATAGGGGTGCTAAACGGTTCAGATATATCAGCACCGACCGCAACTGTATCCGATAATGATGCGGATACAGTAGTCAAAATCTGAAACTGACCGGATACGGTTTCAGTTTCAGATGTGAGTTTTCCTTTTTACTCGGATACGATTCCGGATATGGTAATTGGGTTGTGATATCCAGATGTTCATTTTAAGAAAAAAATATGAATAATAATATAATGCACTTGCCAGGATTCGAACTTTAGCCACTTAGTTATAAGGCAATTAACCCAACCATTGGGCTAAAAACGAACCCACTATATATCTGATTCACATATTACTTAACACAGTTTGCGTTTTTCCCACTACCCTCCACCATGTCACTAAAATCCTAGTGTTATAAGCTAAATGAGACTGTTATAGTATAGGCACCTTTTCAAGGTTTAGATTAGATGAGTGATTCCATCTGCATGTACCATCTTATTTTATGTGATATGTGATTATACATTTTTTGTCATATCTGATATATATCTGAGTCATATACGTTTCCTAAATATCCGATTTGTATCCGTGATCATAACTGTATCCGATTCTCTAATATCCGAACCGTATCCATTTCCGTTTAGTGCGGATATGGTCTTGACTTTTTCTAACCGACGCATATCCGTATCCGTATCTGTTTTTAGAAAGCTGATATGGATGTTGTAAGTGTTATCTCCGAACTGTATCTGGACATAATGCACCCCTAATGTTATACCTGAGATACTATTATTTGCTAGAAAGAATTTTATTAAAATGATTACTATTCTTTCGCGTGAAAGATGTTTATTCTCGGAGTTCTTGTGATGGCTGCCAATATATTTTTTTTGCATGATAATTTATAGGAAGCTTTTAATCAGTTGCAAATTTGTTTGAAAGTACGCTCATACTAACTAAAAGAATCTATTTTTAATGTTAGCAAATTATGTATACTTCTCTATGTGCCATTTCTTTTTCTTGGAATTTATAAAAGCAATTTATGGAAAGTGGTAAATACATGAGTATTTTCCTTCATTGCCTATCGTAAATCAGGATAAATGAGGAGGGTTGTGTTAGATAGCTAGAGTATAGATAAAGCCTAGCACTCATACTTTAAATTATGTCACCCTCGTGCAAATGATAATAGGGGATCCATCAAAATGTCACATTACGTCAATGCCACCTGGTATAATGACATCAAGAGTTGTGAGAGAATTTTTTGGTGCCACATTGGTCCTCAAATATAGTGCCAAATATGAATAGCCATAATAAGAGAGGAATCATGGGTGAGAAAGATGTAGAAGGCTTATTTATGAGAGTATGATTAGGTTTACTACTTTTAGTATAAATACTCTTATATAGGGAAGATTATGAAGTTGGCTTTTATGTACAATAAAGATGAATATAGTTTTTTTCCCACCAAAACTAAACGGATAGATGGAAATTCTAGAGAAATTGAAGTATGGGATATAAACTTCGATTTACAAGGAAATAGGTGAATAGAAACAAGATGAGATTACTTGTAGATAACACATTAACAAATAAATGTAGATGTAAAAGAGTGGTGATAGAATAATACTAATACATATTGTATTAAGCTTAGAGGTAACTAATATTTCTAGTGCTTCTGCATAATATTTTTAATATTTATACACCCTAAGTAGGATCACCTGAGAGTAGTAGGAGGAAAATTTGGGAAAACTTTGGATAAATTTTTAGAGAGAATCCAGGAGGAGAAAATTAGGTGACCTTTATGGGCTTATTGGGAAAAAACAGTAGTGGATGTGAGAGTTTGCATGGAGGGTAAGGATATGGAAAGAAGAATGAAATCAGATATGTGATTTTAGGTTTTACAATTTCGTATGATCTTATAAAAGAATTACATACACACACACACATAAAGACGGGCAATTGATTACCTTTAAGGATAAAATGTTGAAAGTAGATATTTGGAATGAGACGTAGATATTGAAGGTCGATATTTGGAATAAGACAATGAGGTTAATATTATGTGAAATAGTATGTTTTGTTGTATTAAGAAGTTGGTTGGAGAAATTCCTGAATGATCTAGGACAGTAAATCGTCCGCTAACTAGAGTTAGTGAAAAGAAAAAGTTCAGTAGGTAATTATAGCCAAGGGAACATCTTCTTAAGGCTGGCAAAATTATAGGAATAGTAGAATATAAGGCTCGTGATAATTATGTAAGAAATTAGAATGTAAAAACTTCTAAAACGTTACTCTTCTTCCATCTCTTTGAATATCTCTTGAGATTGTGAATTAAATTTAAAGTTCTCTCTTATTTTCCTTTTTCTTGTTTTTACATTTCCTAATTTTGCATACATTACTGGGCTCTTATCCTTGGTGATAGAAAAATGATTCTTCATATGCTTTATGGTTATATTCATCTGAGTTGGTGGTGGAAGGAAAAAAGTTCAGTAGGCAATTATAGCAAAGGGAACATCTTATTAAGATTCGGCAGAAGTATAGGCATAGTAAAATCTTCAGAAATATAAGTTAGATAAGAAGAAATAAGGAACAGTTACTCAGGAATATAAGGTTTATGAATATTATAAAAGACATTAGATTGTAAAAACTTCAAAAACTTTGCCCTTCTTGCATCCTTTGAATTTTTCTTAAGGCTGTGCATTAAATTTGAAGTTCTCTCTTATTTATTTCTTGTTTTAAGTATTTCGTAATTTTGCAGTTATTATCGGGTTCTTCTCTTTCTTGGTGATAAAAAGTTATTCTTCATATTCTTTATGCCTATGTTCATCTGAATGAACATGATACTGCCTTGACATTTGGTGTTACTTGATTGTCAGGATCAGTCTTAAAATTTGTGGTCTTCTAACTTCATGTTATTGATTCATGTTTTTGTTGTCCTTTTTTTTGCCTTTTCCCCATATTTATGTATAAATTCTAAACTTGAGCTTCAGCATAATTGTCGTTTTGCTTGCCAAATAAAAGATGAGGAATATTGGAAACATCCATTCCCTTATAATTGGCAGTGTGACAGCAGAAACAAGAGACTTTGTCCCGAATGGGTGGCTTTAGTACAATAGCTAACATTTTACATAGTCGTGTTGCTGACAAATAGCTACAGTGGTAGGTAATATTGGTTATTGACAAACAAGCTTCCTGGTTGTTTGGATTATGTAAGTGAGTAAGATATTAATTTCATGTGGGACATCTGAACTGTCAATGATTTTGTCACAGAAAAGTATTAGATCTTGTCATCCGCATTTTTTGAACATATATATTGTCTTGTATTGTGACAGATTATTTATTGGCTCCACAGTTTGTTTATAATCCTTTGTTTTTTAATGATGTTACAGATAGATGTGAAAAGAGCCAGACCAAGAAGTGAACAACGCCGGAATTACCAATCCCCGCGATACCAATATTCAATGCACAGTGACCATGAAAATAGTGGGCTAAGCAGCAATACTTCTAACAATTACTATAACAATGGAAATCCTACCAAGTTAAAGAAGATTTTTGTAGGTGGTCTCTCTTCTAACATTACAAAAGATGAGTTCAAGAGCTACTTTGAGAAGTTTGGCAAGATAGTTGATGTTGTTATTATGTACGATAGTTCTACGCAACGGCCAAGAGGTTTTGGTTTTATTACTTTTGATTCAGTGGAGGCTGTAGACTGTGTTCTGGAGAAGAAGTTTCATGTATTGAACAATAAGAATGTAGAGGTAAAAATTGCAGTGCCCAAGGGCAGCAATAACCAAACCAATTTTAGTGACTCTAATGGAAACTTGGATGATGGAAGAGGGTCTGCCCTTAATAATCACCAAAGGGATTATTATCCATCTTACAGCCCTAGATATGGATTTTATCCGGGTCATGCAACACCACCTGTTCCAGGGTTTTTTTATGGAGCAGCTGGACATGGCGGTGGATATGGACCTTATGGTGGAATAAGTTATGGCACTCCATATGGGAGAATTCCTTGGAGTGGTCAGGGAATGATGAATGCAAGGAATGGTCAGGGAATGATGAGTGCAAGGAGTCCATTTCCTTATGGCTACACTGTTTTCAATGTAGGTTTTGGTGGATATAATGGCATGGCTTCTGTTGGATATCATGGCTATGTATGGTCTGGTGATGATAAGTTGAGCCCAACTGATAATGATGTTAGGATAACCGATCATAGTAATGGAACAGAGGATGTTGGAAGTGAAAAGTTGGAAAGTCAACAAGTCTCCTGATTGGTAGGTCAAAAGAAAATCATCTATTTAGTATTTTTTTTTTATAGTTTATATGTTTTGTTTAAATGTTTTTGTTTGATATCGTGTCTGGATTTTTTTTCCACTGGTTAATGTTCCTTAATTGTCATACTTAACTGAGGTCACCGCATCGTTCTATGGTAATAGGTCCCATTTGGATGGGTGTTCTTTGTAGTGAACACTTTATCCAATTATGAAATGGTTAACTGTAACCTAAGAGTTGAGCCATTTAAATGGTCGTCCATTGCCTAAATTGTCTTTCTATTAACCTGGAAACAGAGCGATCAATGCTTATCTAGTAGTGGTGAAAGTGTCTCCCTAAATACTTGTATTCGTCTTTGCAATTTGGTGATCCTATTTCATGATTTCGCACATGTATGTGTATATCTGTACCTTAATCTTTTCTGTAATGGTTTTATATTTTTGTATTCATTTGCATCATTCTGTTTTTCTGAGAGTTTTCGTTTTAGGCTTTTAGCCTATTTGTTACATCGTGGAAGAAGTCTCGAAATGCTGGCTTGTGGGCTTTCCTTTTTTGTTGCATTGGCTGTATAATCAACTAGTGAAATATTATTAGTTCAAAATTTTGAGGAGAGAATATCACTAGATGGCTGGCTATTTGCCTTTCACGGCTTTTTAGATTAGCCATATGATCAGCGAGACAACTTGAGAAGTAAAAGATTGAAATCTTTTTTTATTGTGACATAGGAACACTTTAAGCAAGTAAAAAAGATGCTTGTCGTCATGTTAACTAGACACCTTTGATTTTCTTATCTTACAAAAGAAGCCTGCGTCTCCCAATATGTGACATATTATTTTCCAAGACGCATCTTTTGGTATGTTGATTGCATTCATAGCTAAATTTCAACATGCATTGTAGAAACTAGAAATGATATTAAATAGCTTGTTAAGGCATTGCTTAGTGATATTGTGTGCCATTTGTTTAACATATCTGTTCATAAGAGCATGTCTAATGCAATGTGACCTTAGAAACCGATATCTCTGTGATCACTGCCCTTTGTTTCCCTCGTGCTTATAATTGTGTGGGCCAAGATTCTCCTGAGCCCTACATTGGCAGCAGTCCCAGCTTCAAAAAGTGCTTTCACGTCAACTGAGCTTACTTGCAAATTGCCAGCTATATCTTTCACCTTTCACGGTACCGACAGATGATACCGACAACTATGTGCAAGAGGTTGAAGGCCTCATTTTCAGATTTCAAAGGTTCTGACTAGTCTTCTGTCTGATCATATTTGTTCGCTTCAATGTCATATCCACTTGTCTCCAATCCTCCATATCCACTTTATAGTATCATTCAATTCCTCTAACCGCACATGCTCAACTTGTATAATATTATTTGCGGGTCTTCTCATTTTGACCCCCATGGCATCTAGCATGCATCTGATCTATATTCCCAGCTGGTCTGTCCGTTTTCATACCCGGACATTGGAGATTCTCCCTTGTTTTGCGTTTAATATATAGTGATACAGTAGATCTATTTTTTACCATAACACACATGCACACATTTTTATGTGGATATTGCACATTGTTTAAGGAGTTAGTCTCGTGTCGAAGAGGATTTATAGGTGAACAGTATCTAACGCACAGAGTTTTTGGTTGCAGTTATAAAAATGCTTCATGTAGATCTTGGTTATGTAATGGATTACATTCCAGACTGACAATGTTAGGGAGCAGTATAATATTTTTCTTGTCTACTGCCTCTGGGGATCTCGGCATGAGGGAATGTGGCAGCCTGAAAGGGTTTGTGGATAATGTGACTTTAGGGAACGGAGAATCCTGGGGTTAGTTGTGCTAATTTATTCATTTTGGAAATTTAATTGGTTCTGTCATACTTCCTTATAAGAGGTAAGCAAGTCAGATGGTAATAGTTGAACGGCTCATCTGAAGGACTGACATTCATTGTGTTGGTATACGATACGGAAAGTATGTGATAATGTACTCCTGGATGTCATAGATCAAATGTTCATGCTATAAAACCATTCCTATAATGCAAGGACTGAGCATAATGATCTGATCATTTTCGTATAAAGTTTGCTGGTATAAATTAAAGGAAGACCTTCATTGAGTTGAGGGAAACAAAACAATATCCTAGTCAGTACCAGCTTGCAGATTTTACTAATACCATGGCAGAGTTAATCTAGATTTGAGGACATCAAGGGGAGTTATGATTCTAGATCGATGATTAAATTTAGCAGTTAAATTCAAAGGGAGAATTAAGCCATTTAATTTATGATTTGCTCCAGTCTTTTAGCCTACTTAGACGTATCCTTCTCCGATTGGGATTTCATGATGAAAATGAACAACTTGACAAATACTTCTGAGGGAACAAGTTGGATGACCATATTTTCCCCTTTTGCTCCGTATTTTCATGATTGAAAATTTTGGAAACGTTATGATTTTCAGCGTTACCTCCCTCTCAAAATCATACTCAACCAGTGTCAACTATGTTGGTGGGTTTTTTACCCAACCCGATTTAGCCCAGCTTGAAAAAACAGAGCGTAGATTTTTGGAGAGTTCCAAGTTTCTTTTGCCGGGTTTGAGTATCTTAACCTGGCCAAACCCAACTCAATCTCTGCTCTAAGTGGACAAAATTCATCTCCATGTTGAACAAAGGGTTTCATTATTTGTAATGTTGGAATTAGCTATAGTGTTTTCCCCCTCATGTTTGTTAAAATAGCGTTACCTGATTTCTGTGGTACTTGAATAAGATACATATGCGAAGTTCTTGACTATTTCATCGAGCTTCCTGGCGTCGACTATGAGAAACTTTGATTTATTTATGGTTGGATGTACCATAGATCGATTATTTTATCATGTTTTTGGCGGCTAAATGGTAACGGATGATATATTATAATTCAAAATGTGAGATGAGATAATTCTTTCTAATACAGGTTTGTATTTTGGAACAGGAATCTATTTGTAACTGCCAACTGGATGCGAGTCTCTTACTCTCTCACCTTCTGCGGCTGACAAGCTCCGATGACTGAACAACAAACTTATTGATAATTTCAGGATTTGGCGTCTCGCTTTCTTATTTGTTAATTCTTGCTCATTCTTAATGAACCTTTTATCTACCTGCAAGGATTATGAACCATTTGTTTTATTTTTTTTTTTCACTAATTTGCTTGACTTGGCAATTCAATTATTTGGGTGGATGATCTTGCACTTTGGGCAAGTTGGTAATGTAAGCTTGTACTTGTTTAAAAGTTAAAATATCTATCTTGATTTTTTAATTTCTGTAAATCACAAATTATGCTGGCTTACATAGGCTGTGATCTGGCTAATAATGTCTTTTGAAAAAACTGTTAGTGTCTGAAATAACAGAATTTTGTGTTATATATGTATTTGTGTGATGTGATGCTCTTGGAGGATCGCTATGGTTCTTACTAGAGTTTCTGTCGCAGAAATACATATTTGTGTGATATGCTGCATGCTGCTCTAAGAGGGATTCAAACTTTTCTTGTTATTATTCAACCTCCATGGTAGAATATCTCGTAAGATGTTAAGCATTCTTGTGAAATATGATAATCTTGGATCATAAGTTTGATAAGCTCGGTCTAAAATTGGATTTGTTTAGTTTTTTTTAAAAAAAAAATTTCCGACTTCGTTGATCTAGTAGTCTACAGTCAGAAGGGGGATTGAAGGGTTATATTTCACGGTTCACTGTGCATAGACCCCCATTTAGTATCGCACTTCAAAACTTATTATTCTGATAGTTTGTTTTTGGCATACGTGCCATCTGGATATATATATTTTTTGACTCTCTTACCTTCAAGTAGACTCGCTAATTTTATCTGGGTATAATATCTGTCAAAATTTTACCCAAGTTCAAAGAGTCATCCTTCTATCTACCAATATCAAAATATAGGGATAATATTATTACAAGGAATTTATGTCTTATACGCTAAAGACAATTACACCTGCCTGTAGGCGTTAAAAAAAAAAATCGCTTATCAGTCCCCGCACGACTGACTCCAAGGTTGAGTTCGCAACCAACGGGCCGTCAACTGACGCAACCGACAGACCGTCAACCGACGAGCCGTCAACCGACGCAACCGACGAACCGTCAACCAACAAGCCGTCAACCAATGAGTCGGCGAACCGTTAGCTGACGTAACCGAAGCAGCTGACGACGCAATCGCATGAAGCGCGTCGACGAACGTCAGAACCTAGTCGACATGGCGGGCACGTCGACGCGACGTAACGTCGACACGGCGTACACGTCAACACGGCGTACGCGCCAATGGAACGACGTACCGCGGAATAAATCCGACGGTCACGT
>JBAKGM010000326.1:35763492-35781943 GCA_037177215.1 Asparagus racemosus
CGATTTTTATTTGAATATTGTTTGTAATTCCATAAAGGTGTAACAATTTCAGATATTAATGGAAAAATCAACAGCTCTAGTTTTCCACGCGAACAGTGCCAACAACATAAACCATTCTATGCATAAAATTCCTTTCTTGTGTTGTATTGTATAGTGAATGATTTAAAAATTTTTCAAATAAAAGCTTTGACTTACGTCTTAGTACTGAAAACTATCAAAACTATCTATAAAAATAATTAGACAAGATAGTTTGTACCTTGCCAACGAAATACGGATACGGGTACATGACAACGGACACTGAACCAATGGAATTAGCCGTCCATTTATTTCAATCATTGCAAGACACTCCGCGCATCTTCAAGAATATCCCCCTCGCACTCTCTACCAACAAATAACAATCTCGGCGGACCTCCCACTAATACTAACCCAGTATAACATCTAAACTGCTAAACCCCAAAAATCCACCAACCAACAAGTAGTCATTCCTCAATGGACAACAACAAGAAAATAGTTCTCGTCACCGGCTGCGCAAAGGGGGGCATCGGCTACGAGTACTGCAAAGCCTTTGCCGCTCAGGGCTGCCGCGTTGTTGCTTCTGACCTTGCTCATCGTCTCTCCGATATCGATGAGCTTAACGGCTCTGATGATAATGAGGTGATTGAGATTGATGTTGCTGATGATAGAAGTGTTGAGCTGGCTGTTGCTAAGGTCTTGGAGAGACACGGGAGGATTGATGTGTTGGTTAATAATGCGGGGATTGGATGCACTGGTCCGTTGGCGGAGCTTAATCTTGATGTTGTTAGGCGAGCATGGGAAGTGAACACACTTGGCCAACTCAGAATGGTAATTGTTAGTTTTAGAATGATATTACCGGTAGCCGGTAGATTTAGAATGAATTATATCGAAATATTCATGGACAATTGTGATTGGACTAGTGGTGTCCCCACTGTCTTTTAATGATGAAGATGATCCAAATTTATAGTAGAAATGATGTACGTGTAAATAATCATAAAGTATATACTACCAAGCCAATAGCTTAATTTTATTGATCGAACGAACTATTTCATTTTGTTTTTAAAGGTGCAAGCAGTTGCTCCAAGTATGATCTCTCGTCAATCTGGTTGCATCGTAAACATCGGCAGCATCGTAGGAACAGTCCCAACGCCATGGGCCGGATCCTACTGCGCATCAAAAGCCATGGTCCATGCGATGTCGGACTCACTAAGACTCGAACTCAAACCATTTGGCATCCACGTAATCAAAGTCCTACCTGGCGCCATCAAGTCCAATTTTGGCAAGGCAAACTCTGAGAAGCTAGGACTACAAGAGTGGAAACTGTATGGAGAGTTCAAGGAGGCAATCGCCGAAAGGGCGCGTGCATCACAAGGCACACGTGCCACGGATGCGAGTGAGTTGGCGAGGCACGTGGCGAGAAAAGTTCTGAGCCATAAGCCTCCGAGGCATATCGCGTTCGGACATATGACAGGTCTTTTTGCGCTGCTTGGTTTGTCGTCCACGCTGAGTGATTGGTTTTTCGCTAGACGGTTTGGGCTCAACAAGAAGCTTTCTTGATGATGTACTGCAATTTTACAGTTTAAAGATGGGGTACTTTCAATGTGTCTCTGTGTTTTTTTTGTTTTTTTTATTTTGGGTAATATTTTCTAGATATTTTCAATGTTCCCTTTTTTGCAGTATGTTGTTTTTATATGTTGCCTTAACCAAAGCCCTAAATATAAAGTCATTACTCACTAAGCCTGCGTCATGGTACCAAACTCTGAGGTTTATCAAGAACCTAATGATGCCTAAAATTGAGACATGAATACTGAACAGTAGAGAATGTTTTAATAGAGCCCGTGCAAATATGCAATTCACACTTCATCTGAACAACAGGGCAAAAGGAGGAAAGAAAATTACGCAATACTTGCTCCAGAGATCCACATATCTAATTTTTGTATGAGCACCAGCATACAATACCCATGAAATGATCTCATATATAGGATGTTAGAAATCAAAACTCTTCTAAGACAAGCTCCTCCGTTTTATAATGCAACAGTACAGGACTTCGATAATATTGAGTACTAGGCCTTAAAGAACTATTAACTAAAAACTTGGGTCACATAATCTGCAAGATCTATAGAGGCTTCAACTTCGCACAATCCTCGGGCAACACATGAAACCTCAAACTTCTTATGAACTACAAATCATAATAAGTTTAATATAATCAGAAATCCGTGGCTTCGCAGGAGAAACATGAAGGAACATAAAGCTTGTATAATCAACATTAGCAAACGTATATCACATGCCAAATGCTTGTGGAAATGTTTTGCAGAAACATGGAAAAAACATAAAACTTGTATAATCAACATTAGCAAAAGTATATCACACGTCGAATGCTTGTGAAAACGTTTTGCATCATTATACCATATTACAAGGTTACCCACGCGTGAAAAAGAAAACAAAATCCAAATGCATTTTGGCCTGCAGCATAATATTATCCTTCACATTAATCTTGTTTCAAAAATTTATATAATGACACACAAAGTTATGAAATAATTTATTCTAAGAAGAAATAAAGTATAAAAAATGTAGCAAATGTGAAAAAATCATAAAGGATCAATAATACCTTGATTCTCTCAAAATGAAAAAACCCAACAGATTTTAGCAGTGTAATACAACACTACACCAAATCATCCCTCAGACTTGCCTGTTAACCACATTGCATGAAATCTCAGTTCCTCGACCTCATCAAATGACTTGATGAGGGAGCCCAATCATTCATGATAATAAACAGAAATTCAGATTACTAAACTCATCATCACAGGGAATGGTAAACAAAAGGCAATATTATTAAATAGAGAAAGTAAATAAATAATTACTAGCATAAACATAGTAATATGATTGATTTTAAGACCCATCAATCCTATTCTACATTAAGCAAACATCACCCATAATAACATAAACGGAAAGAAAAACCATTACCCAAAACAAATTCACATAAAGTATATACATCTTAATTTGGATGCATGGATCACAAACAATTACATAAATGCATCCTTTAAGAAGATTTCAAATTTTAATAAACAAAACTAAACACATATGGCAGTCCTGAGGCATATATCTCAAGTACAGTGTAGTTAATGTCATGATAATCTTAAATATCACATATAGCGACTAAAGTCTCACATATATACAAATTTATCACCATTGAGAAAATGAATAACCAAATGAAAACAGATCAAAGCAAAAAATATATGAATACAACATATGGCAGATAACAAAGATTTGTAGCGCATTAAGGTTCCTACAATTTAAAGGAAGTGCGACATTATACTCTTGAACAGTTGAAGTTGTGCTACCAAAGAGTAAATAAAAACATACAGCATAAATTTCCTAGACTGCATTTTAACACCTATTTGGAGTTTAAACAAGAAAAATCCGATTACAGCAAAATTTTAACATTAACACAATAGCAGACAAACTATTTCTCACATATTCATAAAAAGCAACATAACATTTAATTAAAAGTAAAAACAAAGTACCCTTTTATCTTTATAAAATACAGTCAAATAAAAAAAAATGAAAAATATCTAAACACAAATTGACCATTCTTCAATCTCATTAGTTATTAACAAATAATGTGCCCAATTCTGCTGCTTCCTTTCTACTGTCAATACTCAATAAAAGAAGACTCTTGATAAAATGTTAGATCCGTACAGAAAGACATATGGATGGGCTCTTAAGCTGAAAGAATAATGTGAAGAGCTAGATACCACCTCCTCCATGAGAAAATATACCGTGTTGATGTAATTTTAATACAAAGGACAATATGTACTAAATATTTTCTTCTCCTCCATAGGGGGTAGGCAATAAATAAATAAATAAATAAATCCCATTTCCCGCAAAGGTGTTACCTTTTTTTTCAGTTCTTATTTACTAAAACAGCAACCACCTAACTTGCTTGTCACTGGAGCTACAATCAACTTCCGTAAGGTATCTAATTCCGCAAGTAGATATCACCTCTTCCATGATATAGTATCTTGTGCACTCAATTAATTGCATTAACGATGAATTAAAAAGATATCACTCCTCGGACTAATGTACAAAAATCTTTAAATGTAGTGATCGAGGGATTGATATACCTTTGTTACACCATTTATGCAATTGTCAGCTGAAGTAAATACTTTATATTCTTCCATAGGGAGAGTGGGCACGAAGAACTTAGACTGCAAGATATCTAGCTACATTAAATTTCAATTGCAAGTTATCTAGCTCAACAAATAGATACCATATGTTCCATTAGATAGTATGTTGGGCACCCGGTCCATTGTAGCAATGACACATTAAAGAGATAACAACACTTGGATGAATACACAAATAATTAAGTTCATTGATCTAGGGGTTTGATATGCCTTTATTGCACCATTTACGCAATTGATAGGATAAAGTAAATAGCATTCTCTTCCATAAGGAGAATAGGCACATCAAACACCATTTCCTTTAAGATACTGCCTTTTCTTTTCACTTCTTACCAACTAAAAAAATGCACCGGTATTGATTGTAATTGGATCTACACTGAATTTTTTTCAGTTGCAACTCAAGAACTGACTTTTAATAAATAACCCAACTTAAATTTCCAAAGTGCTCAGTCAAAACTTTTGAAATTTAAGTTGCAAGGGAGCAATGTTCTTAGCACCGTTACCTAATATATGTGTAGTCCACAAACCATCTCATGCAGTTGTCACACGCTAACTATTTTGCAAACCTAAATTAGTAAATTTGTGTGTCACTTGGGGATGGTTTGGTTATAGACATTTCAAAGGGAAATCAAATTGTAGAGTCCACAGTTAACTTTCTCAACTTTTTTTGTTTGATTGCCTCTTTGAAAACAAGAAAACATGTTTGATGCGTCACTCATGACCTATTTGGATGTGTTTATGCAAGTTGAGAATTTGATGCATGGAAAGTGAGTCTATAAACCATCTCATGCAGTTGTCACAAGCTAACTATTTTGCAAACCTAAGTTAGTAAATTTGCGTGACACTTGGGGCTGGTTTGGTCATAGATATTTTGAAGGGAAATTTTGAAAAGTTGACAAATTGTAGAGTACCCAATTAACTTCTCAACTTTTTTTGTTTGATTGCATCTTTGATAACAAGAAAACATGTTTGTTGTGTCACTCATGGCCTATTTGGATGTGTTTATGCAAGTTGAGAAATTGACATGGAAAGTGGACACATCATCACTATTACCTTAAGCTTTTTCGTTGTTCGGTTTGAGTTCTATTTGTTCGCAATTCTTTAGTTTTTGGATCAAGTTTTCATTTTTCAACAAATTCTTTCCTTTAAATTTTGGTTGAAGAGTTAAAAGTTAAACATTATGTGTTCTTGTTTTCAAAGATGCAACGAAACATAAAAAAGTTGAAAAAGTTAACTGTGGACCACATAGTTTAGCAACTTTGCAACTTTTCCTTTCAAAATACTTGCAATCAAGACATGCCCTTATAACTCCTTAAAGTAAAATCCAAACACAGAGCAGGATTTTAATAGAAAGTGAACTTTGTCCGAAAAATATAACAATGATAACTAATGAAATCCGAACAAAACAAAGAAAAACTCAAGATTAAGTGATAAAGAGGATGTCTACTTTTCATGTCATTTCACAAATTCTCTATTTGCATACAAATAATACTAACTAGACAATATGTCATAATATCATATACTACTTTTCAACCACAAGAAACAAAAGTATGTGGTCCTTAGTGAATTAATATCCACCTCTATGACTCATCACGTACCCAACACTTTTGTTTCTTATAATACAAAAGTAGTTTGTGGTTCATAGCCAAGTTATTGCTAATCTTGCATTAAATATCACAAAGGATGCTAAAAAGGAGTTATGTTATATTTCTAACTTCTTTTCTCTTTTTGTTCACAATGAGATATATTGAACCATATTCATTGAGAAGGTCCCTTACAAGAAAGACTAGGGTGTGCTTTCAAGAGAATTCCACAAGCCTAGAACTATTAACTAATTCTTTAGAGGCTGACTACAAACTATCTACATCACGACTTCTTCTATTTTCGAAACCTACTTATTTTAACTTAAGTGTGTTTCTACTTATAAGGTTCCAAAATCATTTTGGTAAAGTTAAGTGTGTTCCTACTGATTTTAACTTAAGAGTGCTACTTATAAGGTTCCCAAATCTGCCTCTTTCTCTCTTTCTCTCTACGAGTCTCTCTGAATCTCGTCTTCTCGCTCTGAGTCTCTGGATGGTTTCAAGATGCAATCGAGAATCAAATTTCTACAATCGGTTAGTGACCCTAAACATCATATATTATTTACTTTGTTATATGTTTAGACTATAGAATTAATAAAGAATGCTTAAATTGAATTTAGGAATGCTTAGATTGCATTTAGGACATGATATTATACATATGCGCACCACCCAATATGACAATCCGACATTTAGTCCATGTCCACCTACATATCTCTGATTTCTGCTATTCGACATGAATTTTAGCCGTCCGCCGTGAACCCGACATCCGACATTTAAAACCTTGAGTCAAGTAATTAACCAATAACCATAATACAATAATATAAATAAACTAAATCAGCAAGCTTAAACTTAATTTCAAAGATTTAACTGATCAAAATTAAAACCATAACAAGGAGTACATACCTCATAAGCTGCAGTACTGCAAAAATCAACAAATAAATTATTTCTCCGGCATATCATTGCACTCTAAAATTGAAATAGAACAAATTATGGAAAAAAACCCAAATCAGTTCAAGAATCAAAATGCCTACAAATAACAGAACAACAGTGCTCATATTCTATGGGTGTAAAGGAGTCTGTCATGCTACATGATAGCAAGTCAGAACGAGGAATTTTTTATAATCATAGCACAACTTCTACAATTACAACAACAACCAAAAAAAAAATGTTTCTAGAAAAAATTTTGAAAAAAAGGGGGAAAAAATTTAGAGGCGGGCGTAACCCTAGAACTACTCCAATTTGCTAAGATTAGGGCTTATAGACGCCTCTGATTATAGGGAGAAATTGAGGAACCCATGGCTGACTATTGAATTAATCAGTGAGCATGATAGCTCCCAATTTTTTGTAAATTAAAAAACCGAAAAAAGAACAAAAAAATTTACACGCAACGAAAAAGTAAGCGGACAGAGTTTGGGGTATGTCTGCGTTATTTATATGAATCTGAAGCCCTAGTAGGATCGATGGGAATTTACGGAATTACCCTTCTTGGTGAATACTGAAGAGAAGGGTATAAAATAAGTGCGCTGGCTGATTGGGCCTAGAGGCCGGTCCTGTTTGGTTCATTTCCGTCACTTTCCGTCGTAATCAAGGTTTTGAGTCCGGAAAATTTTCTGGGAAAAAAACTAACGTTTCATCCTCACTTTCCCTTATTTTCCGGAAAAATTTTGCAAACAAACACATGAATGTGAAGGAAAATGTAAAAAATACTCTCACTTTCCCTCATTTTCTGTGTTTTTTAGACGAAACAAACAGCCCCTAAGTGTGTGGAGGTTTGTAGAAAGAGATTAATAGGATCAAACACAGCAAATCTTTTTTTTAATAAATTTTTTTTTTCATTTACAGAATATTGCATTCAAATATTTGTTGACAGAAACTTAGCTTCAAATATGTCGTTTGATATTAATATTTTGATGGAAATCCAATGTTATTTCAATTTGCAAAAGTTGTTGGATTTACATCTTTTTATTTCAAGAAATGTGTTCTTATTACAAATCAAGTGTGTTGTTAGTTGATAGTTGTGAGATTGTATCATCCGAATTGTATTTCCATCACCCTCAATAACAAATATTTTGTAAATATAGTTTCTGATAATTGATCAAAGAGGACATCTCACGCCTTAAGAATCGTGGATATGTATCCAAGAGAATAAGAATTTTGAAAATAAAAAGGTTGGAATTTGGAATCAAGAACATACTAATTGATTGATATTTTTTTTAAAATGAAAGTTAAAAAATAAAAGAACTTAGAAGAAAACATCGACACATGATTTAATAGAACACGATAGTCGAAGCACAAAATAATCTAGAAATGCCATAGCAAATTATAGACCTGTCCAAACGGCCAGGCCCGGCCCGAATTTCCGGGCCGAGTAGGGCACCGGGGGTTAACCGGACCCAGACCCAAATCCAGATCCACCACCAGTTAGCCTTGCTATCATTTGCCGCCTATCAAAACTCTTACCTTTATTCCGGCTTGAACTTGTAGAAATAGAAGCTGTAGGTTGATGTGTACCTACACCATATCTAACTGCATATTCTTCATATAATTTTTGAAAATAATACTTAATAGTATTATGATGAGTAAGAGCTATAACAGGACCATCATCAGTGTCCATTATCATGTTCTCATATAAATCATTTAATAAATTTTGAAGGTCAATATCCTTCAAATATGGATCAATAAGAACTCTCAAACCAAAATAATAAGAATAGACCTACAATACTTATTAAATTTACTTTTCATTAGAAAAATCATATTTCTAAAATAATCATCCATACGATAATTATTTAAAAAATTTGAATATTTAAAACTTGTAAAGCAGCTTGAATAATAGTTGGATAATAGCAACCAGATAATAACATAGTAGTATCATAAAAAATTTGTAACATTTCCTTTACACTATATATAACTGTCCATTCCTCATCAGTTATTCCATACATACTACCAGAGCTAGAACTAGAATTATAAAAAATAATAAAATTATTTATAATTTCTTTATACTCTATTGCTCGTTTAACATTGTATAGGTGAGATTCCACATGTGGTCAACATCTTTTGGAAGTAACTTGAATTTTAAATTTTTTCTTTTACACAATTGTTACATCTTTTAAGTCTTTGTTCAGAAGCATTATGAGCATAAGCTATAGTCCTAACATTTTCTATCATAGGTTTAATTTTATTAAATGCATTTTTAACAATTAAATTTAAAATATGACACATGCATCTAATATGAAAAATATTATCATGACATGGCAATATTAAAGATGATTTGATATGATCTATAGCTACATTATTTTACTTGCATTATCAAGTGAAAGAGAAAATATTTTTTCAGAAATTTTTAATTTTGAAAGTTCATCTATTATTAAATTTGCAATATTAACACCAGTGTGTGAATCTTCAAATGAAATAAAAGAAATAACTCTTTTAAACATTTGCTAACTATCATCAATCCAATGTGCTGTGATACATAAATAACCAGTTTGTGCTCTAGATGTCCAAATATCAGAAATTAAAAAAATTTATAGTTTAAGTTTTGAAAATAAGAAATTTTTTTATTTGTTCTTTGTGATAATATTTCAAAATATCACGTTGACAAGATTGACAAGAAATTTTTTTTAATGAGGGATAAAACTCATCTCTAATCATATTCTCAAGTTCATCATCTTCTACTAATTTAAATGGAATGTTTTTAAGAATAATAAACTTGATAACGTATTTCCTAACTTTAATTGCGTCGTAGTTTCAAGCACCGAGGCTACCAGAGGTTGATGATTGGGTAAGCATAGATTGACGGATGTCTCCTTTAGACGTTGTCGCTTGAGCTCAGTTGTGTTTCCAAATGGCGCTTGAGATGATTGGTACCGCTCTTATGATGAGCTTGAAAATTTTGTGCGCACTATGTACATTTAGCCTTTTGTGTGAGAAGTATACCGTGCTGATCCTTGGCGACTTCTATCTTTCGAGAAAGTTCCACACATCAAATCTCGGCCTTTTAGGAGGCCTAGATGCGGCATCATCACTACTAGATTCGAGATTAACATCGGTAGGAGGAGTAGCTGTACCTCCTGTAGGTGTAGCAGGAGTAGAACTCATTTCAATATCATGAGTTGGAATTTGCCCTTCATAATCGGAGGAGGAAGCCATTTGATCGGAGAATTAGAGAGTATAGGAGAGTATAAGATAGTATTAGAGAGAAGTAGATGAGTTTTGGATGAGAAAAATAAATGAAAACCCTCTCTATTTATATAGACAACCCCTAACCAAATGATCAAAATACCCTCAAATTATGACCGTTTTTGGGGGTATTTTGGTCAAAAGGTCAAAAATGACCGTTATTGTGGTCCGGACTAGGCCGGGCCAGGCTGCCCAGTCAAAACAGTCATTTTTTTATGGTTTTGACTGGGCCGGGCAGGGCTCGGCCCAGTCGAATTGGCCTGGACCCGAGTATCCGGCACGGTTATTTTTTTTCGTCGGGCCGAACCGGGTCCGGTGCGAGTTTTGGCGAATTAGCCTGAGCCTGGCCTCGGCCAAGGTTCCGGGCTTTACCCGGGCCCGAGCCGTGGACAATTGTGGACAGGCCTACCTGCAGGTATAGATCTATGTCTACTTTGCATTCTCCTCATGAATATCATAACCATAACTAAAACAGAGAGTGCAGCACCTGAACACATATTAATTACAATCTCTTCATCAAGATCACTATCCATCTAAAATACAAGCATTGTTTTAAAGCAGATACTAACATTAATTTAGAATAGGTAGTAGAAGAATACATACATTGCAAATAAATATTATTATTCAATACCTTAACATGTAAATTTTGAAAGCTCACGGGAAATATCTTAAACTTGAGTTTAGAAACATTGTGATTAACAAGTGGTCTCTTTGCCAACGAAAAGGATTCAAGTTCTACGTAAATGTACCAAGCATCTTAAAGAGAATATGGGTATATAACTCACAAATAACCAAGCATATTCAAGAGAATATTGGAATGTAACTCTACATCAGTTCATACACTCAATTAAACTCAATTCAACTCAAAAATTCGTTTTCATTAATAAATGAAAAGGGACAATAGGACTTGAAGAAGCAATTGAAGCTCACAAAATGACAAATTGCAAATTTAATTCATATATAAATTGAATAAAAAATAGAAGCATGTCCACAATCTCATTTAATTCATCTATAAATTGAAGAACAACATAAAAATGAAAGTGATGCTAATAACAAGCATAGTTACTTAAACCGAGATCTAAGCAAATCCCCTCAAACAAAAACTGACAGTGGTTTTTTTTTTTTTAAGGTAGTAATTTGCAAAATGTTAAAAGATTTGAGGGACTAATTTTAACTAATTATGAACATTTAAGAGAGTAATGTCAAATGTTTAAATATTTGAGAGACTAATTTTAAGTTTTTATGAAATAATTTGGAAAATTCCATTAGTGATCAGATCTCCAATTCAACTCCCATATACAAATCCTAAACACTAAAAGTTATGAAACCTAAACTACTATATAAAAAATCTAAATGGCTAACAAATTACAATTCTAAAAAAACTTACGCCAGATTCAAATGGAAGTAAACCAATAAACACCTTCCAAGTTCAGTTTGTAGAAAAGCTCAATCCTTAAGAAAATGAACTTCGATCTAGTTGTGATGCTACTTCATGCAAAACCCAATAAGCAATTTCCCATAAATTTGAAGAAAAAACTACAAATTTTCTCAAAATATCACATATATATCAAAAAAAAAGCCTATGATCAATAATTACCTAGAACGTAAATTAGGGCAAATGCTCACCTGTTCGTGGAGATTGGCGTTAGAATGAAAAACACCAATGACAGAGGAGAAGGCGGAGAAGGAGGCGGGAGAAGAAGCGGGTTCCTCCTTGGAGCGGGAGAAGGAGAAGGAGGTAGGAGAAGGCAGCGGGAGAAGCAGTAGGCAGTAATCTTTGACGTGGGAGAAGCAGGACGAGGTGGGAGAAGGAGGAGGCGGTGATTATAAACCCCTAGGGTTAAAGAGAGAGGATTTTGGGGCTATGTATGACTCCCCTTTCTTTCCCTAGTTTTGGTCAAATTCGAGCCATTTGAGGAGGAAACGGAAAATTTGATTTGCTGATGTGGCAACTCATTTTTTCTCCACTTTCCTTTTTCTATTTGCCAGTCCAAACACCAGAAATTGAAGTAAAATGATTTTTTTCTACTTTTTCGTAATGTCAGTTTTTTATAGTGTATTTTCTGCATTTTTGGGACCAACCAAACAGCCCCTTAGAAATTCTTCTGATTGACCCCAAATAGTAGAGCTCTCTTAGAAATTCTTCTGATTGACCCCAAATAGTAGAGCTCTCTCTCTCTCCCTCTCTCTCTCTCTCTCTCTAAAAGTAAGTTCTTAGGGAGATTTACAAATCTGCGACAGAGATTTAGCTTTTCTGTTTGTACAATCTTGGTGAACGTATTGTTGAGTTTTTGTCTCGTGCGATCTTGTGCAATTGCAACTTCTCTTCATCAAATGTTGCACCTATGAAGGGGTACTTCACCTCGGTGGCTTTGTCCTTGCGAGGCATATTGCATTTTTCAGATGACTTGCAATTGGAGTATGCATTCTTGCTTTTTCTGGTGGATATTTTGTATCAAAATCAAATAAAATATTATACAAATCATTTAAAATAATAAATATAGGGAAAGATGTTGTTGGCCTGTAAGGGGACAGTCGTGATATCACTGTCCTAGAATAACAGTTACCGCCTTCGCAGAGACGTATCAACGCAACTATAAACTAGCAGTAAAAGGCCCCCGATGTAGCTGGCATTTGAGGTTACGGTGAATCTCAAGCTTCTTGCTCAATGGATGCATTACCTTAAAATAGTAGCTTAAAATAATTAAGAGGAAATATGAGAAAAGAAAAGAGAGAACAAAAGAGATCCATTCGCTCCTTTGTTTTTCTCATGTCCTCCTACAAGCTCAAGACACCATTATATAGGTGATAATATAGCACATATTTGATGGCAAAATTAATAAAAACCGTTACAAGATAATGTAATTAGAACCATATAGTAATTATAAGACATTAGACCATGATTTAATTCATAGATTTATGATCATTAAACCATGAGCTATTGTCATATTAAAAACCAAACAAATAAAGAAAGTATAATAAAATAAAGTGAAAAAAATAAAATAAAACAATAAAAGAGAAACTTAATCTTTCCAATTAATTTTTCCACCCCCCCCCCCCAAAACTAAAGGTTGAGTTTCGAGGAAAAGGAAAAACAAGAAAATAAAATAATAAATATAATAAGAAGGGCAATTTGACATTGTGAATTTGGTAAAGGTAGCTTTCGACTTGGAATCTTTGCTTAGTGATAATTGTTGCGACCTGAGGGGTATAATGGACAAACATTGAATTAGACCCATTTATCAGATATTAACAAAAACACACACAATATGCATCCATTTAATGAGCGGGCGGCTTGGAGCGTTAATGACCACGCTCTCATAACCGTCTCATGAGAGTTACTAGGGATTAGCCCCTAGTCCTCTAACCGCAGCATTCACGGATCCTCTTACATATGTAAGTCCTTTAAGGATATAGTAACTGGTATTGTATCACGCACATAGGTCAGACTTATTAAGAGTAAAACACATCCTGCCCATTCACATCAATAGAGCATGCTCACCGTAGGAATAAGGGTGTAGCTAATATGGTGCAAGGCATGAATGCATCCAAAGCTACAAAGGAGTAAACTCCAAAAGTCAGTGCTCTACACGAGAATTATTAGTCCAACTTATTTCTACCACATTAAATCTATTTCATGGGAATAAATCATCAATCAAAAGGTTGAGTTTCCACTATCAGTGACCTCTACTATGGGCTTAACCTCATTCCCCTTGATAATTCTAGGACTATAAACCTATAGAGACCCTCTTATCAAATTTGATTTTAGAAAATCCAGGGTGATGTGTGGTTTTGCAACCACTTCATGTTTTATTCTCATTTAGATTTACCTTTAGCATAGGTAAGAAAATTAAATAGTTTCCTTTGATGATGACTTCCACAAGTTAGTTTTTACTTCCATAGAAAAAAGAAACTATATCGTATAGAAAAAAATGTACTTGTAGAAACAATTCAAAAGGTGAGTGAATAAAATTCTTCAACTACCCAAAAAAGAAAAAGAACTTGTAAGTAAATAAAAATTGTTAGTTCTATCACGAGTATGCAGCAAGAGCTATTGTTGTAGGAGAAAGATAATGATTACAATAGTATCCATTATTGAACTACCAAACAAAAAAATAAAATAAAATAAAGTAAAATAAAATAAAAATAAAAACAGTCTTCTTTGTAAGGCGCTAGTTATGGCTCTTGAGGAAAAATTAGCAACAAGTACCAATTAGGTAATGAAAGCTCATACCGAAGGACTTTCAGCCTCTAGCTATTTGGTTGGCCGCAGGCCAAGGAGACGGGGTCAGAGGAAAACGATTCTACTCTGATACTTTTTTTCCTTGGTTTGGTTGGAACAAAGAAAAGGTGAAAAGAGTGTGTATGAGACCCACACTCAGAGATACTAATAACGCAATGGGTCCCACAAAAACTGAAAACTCATTTCAAACTGATTTGAGAGGAAATGTGCTAGGAGTTGTTTGGTTGGTTTCTTAAAATGTAAGAGAAAAAGAAAAAGTGGGAGGAAATAGGTTGTGGGACCCATTTCCTGATTTCAATCTCATTTCACAACTTTTTTGTGTGAAATGGGTTTCTCTAACTTTGGGACCCACATCACATATTTTCTTTCTAGGAGTGTGGGTCTCACATGCATATCTTCTTTTTTTTCCCTCTTTGAACCAAACATAAGAAGAGGAGATCAAGCACCTCCCACATGGGTGTGTTAGGTGTGTGATCTCCTTTTCTCCATTTCTCAGCCAACCAAACAGCCCTTAAAATGATAGAAAAGTGGACCCTACATGTGGTGTTTTAATTTTAATTTTTCCCTTGAAACCACTAAAAAATGGTTTCAATAAAACGAACCAAACAGGCCCTAAGTCGAAACTCTCTGATACTCCCACTCTACGGTTCGGAAACTAATTTGGGGCTATTAAATATTTAAAAAAAAAGGGGCGGCCTAGTAGATCACAAGGTAAAACCATATCGCTCTCTCGTGGGGAGCCTGAGTTCGATTCCCGTGTGCATCTAAGGCGCGATAAAAAAACATTGAAAAGAGGAGAAAGGTATGGGTAATAGACCCAACAATTAATATATAGTGATGATGAAGCATTATCATAATTATTTGACTACAAAATTATATGCTTTGGATAAAACATGTCAACATTGCCTGTGAAGGAAAAAAAAACCGTGCTAAAGAATTTGATTATCACATGACAAATGCTTCACTGGATTATTTAGTAAGTATTCCTTCCATAATTGGCAAGCAATTATGGTGATTACGTTACAAATTACTCTTGGTGCTGGTGTGGATACTAATACTGCTACTTTAATTTCATGAGTTCGAGCAGATACAGAACATGAAATTTACAGATGCAAATCAAAGAGGAAAGAAAAACTTACACTTCATATTACATATGTATTTGTAAGCTCTAAGAACAAAAAAGTTTGCTTTGACAGAACGAAGAAACAAAAGAAATGTGTATTAATAGGCATAATCATTTTCGTAAAAAATACTACTTGCAGAAAATAAAACACAAGAGAATTAATTCAAACATATAGGGAAAACTAATCCCAACTTGAAAACTAGTAGTTTGCATGAAAGATTGAATAGTGTTTTATACCCAAAAATAAACAATGATTTAACACAACAATTTTTTTTTAATTATGTATTTGTAGCTATGAGTGAAATTTAGCCATCTGCCTCTTCATCTCCTGTTGTGAGTGAAGGCTCATGTATATCAAGAATGCTAGTAAGAGACTTACAACGTCAAACTTGTGATGCTAGTCAGGCAGGCCGACATACATGGTATCCAGAAAGTAACATAGTAAGTTTGAATATAAGAGGACAGAAAACAATTTATATAGAGGAAAATAGCAGAGAACACAAAACACAGACCACTACAAAAAGAAGATATTCTTGCGTTGTAGGTAATACCAAATGAATAGTATCATAAGCATAAGCAGTGAATAGAGGTGTTGAACAGAGACGACAAACAAAAGGTATACAACAGATTGGTAAGTTTGCAACATCAAAACTAATGTAATTAAAAGTTAATGTTTTAGGATTGAACATATAACTGTTGTTCTATATTGTTTGATTTTTTGTATCAAAATCAAACAAAATATTATTATATAAATTATTTAAAATAATAAATATAGAGAAAGAAGTTGCTGGCCCGTAAGGGAGCAGTCGTTATGTCACTGCTCTAGAACAACAGTTGTCGTCTTCACAGAGACGTATCAATGCAATCGTTAATTAGCGACAAAAGGCCACCCGAGGTAGCCGCACTTGAGGTTAATGCGAATACCAAGCCTCTTACTCAATGGATGCATTGCGGAAATAATAACTTAAAATAAGTAAGATGAAATATGAGGAAAAAAAGGAGAGAGGACAAAAGAGATCTCCCTCGCTTCCTTTGGTTTTCCCCATGTCCTCCTACAAGCTCAAGACACTATTATATAGGTGATAACGTAGCGCATGTTTAATGGCCAAATTAATAAAAACCGTTACAAGACAACGTAATAATAACCATAAAATTATTATAGGGCATTAGATCATGATTTAATTCATAGATTTATGATCATTAAACCATGAGTTATTACCATATTAAAAACCAAACAAACAAAGAAAATATAATAAAATAAAATGAAAAAATAAAATAAAACAATAAAAGAGAAATTCAATCTTTTCCAATTAATTTTTCCAACATTTTCTTAACTCTCAAGAACAACATTTTCTTAACTCTCAAGAAACACCTATAACCATATCAGCTCCTTTGCAGTCTCCGTAATGGATGTGTACTCTATTTTTATTATTTACAATACAATAATCTTCTGCAAATGGAAAATCAAGATAAACATTGTTCCCTTGCATCATGTCTAGCCTCTATTTAAGACGCATTAGATTTAGGTTGGATCCGGTTACTCCAAAACACCTAAGGGATAGTATTTTAAGGACTGTTTGGTTGGTAAAAAAATAAGGAAATCTATTATAGGAAACATATTTTCTATAATTGACTTTTTTTTTGTTCACCTCCTAAAAGTAAGAAAAGAGAAGATATGAGATGAGTTGTCATCATCTTATTGGAGGATGTGACACAGTATTAAGGAAACTCATTTCATGACTTTTTTTGAGGATCCCATTTCATTTTATTTGATTTTAGAAGATCAACCAAACAGCCCCTTAGAGGAAGAAATGAGGAAATGAGGAAATGATCATATAAAGTTTTATATTCCTTATTCATTGAAAAACAAAAAAAATTCATAATGTACAGAGAGAAAGAGAGACTTCTAGAACACTAAGCAGAAAGGGTCTAAGATTTATACCCCTCTTATTTCTTTTCGAAACCTGGTTTTTTTTCATAATTACCTTAGCATTTTTCCTTATTCAAAGAAAACTATATGAAAGACAAAGAATCATTTCTTTTTCCAAACTCTTAACTTAGCTTTGCAAAAAGTAATAAGATTTATAGAAAGGTAAAGTCCATAAATTTAAAGGGTTAATCTAAAATTATGAAGTTTTAAAAAATAATATAGAGGGCGAATTTCAGGCAATGGGAGAGTCCAAAACTAACTTTCCCCATGTGCTTGACCAATAGGAACAAGCCACGTGCAGGATTTACGTTCTCTAGGGTTGCTCGCGGTCCAATAGGTCGGCGGGCCCAGAAAATCAAATACTGAACAAGGTGGGGCCCATAAGTAATAGGCCAAACTGGCATCAACGTGGCTTTTAATGCTTCCCGGGGACCACGGGTACCCGACGAGGGCGTTGGGCCCACAATCTAATGCTAAGTACTGCTTAATATGCGGAGCCCGCAATTAATCCAGGCGGCCGGTTCAAGCATTTTGGTGGGCCCCAGGATGTTGTCGGGTAGCAGATAAATTCTTAGGTGTTGCATGAGCTACATCAACAATAGAAAGAGGTCATGCTAATGCATGATAAACCAAAGAGAAGTTGATGAAATTAAATAATTTATTTTTTGCTATACATCATCCTTTTATTAATTCGACATAGTGTTCTATGTTCATTCAGCATCTAAATTTTTTTCTCTGACAGTGGGGCTTTCTGTTTTCTATGTTCGCGATTGTGTAGATCCTATTTGAATTTGGTTGTACAACTTTTCTTTCATTTTCTTTCTTTTTTTTTTCTTTTTAACAATTTTCTTTTTTTCTTTTCCTTTTCAATTACTTTTAGTTTCCATAGTTATATTTTTATAATCTGAACTTTTTTTTGTTGAAAAGTTGATAATTTATGATACAAGTTGAAAATCTAACTTTCAGCCCAAATCTCTTCAATTCGCTCATGAAATAATTTTGGGTGACAAGTAACAAAAATGAGTGTTTTCTTTGTTAATAAAATAAAGTAAAATTTGAGAAGTTTATGGTGCACCATACAATTTCACCACTTTCACATGGTTTCCGTTTAGGGGCTGTTTGGTTACTTTCCTTCACTTTCCAAAACTCACTTTCCTTCACTTTTTGATGTTTCCCTCACTTTATTGGAAGAGTATTTTTTGT
>JBAKGM010000326.1:35782043-35817980 GCA_037177215.1 Asparagus racemosus
TCGTGACCACGGCAGTAACACAAGCACTACCACGCATTGTCGTTAATTGTTCTTCATCGATGTTATCCATCTACATATAGTATAAAATTAATATACGTTAATTACTTAATAAAATTTAATAGATTTAATAACAATATAAGTAAATGAAATCCCACTTGTATTAATCACACTCACTGTAACTTTAATTAATCACACTCACTGTAACTTTAATGAAAAAAATTAATAAGGCGCATGGTCAATAAAGTTAAGTTGTCAACAAATAAGTATCTTAATCTATACATTTCATAGTTTTCATCCAAATCCCACTTGTATTTTACTTACAACCTCTCTTAAAATAGACCCATTAAGGATCAAAACGTGGGTAAACCATTAGAAGCAAAAAACAAGCAATAGAAGTAAAAAAGGTAATATTAAGCAACTGAAAAAAAAATTTTGTTTAGAATTGTACCTGAGCTAGCAATTTCCAAGATTGGAACCGAAGAATAAGCACACAAAGTCGAAACCCTAAGATCGAACAGACAGCAGCAGATTCCAATATTGGAACCGAAGCTCAAAAATCGAAGTACGAATGGACAAATCAAAGCTCAAAATCGAAGTACGAATAAGCACACAAAGTCGAAACCCTAATAAGATCGAACAGACAAATCAAATTCCAATTTTGGAACCGAAGATCAAAATCGAAGTACGAATGGACAAATCAAATCACAAACTAGCTGTTCCGGCCAGAAATCCCTACAACAAATCGCAGCAAAGAACAAAAATCAAAATAAGAACCTTAGATCAAACTCGAAATCTAAGATTGAACAGCTAAATCGATACCTGGAAGAGATTTCGAACCAAAACTCAGCTCGTCTAGGGTTTTAGCGGGAGATAGGAGGCGGGAGGGAAGTTTTCCCGCGGGAGAGAGGCACAACAAGATCTAGGGTTTTCGATGGGTCGGATTCCGATTGCGAGAGAAAAGCTGGGTGTCGATTTTATAAATCCCCAAATAATACACTGTGTCAGCTTTCCAACCCACATCCGAGTGAAAGAGTGGGATGTCGAGATCCGTAAAAAGTCCCCTCCACATCAGTTTTATAGATTTGGAGATCTATAAAACTTTTGTGAACCAAACTTAGTATTAGGATACATTGAGAATTCATTATTTACAAAAATACCCCTGTCAGTTATAAATGCTATTCCTAATCTATAAATTTGTTGAAACAAACAACCCCTAATTTTATTCATTCAGCAAGTAAACGTTTATAGTACATCATAATACTCAGATCAATAACACCGAGAAAACAACAAGATTAGAGTAAAAACTGAAAATTACAGATTTCTAATCCAAGAAGTCATCTCGCCAGGGATATATCTCTTAAGCACAACAGTGAGGATGGCAACTTTGATAGCCTTCAAGAAATGATCCCAGGATCTGGATTTATGCTATAAAATCCTCCAATTTCTCTCTTACACACAAAGTAAACAGCAGCAGCAAGAAATCTCATTCCATAGATCCCTCCTATTGTCCGTATGATTATATGCATAAACTAAAGATATATACCAAGTAATCCTCCCGTCTAAAGTTTTAATAAGGCAAGTGATACATTGGCTAGAATTTGAAATACACTGAACATCCAAGGCATTAGGATCCCATAACATCCAGATTCTACTTCTACCATTCCTAGCAGAGCTTGCATTCGAAGACCAATGCCAACCTCTTGCCATTGTATTAGCAATAGCATCCAATTTTGAGCTGATAATCATGGTTTCAAGTAAAGCCAAAAAAGAAAGATGATATTGGCAGATAAAAGACTTAACTAAATATGGTTCATTAACAATCAATTCCTCCAATGATAATGCTTGCACCAATTAAATAGCACTTATTTCCCCTGGAAAAATAAAGTATATTTCAAATTTCACTAAAACTCTCATTACTTAACATGCAATTCAAAGTAAATAAATCCTCTGATAAGGAAATCCAAGCTAATTAGCACAGTCCTGGCTAACTAAACTGCTAGACTATTTCACAGCGAATCAATTTTACCAAAACCCCAACAAATTTATTTTTTTTAAGAGAAAATTAGGGGGGAAAAGGGAACCCTAACCTGCATTGGGTTACTCATCTCGAATTCTTTGATCCGAGCTCAGGCTGATTCCGACCATCCAATCTACGAACTCCGACTCCTTCGCTCGGCGGAGAAATCCTCCAGTTTTAGATTTTGACAAAGTGTCAGGTGCTGGTGATGAACAAAGTGGTGATCAACAGTCCTCAGCGGCGGCGGAAGAGGCGGAGCAACACGGGAGGGCAGCAGAATAGGATTACGAGGAGAGCTGGACTAATACGCAAGAGTATGGACTGATAAGCAAGAACGGAGGGTGTTTGTAATAATAATAATTCTTGTATCAGAAATTTTGTGTAAAAGAAAATACTTTTTAGTCATTCTGTTAGTCGTGACACGTGGAGTCTGTTATTTTTGTTAGAATCTGTTATTTCTGTTAGAGGGGTCTTTAGTCAGTGAAATTGTATATAAAGGGGGAAACTGTAAGATGTCGGATTATGAATAAAAATCCTGTTAACTCCTTCTCGTTCTTCTTTTCCCTCTGCCTCGATCTTTCTTCTTCTTCAATTCATCTCTTCTCAATCCTCAAAGAACCCCAAGCCACGCCATAGCCAGAAATGGAGCTCGAAAGTTTAATCGAGGAGCTCGAGCCTCACAATTGGTATCAGAGCAACTGGAGATAGGGAAGCCACAGCAGAGAACGAAGAACTCTCAGGGGAGGAATCTTCTCATGGTGATCGAATAGCTCAAATGGAGGAGAGAGTCGATCATCAAACTCTGATCAATCAGCAGCTCTCCAACAAAATGGAGGAAATTTCATCCCAGTTATAGTTCTTGGTTCAAGAACTGAAGAAATTCTAGGCGGGAAAGGAACTCGAAGCTGGATCTAATGGAAGAAAGGAAGGAGGAATTCTTGGTTCTGCAGGAGGTCATAATCAAGGAATTCTTGGTTCTGGGGGAGTTCTGGGATCTGGGGGATAATGATCAGGGAATTCTTGGTTCTGGAACAAGAGAGAATCATATGGACTTCAGATCTCTTCCCTCTTCTCAATTGGGTAATACCACTAAAAACTCCTTCAATAATCAGAAATTAGTTCAACCGAAGTCTCTCTGATTAGATTTCCTCTCTTTTTCTGGTACTGAAAATGTTGTGGCCTGGTTGGGTCAGGTTGAACAAATCTTTGCTTATTATGATATCAAAGGTGGTGAGTGGGTTAGAGTTTGCTCTTTTTATCTAAAGGAGGAGGCCTTACAGTGGTTTAGATGGTTTGAACGTAATACTGTTCATTTTGATAAGTGGGAAACTTTCCAAGAAGAAATTATCACTAGGTTTGGACCCAGTGAATTGGCGAGGCCTTTGCTAGTATGAAACAAACCTCCACTGTTAGAGACTACTTAAGTAGATTTGAACAAGTTTTGGGGGTATTAGATGATCCTCCTGCTAGTAAGCATGTGTTAGACAAATTCATAGGGGAATTGAAAGAAGAACTGAGATTTGAAGTGGCAACTGCTAGACCCCTAACACTTAAGGGAGCCATTTCCTTAGTTAGACTCTATGAAAAGAAATTAACAACAAAAAGAAGCTCAAAAGGAAGTTGGGGTTCTTCAGGTCAGGGACTAATTTCCCATAAAACTGCGACTAAAGCAGGAAATGGTAACCAACCAACTCACAGTACAACTACCCATTTACAAAAATTAACCCCTGAAGAGTTACAAAGGAGGAGGAGTCAAAACTTATGTTTCACATGTGATGAAAAGTGGCAGAAAGGCCATAAGTGTAAGGAGAAGTATCTCTTTGTCTTAGAAGGGGTGTTAGAGGGTAATGCAGGTGAAAGTGATGATGAACTTGAGAGGAATACTCAGGTAGAAGTGGAATTAGCAGCTAGTTTGATAAAAGGGGCTTCGACTATCTCTGTTCAGGCAATCAATGGTATTGCTGCTGCACACACCATTAGCGTTGTAGGATTCCACAAGAAACAGGCCATCAGTATACTTGTGGATTCAGGATCTACACACAATTTTATAAATGCAAAGTTAGTAAAGAAATTGGGTTAAAGGTTTCTGAATGCAGTGAAGTTGAAGTTCTGGTGGCCAGTGGAAACATGGTGAAGGGACTAGGAATGTGCAGGGAAGTATCCTTGAGTTGCCAGGGAGTTGATTTAACAGTTAACTTGCTAGTATTACCCATGGGAGGAAGTCAAATGGCATTGGGAGCAGATTGGATGAAGACCTTGAAAAATATCACTTTAGACTTCAATAAATTGCAAGTTAACTTTGAATTTGGTGGCTTAGTCAGGACTTGGCAAGGAATTATACCTGGAGAAATGCAAATCATTAGTGAAAAGGCAATTACCAAGTCTTTGAGGGAACAAGGTGAAGGGTACTTAGTTCAACTACAAAGTGTGGCTATGTGCTTGAATGTTGAAGAAGCAAGTGAAAACATGCACACTGACATGCACAAGCTGGTTAAGGAATTTGCAGAAGTATTTCAGGAACTTCCACAATTACCTCTAGCCAGAGAAGTTGATCATAGAATTCCACTTGAGGAAGGATTAAGACCCATTTGTATGAGGCCCTACAGGCATGCACATTTTTTAAAAGAGGAAATTGAGAAACAGATTGATGAGATGCTTGCAAAAGGAATAATTAGACCCAGTCACAGCCCTTTCTCTTCTCCTGTGGTTATGGTTAAAAAAACTGATGGAAGTTGGAAAAAATGTGTAGATTATAGGTCTCTTAATAAGAATACCATCAATGATAAATTTCTAATTCCTTTGATTGATGAACTGCTTGATGAGTTGCATGGGGTACAATTCTTTTCTAAGCTTGACCTGAAATCTGGATATCACCAAATCAGGATGTTTGAACTAGACATTCCAAAAATAGCCTTTAGAACTCACAGTGGCCACTATGAATTCTTAGTGATGCCATTTGGACTCACTAATGCCCCATCTACTTTTCAGGCTCTTATGAACACACTGTTTAAACCATTCCTCAGGAAATCAGTGTTGGTGTTCTTTGATGATATACTGGTTTATAGCAAGGGCTGGTCAGAGCATCTTCAACACTTAAGGCAGGTTCTAGAGGTCCTGAGGGTTAATAGATTAGTGGTCAAGCTGTCTAAGTGTAGTTTTGGACAGCAACAAGTTGAGTACTTGGGGCATGTGGTGTCAAATATAGGGGTATCAATTGACCCTAATAAAATTAATGCTATTTTGAAGTGGCCTACACCAAAAAGTTTGAAGGCTTTGAGAGGATTTCTTGGGTTGGCAGGTTACTACAGGAAGTTTATAAAAAACTTTGGTAGTATTGCTCAGCCCCTAACTGTCTTGTTGAAGAGAGGAGCCTTTCTGTGGTCGGATTCTGCAGAAGAAGCTTTCAAGACTTTGAAGAAGGCCTTAACTACTCCACCAGTCTTAGCCATACCAGACTTCAATGTGATTTTTGTTATTGAGTGTGATGCCTCTGGGTCAGGAATTGGAGCTGTTTTAATGCAACAGTAGAAACCCATTACTTCCCTCAGCTTTGTACTTAAGGGGAGGAATGTGAACCTGTCAACCTATGAGAAAGAACTAATGGGAATTATACTTTCTACAAGGAAGTGGCAACAATACTTATTGGGCAGGAGTTTTATCATTAGAACTGATCATCAAAGTCTCAAATACTTATTAGAGCAGAGAATACACACAGGGGTAGAGAACAAATGGCTGACCAAGTTACATAGATTTGACTATAGGCTGGAGTACAAACCTGGAAGGTTAAATAAGGCGGCAGATGGACTCTCCAGAACGTTTGAAGAAGAAGGTATCCAAACTTGCACCATTTCCTGTGTCCAAGCTGATTGGCTGCAAGAAATCTTAGAATTAATGGCAAAAGATCCTTATTACAAGGACTTGGATGGCAAATTAAATCAAGATATAGGGAATGTGGATCATTACAGCAAAAAAGGAGGAATATACTACTATAAGGGAATGTTGGTAATCAGTCCTACAGCCAATGAACTGAAGCATAAGTTAATTGAGGAACACCACGGCACTCCTATGGCAGGGCATTCTGGCAGTCTCAGAACCCTTCACAGATTGTGAAGATCTTTTTATTGGAAAGGAATGAAAAGGGATGTGCAAAAGTTTGTCCAAGCCTGTGATGTTTGTCAAAGAAGTAAGGGAGAAAATGTGGCATTACCTAGGCTATTACAACCCTTACCAATACCTGACAGAGTTTGGGAAGATATATCCATGGATTTTATCATTGCCTTACCAAAAAGTAGAGGTAAGACTATGATTCTAGTGGTGGTGGATAGGCTGAGTAAATATGCACATTTTTTCTCCCTTTCACATCCTTATACTGCACAGAATGTGGCTCAAATCTTCTTTGATGGGGTGTTTAAACTTCATGGCTTGCCTAAGACCATTGGTAGTGATAGAGACACTCTCTTTACTAGTCTCTTTTGGAAGGAACTTTTCAAACTATAGGGGAGTCAACTCAAGTTCAGCACTGCATATCACCCCCAGACTGATGGTCAGACTGAGGCAGTAAACAAGCATTTAGAAGGGTATTTAAGATGTTTTTGTTGTCATAAACCACAGGAATGGGACAAATGGTTGAGCCTTGCTGAATTTTGGTATAATACTACTTGGAAGATTACTACAAAAACTACTCCCTTTGAAGCAGTGTATGGGAGGCCCCCTCCTAGTCTATTGCATTATGTCACTAAGATAGCAAGAGTTCAAAATGTTGAAGAGGTTCTATTCTCAAGAGATGTCACTCTCCAGTTTCTTAAAGACAGTCTAGAAAGGGCCAGGGAGCAAATGAAGAAATTTGCTGACAAACATAGGAGTGAGAGATCATTTGAGGTTGGAGATTGGGTGTTTTTGAAGCTTTAGCCGTATAAACAGATTAGTGCATCATCTCACAAACCTCACAAGTTATCTTCTAAATACTATGGACCTTACAAAGTTTTAGAGAAAATAGGAGAAGCTGCTTACAGGCTCTTACTTCCTGGAAAGACTCAAATTCACCCAGTTTTCCATGTCTCACATTTAAAGAAAAGGATTGGGACTGGTACTATAATTCAATTGGACTGCCCTAACTATGCGGAGGAATTCGTTGATGAACCAGAAGCCATCTTAGACAGGAGATCACTTATCAAGGGAAATAAGTTGGTATCTCAGGTTCTCATCAAGTGGAAGCAAAAGTTAGCTTTGGATTCAACCCGAGAATCCTATTAGGACATTGTCAAGCGGTTCTGACTTTTGACCTTGAGACAAGGTCCAAAATAAGGGGAGGGGATTTGTCAGGTGTTGGTGATGAACAAAGTGGTGATCAACAGTCCTCAGCGGCAGCAGAAGAGGCGGAGCAACACGGGAGGGCAGCAGAACAGGATTACGAGAAGAGCTGGACTGATACGCAAGAGTATGGACTGATAAGCAAGAACGGAGGGTGTTTGTAATAATAATAATTCTTGTATCAGGACTTTTGTGTAAAAGAAAATACTTTTTGGTCATTCTGTTAGTCATGGCACGTGGAGTCTGTTATTTTTGTTAGAAGCTGTTATTTCTGTTAGAGGGGTCTTTAGTCAGTGAAATTGTATGTAAAGGGGGAAACTATAAGATGTCGGATTATGAATAAAAATCCTGTTAACTCCTTCTCATTTTTGTTTTCCCTCTGCCTCGAGCTTTCTTCTTCTTCAATTCACCTCTTCTCAATCCTCAAAGAACCCCAAGCCACGCCATGGCCAGAAATGGAGCTCGAAAGTTTAATCGAGGAGCTCGAGCCTCACACAAAGATCTGGTTCTGATCGAGTAGAGAGCGACGAGGAGGAAGAGGACTAGAGCTGAGGACTTGGAGAACTCCATGGATTTGAGATTCTCAGATTGTTGGGGATTTAATTAATGGGACTGAGGATTGTGAGAGAGAGGATTTTAGTGGTGGCGGCGATTTGAGAGAAGCATACCCTAGCTTTGAGCTGGGTTTATTTATTTTCAATTGTGGGCCCCCTCATCAGCGATGGGTAACATTAGTGACGGACTGAGATCCCGTCGTCAATCCGTGATGGATAGCCACCCGTCGCCAACAGCGGGTCGAGGATCCATCGTCGATTCTCTATAGCCAAAACCTCGTTTTTTTACTAGTGTACGTATTCTCTCCGAAGGATAAATTTTCAAAACCAACCCATTTGAAACTTTCCTTTAAAAAATCGGTCTATTTATCTTTTATTTAGCATTTTCGACCTAGTTTTAGCCAGCTGACTAAAACTGAGTTGAAAATGCTAAATAAGTTACAAAAACTTCATAGAATTTAGAATCCACGGGATTTTAGAATCCCGTAAAGTTTAGCGCTTAATTAAATAGTACTTAATTTAAAATCCATTAATTTAGCACTAAATTTCACGGGATTCTAAATCCCATGAAGGTTTCGTAACTTATTTCGCATTTTCGACCCAGTTTCAACTAGATGAAACTAGGTCGAAAATACTAAATAAATCTCAAATAAGTCGATTTTTGAAAATAAATCTCAAAAAGAGTTGGTTTTGAAAATTTGTCCCTCTCAAAATTGTTTGCTCACCTTACAATGGGAGGGCAATTACTGAATTTCCTCTCTGTCTGTCACAGGTAAGACTTAGAACTGCATGCTTGCACGCGCATGGTTCCGAAAAAAGTCAAGGTCCTTCCTACCAAAAATAAAAGAACATTTATATCAGTATCAAAATATCTGAGGACATCATATTAACGTCCAATGAAAGCCCAAACTTTTGGCATCAAGCACGCACTTGTTTCTTATATGCATGCTCTTGTTTGTTCATGCCTAACTCTCGTAACACCTTCCAATAGCAAAGATCAACCAATAGGTGTGATTGGTGAGCTTAATTCTTTTGCTTTAATTTCCTCCACTTAAACTATACATTATGCTTAAGATCACAAAAAAAATGAGCAAAAAGGAGGGGGAGTCTCGTCAGGGCATCTTGCAGGAGATCTTGAATCATGCCCATTTTGGTCAGATCCACCAATTAGAGAACAGATTAGTTCTTCTCCCTCATTTCCCCCAAATTATCCACTAGCTTCCCCTTTATTGGCAAACTCTATCATTAGTTATGAATTATTATTTCGGTGATGTGTTGTTTTTTGACTTGATGGTTTCATTTTGAAGGATTTGGCAGCCAATGGCACCTCTTAAATTTGGATAGGAGAAGTTGCAAAGTTATCATATAAGTATAGGAGTCCTCATGTTAATGGATAGTTAAGAGTATAATATATCCTCCTTTGCACGATGAATTAAACGAGATATACCTAATCTATTGAGTTAATTTGGATAGGAGAATTTATAAAGTTGCCATATCCATATGGGAACTCTATGTTAATGGAAAGTTTAGGTATGTACTTCTTTGCATGGTACACTATGACAGAAATCTACCTTATAAGCTTTTATTGAATTGCATGGTGTGAATTTTGCCCTTAAGACAATTGTCATGTTTCAATTATACCTCTTGCTTTTCTGGGGCTGTTTGGTTCGCAAAACATTTATGAATTTATTAGTGAAAATTTTATGGATTTGGGGTGGAAAGGCAAGCAAGTGAACAAAAAGTGCGTCTTATTACATAATAGGATTCCAATATGTTGTTTGTTTTTTTTAAATGTAAGAAATGGTTCCTACAAAATGCAAAAAACACCCAAATTCTAAATTTTGCCAAATCGTCTATTTTAGAGAGGAATTGGGGTGAATAGCTAATAGTACACCCTATCTCACCAAAGGTAATCATAAACAAGTTTTTTCTTTTTTTAAAGGTTTGAACCAAACAAGAGAATACATATTCTAAAATTTGCATATCTATTATCATGTTGAACCAAACACAAAATTAGCATTTTCAAAGTATGCATGGAAATCAAGGATTGGTTTCTTGATAGGGATTCCATTTCCTATATTTCAAGGAAATGAACCAAACATCCCTCAGTATATTCCAGTATAAGAAAGGATATTCTCTAAGCTAATGAATATATAATATGTCCTTTTATGACGATCACAGAACTAATTTTGTATTATTTCTTTTATGTTGGGAAAAAACACTTTAAATGTGTCCGCATCCAATTATTGATATAGGCTCAAAAGAGCAATGTAGGTTAAAGAGCAATTGACAACACAAGAACAAAACTAATTATCTTATAACTTGTGAGGTCATCCACAAGCTGCTATTTAATTAACCCCATTGGATCATTCTATTTGATTTATATTGCTTGCACTTCGACAAAATTTCACATAAGTTGAGCTTGATAGAGTAGTAACCATTAGAAAATTGCTCATTACTCTCTATCAACCAACCAAAAAGACAATGACGTCAACCAACTAAACATTATTTATACCTATCAAAACTTTTCCCCCTTTCATCTCAACTTACGCACCAATCTTGATGCAAGTAATTAGGTGACACGTAGAATAAGCACAAGACGTAGTTGCTTTCCACGCTTTTCATATATTATTATTATTAGTAGTTAACCATTAAATTAATCAAGAGGCATTTAATCAATGAGGATAAGATTACCATCTTCTCAAACTTTACGCCGATTATGATACATTATGTCTAAATAATTCCTTTCCATGTCCACTTACCCTTTGATTTCAACGTCAAATTCTCACGTCATCATCTCGCAAAAACATAACTTCAAACAACAACCAATACACTTATAAAATCACCATCCTAAAAATGAAACATAATTTACATAAACTAGTTTTCACAAAAAGAAAAGAAAAATCCAATATCTCGCCACGCAAAAATCGTCAGTTTACTTTACACGAGAGGAAGGGAAGCCTCATGTGCAGAGCTAAATGACGATTTTGTCCCTGATTAAGTAATTTAGTTATAAATATTTATACGTAGCCTTCGACTCTAAATCACTATGCAATTAGCGAAGCCTGGGACTGTTCATTTCCGGACCCGAATCCGCCACAAACCGTAACGGTCGACGGAAACGACAACCGCTGAAAAACCAAAGCCCGTCTAATCTCCGACAGTCGATCCCGAAGAATCCTCGACTCACACCGGAGCCGGTCGTTATCGGACCTAACAAGCATGTTCTGCTGCAGAACAAACCCGACCCGGTTCGAGAGCTCGGTGTTCAGCAACCTCAGCCTGCTGACGTGGCGGCGGAGGTCCTCGAGCTGTCGTTGCTTTCGCATGCGGGAGCGGCGGGCTGACTCGCGGTTCGATATCATGCGCCGGAGTCTGCGCTGGTCGATGAGGGTCGGAAGCGGGTCGGGTTGGCAGGGACTGGGTTTTGGGTCGGACCCGGACTCCAACATGATGTCGGGGGGTTTAAGGAATTAGGACTAGAGAGCAGAGAGAGTGGGAAAAGGGAAGAACAGCGTACGAGGGGATGGGTATTTATGGACGGAGGGATGGCGGGAGTGGGGCCTACAGAAGGGAAGCTGCGATGACGTGGCAGGTTCGAGGGGGTTCTGCGCAGGAGCACGGGGTTGCTTTGGAGTCAGATCGCACGAGCCAAGTTTTTAAAACTGATGAGTTAGGGGTTGATGCGCGCAGAACCGCAGCCCGCTAAGAGCTGGATAAAGTCGGTCCCACTTGTCAGTAATGGGTGGATAAGTGGGTGAGTTCAATCGCGGACTAGTTCGGAGTGATGTAAGCATACATTGGGCCCGCAAATTTCAGCTCAATAATGAAGGTTAAGGCCCAATGGGGGTGTGGAGCGTGGACGTAATGGTGAAACGTTTGGAGCCTTTGTAGTAGGAGGAGATGGTGTTCGAAAAGATAACTGAGAGGAGCACTTTGTGAAGTGCATTTATCTCATAAAACCTTCTGTCTAACAAAGATTAGTGAGTGAGAAGTAGGGCCGGTGCAAACATATCAGATAAGGATCATATACTTAAGCATTTGTATTGGCTGAACAATCACGGATATAAATACAAATACGATATCTACCAAGAAGTGCAGATAGGAATCAAATAAGAGAAAAAAAAATGTACGGGTGCAAAGCAAATATGATGAAAACATATTATATTGAAATATATAAGTCATATAATATAAAAGAGTCCACTAATATGAAGCTAAGAATATATTCGGGTACGAATCCCAATATTTCATTTATATTTTTATTGTATGGAATAAAAATATTCAATATTCATATTCTATTGGGTACAAATAAAAATATATTGATGGAATATTCTTTTTGCATCTCTAGTGAGAAGTGATCAATGTGGAACTTGTTTGCAAATAAAAAAGGATTAATGTGGAACTCGTGTGCAAATCGAAAAGAAGAAGAGAGTCCTCTATAAAAAAATCATATATAGAAAATCATAATGAATTGGATGGCCTTGATATATGTCTTGGTTAGAAAATTGAGAAACAACACATCTCAGGACGCAAGCTTCAACAAATAATTTCTCATTGAAGGTTCATTATTACCAATTTACCATGCAACAAAGATTTCGGCTGGGACATGTAGAATCCGGTAAAGATTTTCCTTTTTGCCCCGGGTAAATAGTGTCTAGAATTGTTATGACAAAATCCCCAGGATCAACTAATATCAATCAAACGAAAACACAAAAAATATCGAGAACACATAAACACAAACATATACGTGGTTCGGCTTCTAGCTTACGTCCACGGGCGAAGGAGGAAAATAGTTTTACTAAATTGTGAGAAATACAATGTGAAGATCTCTCAATCACTCAATCCCAAATAACACCCTAAAAATCTATACAACTCAATCCCAAATAACACCCTAAAAGTCTAATACAACTCTCTCAAATAAAAGAACAAACGAGAAAAATATTAAATAGGCTTTACAAAAGAACTCTCTCTTCTTGATTGGTGCTCTGTAGATTGAGGACTCTAATTGGCTTGAAAAACTATGCACAAATAGCCCTGAAGACCCCAACTCCTTGCTGTCCACAGAATAGAAGTTTTAATGGGAATAGAAGTCCACATGTCCTAAAGCTCAATAAGAATCCAAGTAGAAATAAACCTCTAATATGATTGGTTGTGCAAATTCTAATGCAAGTAAGACTTTGATATCCAAAATAATTAGAATTATAACTCAGGCCCAATAAGAGCCCATGAACAATAGGTCCTATGACCTATCAATCAATTAATCACCAACTCATATTTCTGATGAAAACAAACCAAGCCAAAAAAGAAACTCTCAAAGCAATATGGATTTGAGTATTTGAGACAACCTATAACAAATCTCCACCTAAACTCAAATACGTAGAAAATTCCTCACTCCAAAATAAACTAACTTATTCCACCTTCTCCAATAGCCCCATACGGCATCTAAGCACAGCACATATTGATCAAGTCCAAGCCCGGCTTGAACTTGCCAACTAAAAGAGACCTCCTCAATAAATTGACTGAATTGCCTGTATGACGACTATAGCTCTTAGCGAAGTCATCACTTGAAGTAGTTCCTAAATAGCTGAAGGGGAAAAAATTATCAACCGACAATGCATAAGCTACCGTATCTTCATATCTTCGCAGTGGTCAAATATCTCGTCTAGACCGATCTCTAGCAATAGTGTATTCCCGCTCTTCCTGCAGCTGCTGAGGTGCTTCATCTACTTGAATGAGATCTGATTACTGAGCTCCCTTAGTCTTATCCTGCTGAAGAGCTGAATCACGAATTTCTAACTCCACCTTATGCCCTGTAGTGTACACCTTATCATCAATTGAAACTAGTGACTATTTTTGGTGGAACATAGCAGACTCATCAAAAGTGACATCACGGCTGATAATAATCTTAGAAGACTTCGGATCATAACACCATAATCTAAAACCCTTAACACCTGATGCATAACCTAGGAATATACACTTCTTTGCTCGCGGCTCAAGTTTCCCTTGACTAACATGCGTATATGTAGGGAATCTAAATATTTTAAGATTAGAATAATCTGTAGGCTTACCGGACCAAGCCTCCTCTGGAGTTTCAACCAACAGCAGTACATGGCGACCGATTCACTAAGTAACAAGCCGTATTCACCGCTTCCGCACAGTATTCCTTGCCTAAACCTGCATTGAACATTATACAATGAGCTTGCTGTAAAGGTTTCTGTTCATACGTTCTGCCACTCCATTCTGTTGTGGTGTGCGAGGGACTATGCGATGTCTAACTATTCACTCTTTCTTGCAAAACTCATTAAATCCTCCTCCACAAAACTTAAGACCATTATCAGTTCTAAGCCTCTTAATCAGCCTCCTAGTCTACTTCTAAATCAAAGACTTCCATTGCTTGAAAGTCAAACACCTTATCTTTATGTCTCAAAAAATAGACCCAAACTTTCCTAGAGTAATCATCAATGAAGGTCAACAACTATCTCAAACCACCACCTTTTGAGGCAACTTGAGAAGGTCCCTAAAGATCTGAATGGATATAATCCAAAGTACATTTATTCTGATGCACTCCCGTACTGAAGCTGACTCTTTTCTGCTTTTCGAAGATGCAATGCTTGCAGAATCCTAATTTTTCTATACTATGTCCACATAAAACACCCTTCTTGCTCAACTCGGCCAATCCGCGCTCACTCATATGGCCAAGTCTTATATATCATAATCTGGTAGTATCAGCTTCTAATATTGACGATGCAACTGCGGCTGAACTGGTAACGCTAGAACCATGCAAAACATACAAGCTGTTGATCTTTTTTCCTTTCATAACCACAAGAAAGCCTTTTGTAACCCTAAGAACTCCACATTCACCTGAAAAATTACACCCAAGACTTTCAAGAGTGCCCAAAGAGATGCGATTCTTCCTTAAACTTGGAACATGGCTAACATCAGTCAAAGTTTCGATGACTCCATCATGCATCTTAATCCAAATTGTGCCTTTCCCAACTGTCCTGTATAAGGCGTTATTCCCCATAATAATAACTCCATCATCAATAGCTTCATAAGTGGTGAACCAGTCCCGATTAAGACACATATGATAGGAACGACTTGAACCTAAAATCCAATCATTCATGCTCCTTATTTTATCACTTGTAACCAACAAAATCACATTTTTAGCAATATCAACTTCAGCGGAGTCCTCCTTTAATTTTTCTTCATACTCTTATTGTTTATTCTGTTCATTAATTTGTAACAATCGGTCTTGTTGTACCCTTTCTTCTTGCAATATCTACAAGTTAGATTCCTGCGCTTTGACTTGTACCTATTACCTCCAAAGCCCCTTTCTTCCGATCTTCCTCGAACAAGTAAACCATCAGCTTTATCACCACTTTCTCTTATAGTTAACTTTTCATCGATCTTCTCCTTATTTAACAAGTTCTCTTTGACGTCCTTGATATCAATAGAATTTCGATTGTAAATCATAGTATCCCTGAAGTGCTTGTAAGAAGGCGGCAAAGAACACAATAACAATAGGGCTTTATCTTCATCATCGATCTTAACATTAATCTTACTCAAATCTATAATCACAGAATTAAATTCACCAATATGAGATTTGATAGGTGTTCCTTATGACATCCGAAGTATGTACAAATGCTACTTCAAGAGGAGGCGATTAGTGAGCGACTTTGTCAAATATAATTTCTCCAATTTAGACCACAAATTAGCGGCTGTTTTTTCCATGAGAACTTTTTACAAAACTTCATTTGTCAAACACAACTGGATCGCTGTGAGAACTTTATCATCCAACTCGTTCCCATTTTCCTCTGTCACTGTAGCCAGTTTCTTTGACTTTCCGAACAAAGCCTTCTTCAATCTGCTCTGTGTCAACACTGCGATTATCCTAACTTGCCAAAGGTTGAAACTGATATTGTCATCAAACTTCTCGATATCGCATTTCATAGTGGTTGTCATCATTTTCTCGTCCGATCGATAGCTGAGGACTCTGATACCAATTTGTTATAACAAAATTCCCAGGATCAACTAATATCAAGCAAACGGAAGTAGAAAAATATTGAGAACACACGAACATAAAGATATATGTGGTTCAGCTTGTAGCCTACGTCCACGGGCGAAGGAGGAGAATAGCTTTACTAAATTGTGAGGAATACAATGTGAATATCTCTCAATCACTCAATCCCAAATAACATCCTAAAAGCCTAATACAACTCTCTCAAGTAAAAGAACAAAAGAGAAAAATATTAAATATGCTTCATAAAAGAACTCTCTCTTCTTGATTGGTGCTTTGTAGATTGATGATTCTAATTGGCTTGAAAGACTGTACGTATATAGCCTTGAACACCCTAACTCATTGCTGTCCACGGAATAGGAGTTCTAATTAGAATAGAAGTCCATATGTTCTAAAGCCCAACAAGAGTCCAAGTAGGAATAAACCTCTAGTATGATTGATTGTGTAAATTCTAATATAAGTAAGACTTTGATATGAAAAAACGATTAGAATTATAACTCAGGCCTAATAAGAGTCCATGACCAATGGGCGTTATGACCCATCAATTAATTAATTAACAACTCATACTCTTGATCAAAGCAAACCAAGCCAAAAAAGCTCCCAAAACAATATGGATTTGAATATTTGAGGCAACCTGTAACAAGAATGTAACAACCAAAAATTTACCGCATGCAGTACATCTCATTAGACAGTGCTTTTGGAGTTCACAACATCAAAACAAATGGAAATGCTCCCCAATGTCAATTTACCGCATCATGTGAAAATATTTACCTTTCATGAGTCCTCTCACCCTCATCTTATAACAAATAATATTAAATATAAAAGGGTAAATATCAGAAAGCCCCCTAACTTTGGACCATTATCGAGAAAATCCCTTAACTTTCAAAATATCGGAAAACCCCTCTTAAGTATAGGGATTATCATAAAACTCCCATTTAACTTTTAGATTTTATGAAAAAAAACACCTTTTAACTTTGAGATTTTATAAAAATAAACCCCTGAATTAGGGGGACTTTCTGATAACCCCTAAACTTAAGGGCGGTTTTACGAAATTTAGCCAATGTAAAATATGCCTTCACTGCAAGTATGCCGTTGTTTGTAATGGGAGGAGCCAACCAAGGGCGAAAATTTTAGTGTCCCTTAATTAATGTCTTTAGGCATCTTGTTAGAATAACTGATGCCCCATTTGTAGAACTCTAAACTGGAAAAATTCTCTCAACAATCGACGTAATAATAGTATATTAAATTAACATATAATATAAGGTTAAGGGCTCTGAAAACTTTAGCAATTAAGCTGTTCTCCCAAGTGGGAGTAAACTGGTTAAATCATCTGGGTTAATACTGAAATTGTTGAGAAGACAAAACAATAGAGTCAGACAATTAGGTGCATGACGAATTAGTTAGGTATATAAATCCTGAGATTTTGTGACTAAACTTTAGTTCTGGTCGGCAACTGTTACGATCCATACAAATAAAGGGGGGGGGGGGGGGGGGGGGAGGTGGGGAAGAACCATGGAATCTGTCATCATTGTGGAAAACACCTTAGTTCGTGCAACTTTCCAGATGAAGCAAAAGGAAAAAAGCAAGAAAGGATTAAAGTTTTGAAGAGAGTCCAACCATTCAAGAAAGACATACAAAAGAGTAGTACTGCCAGGTATCTAAACCTTAAAGCTAATAAATGAAAACATAAAATCTAAAGTCATTGTTTATCATGTGAATAGATTCCTCAGAGACATACTTAAAAGCAACACTATTTGAATCTATAAGGGAGACTTAGAACGCGAATTTTCCTCAACTTCTTAAAGCACATGATAAATTTTTTTACGGCCTCTGTGTATAATCAAATTGCTACAACGCAACATTAGATCGTGAAATATGATGGTGATCTGAAACTTGTCGAAGTAAGAGTGTTTCGACAGTAGTTTATTGCAGTAAGGCCAATATTATGAAATTAATATTCCTGTAAAATGTCAGCAAAAGGGAGGTAAGAATCTTGAATAGAAATTACTTAGATCGAATCGAGTAAACTTGCAAGCTTTCCAATGGATGAATATTTCTAGTTTCACCATCTATCGTATTTAGGAGCTTTAAAACAAAATCGCTTTCGCGTGCCATCTAGGGGATCCACTTATTTTTGTGCTATGAAGAAATACAGAATGGAATGATTTTTCTTGTGATTCCTTAATTTTTCATATAATTCTTCAGAAAGAAAATTCTGAGATGCGACTTGGTCAGTAGGAATATAAGAGGCAATTGCTTCAAATCTGTACACATGAAAGAGGTTTAGTGGAGCCATGGCCTCAACATAGCTATAGGCATACATCCATGATTATATGTAACCAACATATGTAACTGATAATGTTATGATTACAAGAGGGACCATTAGAAGCATTGTGGTTGCTAATCGGGTGACTGAACATGGGAAATTTATTATTTACTTTTTTCAGCAAAGGCTGCATCAAGGCGCTGAAGGGAAAAAGGTTAATAAATCAGGAATCATCACTTAAAATCTGACAGAATTGCATGACTCTGATGACTAATTATCATAAGAAAGCAGACATTTAGCAGACAAGCATTAGCACAAAGTCGCAAGAACCAGTCTTTCTGAAATTACCATCTCCATTATAAAATGAATTAAGAAGAAAAGACTAAAGAGCATATAAAGTCCATGATAAAATATTCCCCCCAAGAAGCAAGGACTGCTAGATTCTCAATTATGATGTTATACGATAATGTGGGCCATCAATAAGATTCGTACTATAATAAAACTTATGGAGTTGATATGGCATCCAGGGAACATCTCTTGTTTTTTGCGCGCTATGAGGTGCATGAGATCGATAGGAAAGATTCCAACCCTACCAGCTTTTGTTCACTTTTTATGTTCAACTTACGTACTAGCCGAATGGAGATTCACTTTGCTTTCCTCTTAGTTCAGTGCAAGCTTTCGGCATCATACGTAGAAAAAGAATGGGCATTCATCAAACTGGCAAAAAAAAAGGAGGAGATGAGATAATCTCACTGTCTATAGTATTGGGCACATTATTGGGAGAGTTAGCACCAAATACGCATCCAAGGGTAGGATGTCTCCCTACTTTTCTTAGTCTTTTTCTAGTGAGAGAAGATTAAGCGATCCGTTAAAGAAGATTAAGCGATCCAAGGATAGGATGTCTCCCTACTTTTGTTAGTCTTTTTCTTCTGTCCACGAAAGCAATTTAACACTCATGGCGTGTTTGCCGTTTAAGAATAAAGCTAGCTATAACCTATGTGTAATGGAAAAGGATGAAATGCGAACATGTCGTAGAGGACAAAATTATAACACTTAACTCTCACCATAAGAATTTTATTGCCCAGAAAAAGACTTCAAAATGATATCAACGAAGCCCAAGTTCAAATATGGATTTTAGAAAAGTACCCCTATATAAAATAGCTCACGTTTCGATTCATAAAAAGGACCCTCAACCTGAAGTGAAGGGACATGTCAGAGGAAGAACTACATTCACTGCAACTTTGGAATTTTGGTGCAGTGGAAGGTATTGTAAAGACATGAATGGATTTGCTTTCATACGGTCCCTCTTTTGTTCAATCCAAATTAAAAGGAGATCGAAAACCCAGCAAAAAGATCCACTTTCAAGCTTTAACAATTCTTTTAGCGAGAAGGGTTCCTTTATCTTTGATTGGGAAGAATGATATAACAGAGATGTCAATGGGAGCTTGAAAAGCGAAAGGCATGGTGATCCAAAATGGACTAGTAATAGCAAACAAGACAGGTGCACGTATATATCACTGGTTTGGAATTCAATAACGATAGCTACAGCAGAGAAAGCAAGCATGGCAACGATCACTGCCTTCAAGAATATTCATAGACCCGTGATTTAGACTTAAATTTTGCCGCAATGATGATTGCATTTTCATGTCAAACCTTTGATCATTTAACTCCATCCGTATTTCATGATTTAGGAAAATATCTGAGAGATTAATAAACCAAACCCGATACGAAAGATGTATGAGGATGTGGGTATCATAAATAAGTTTATGGGGACAGTCTGGAAAAATTATCTGCACCATCATATACGTTTTCCACGGGGAGTCAGCTAAATATATCAGATGTCAAGCATTAACATACATCTATAGGAGCTATCTTTCTAAAATTACAAATTCCCTAAAAAATAAAATAAGAAAAAATGTATATAAAGTTGTTAACTAGATAGCGCCCCCAGAAGAAAGGACCGCAAGATTCTCAATAATGATGGTGATACTGTAATATCACACATCAATATATTTGTACTATCATAAAACTTACTTGCGGAGTTGACAAGATATATAGAAAACACAATGAGGGGAATGAGATTGATAGGAAAGATTCCAACCCACTCTGTCCACCTCTTTTCTTCTCTTTTTATGTTTAACTTACATGGTATGTCACATGGAGATTCACTTGCTTTCCCCTCTCAATTCAAAGCTTTCAGCATCAAACATAGAAAAAGAATGGACGCTCATGGTATGTTTGGTCTGTCATGGATAAAGCTGTAAAGAGATCACAAAAGACTGAGGTTCCCCTCTAGTCCAAGTCACTGAGCAAAAAATAGAAGAAAAATGAGATAAATTTTCACTAATTAGAAGTTGATACAAAATGGAGGCTACATTTCGCTAATAATACCACCTAATAATACACAAGGTAAGTTTTTGAGAATGAATGTTAGAACCCTACGCAAGAGACTTTTGATTCCTAAGCATGATCCTACATTATTCATGCATATTGAATGTGTATGACTCCTGCGCCAAATGAGAAAGTTAAAACACTTCAAATGGCATGAACATTCCCAATGGTACTTAATAAATTATGAAGAATTCAGATGACATCGTAATATATCCAACAAAAGCTAAACGCCTATTTGTGAAAGAAAAGTCTATAAATGCGAACATGTTTGTGGCAATATTATACATGTTAGCCCCTAACATATATTTTTATCATGATGAAGCCTTGCCCATAAAACTATTAGTAACTTTGACAACACTAAGAAATATAAGGTAGCATATCATCATCAGGACCCTATTCTATGGAATACAAATCTTATCGGAACATCTCACATAGAACTTGGTAAATCTGAAGCTCAGAAGGGGCAAAGGAAATCTGTAAACTGCACCGACCTTCCACGTGAATGACTCATAACACCCTGCTCATACGTGGCGCGTTCTAATAAAAATTGTACTCTATTGTAGGTTCACAATTAGATCTACACTTTATCCTCAAGACAACCACCAAACACCAACCTATTGCAGCTAACCAAATCCATTGCATTAAAACTATAAAAGAAGAAAGGTCCAAGAGAATAGCACTAGGCATATGACCTGGCAAATGTTGAAAGAAATAGTCTTCTTTTCAAGGCTTAGATATTTTGATTAAACTGCAAACAAAGATGATATGCCTAAAGCGAACTCCTCAAATTGCATGCACCTTCAATATGGATTTAGCACCATCATCGCATTTCAAATAGACCCACAATCAAAATCAGATCTTGGTGAACATACTTCCACCAGATATTTGATCCTTGAGAAGATTGAAAAGAAATTGTAAAGAAAAGTAATAGTCATGCTAGCTTTTCTTCGTTTCCCTTTTTTATTCGATTTAATGATTTATCCCTCAGATTGCATGGTGTGACGCAAAAACTCTATTTTAATTTTTATTATAGTGACAGAGAGCTGTGCTAAAAAGAGACATAATGGCTCAATTGTATAGCTCATAAGGACTTACGGAGTATCATATTTTGGGCAAGCAATGTAGGTGGAAGTGGATAGCATACAAATGTTGAGGATGATATTGATCTTTAGTCCATTTAGAGTAGTGGATTCGTATAGCTATACGTAGCAATAAGCAATGCAAGTACCTAGATGAGGATATAGGCTTGGAGGAGTGATCTCTAGTCTTAAATGTTGATTTGTGAAAGTGGCTCTGATACCACTTGTTGAGTTGGGAAGGGTGGTGATCATTAACAAATATATTATTATTATTATTAAGTAGTACAATACTCAATACACTTTCTAATATAAACATTCTCTATTGCAAACTACTATACTACTACACTTTTTTACAACACACTACTATTTCTCTTACTCTCTCTCCCTCCCTTTATTTCTTTCTCTCCCTCTTTATTTTGCTACTAACTTGGATGCTATCCAATGAATGCTTGGGGAGTTATTTATAGCCTTGGTCTTGTGGTTGGTAAATACTATAGGTGGTTAGTTGGAAACTATTTCAATGGTGGCTTGGTTGGTGGGTATGTAAGCTACTGACTTTAACTCTCCCCCTCAGCAGTGACTTCTATATCCATGGGTTGAAGAATTCTAATTTTTTTTCAATGCTTAGATGTCCTCTCTTATTGCTTGTCTCCATTCTCCACTCACATATGCTTCTTTGAAGGTAGATGGCTCCTTCACATCTTCCGTAATGGCGACATTAGCATACTTGAGATTTGGTTTCCTTGGTCTGATTGATCTTCGAACCTGTCCTGTTTGTTCTTTGCCAATATCTTCTATTTGATTGGGGTGCTTCTCTTCTGGTGTTTTTTGTTGAACACCAGTCTTCTATGCATTCTTTTCTATTGCGTATGTTGAAGAACTTGGTTCTATCTTCTCTGACTGAGGTGACTCTTTTTCTTGACTTGACTCCCCCAACTTCTCTTGTAACTAATTCTCTACATCATTGGTATTTGGAAGCACAACTTCTTGTGGAGTCCACCAAGATGAGCCTTCATCGAACACTACATTTCTTGATGTGTAGCATCTCCCAGTTATGGGATCATAACATCTCCATTCTTTCCTTTTGTTGCCATACCCCATAAAAATGTACATTATGGCCTTTTTGTCAAACTTGCTTCGTAAGTGATCAGGCATAAAGACATAACACACACAACTGAAAACTCTAAAATGGCTTACTGTTCATTTGATATTCCACAGCTTCTGAAAGGGTCACATGAATTCTAATTTTGGTTGTGGTAGCCTATTGATCACGTGCATTGTAGTCTTCATACACTACGGCCAAAGACATCCTGACAAGTTCTTAGCATGAAGCATGCTTCTGCAAATTTCAGCGAGATGATCATTCTTCCTTTCTGTAATGCCATTCTGCTGCAGAGTATTTGGACACGTTAGTTATCACCGAATCTTGTGCTACTTCAAGTAGTCGTAAAACTCCTTTGATATGTGCTCTCCCCCATTGTCTGTGCGTAAGCAACGAATCTTCTTACCGAGTTCTCCTTCAACTTCTTCTTGGAATTGCTTGAATTTGGAGAGTGCTTCATACTTTTCCTTCATAAAGTAGACCTAGACATACCTTGAGTAGTCGTCAATGAAAATGATCATGTATCACATACCACCGATTGATTCTTGCTTTACTCGATTGAATACATCTGAGTGTACAAGCTCCAAAGGATCCTTGGCTCTAAATTGTGACTATTGGTACGATAATTGATACACCTTACCATACTGACAACCTTTGTGTACGGTCCCTCCTCCAATCTCTAAGTGTAAAAGATCCTTCAACATTGACTTTTCCATCATGATCTTAAGCTTGTGATAGCTCACATAGCCAAGCCGAGCATGTCATAGATCAGCCGTCTTATTCTTCTGGGTTTTATCTATATATAGCGATTCCGCTAATATCACATGGATAGATTCTTCCTTTCATCCTTCCATAATAAGTTCTCTTGAGGGCTTCAAGTTGTGGTAGACTTTGACATCTTGTGGCCTAAATACTACATAATTCCCAAAAGTCGTCAGCTGAGACACTGATATGAGATTTTTCTACATGCCTGGGACATGGTACACATATTGTAGCTGTATTTGATCTGGATTGAAGCGTGATATAAACAAGGTCTTCCCAATATGACTGATAGGCAATCTTGAATTATTGGCTATCACAACTTCTCGGCGGCCTCTATACTCCTTCATGTTGACAAGTTTCCCCTTGTCTCCCGTCATGTGGTTGGAACAGTCAGAATCGATGATTTAATCTTTACTATAGCTAATTTCTTCTCAATCTGAAACCTTTGCAAGTGCAGACTTAGACTCCTCTATGATCGAGGATAGTGCCATATCAACAACCTCATCTTCGTCGACTGAGACATCTTCAATGATGGCCACGGATACTTGGACATCTCATTCTTCTTCATCATCTTGACATTGCGTGATGTTGCAGCATTGCCCTCTGTTGGTTTTCTCTTATAGCGGTAATTTCTAGCAAAGTGGCTTCTCTTCCTATAGTTGTACTAGCTACCGTCAGGTCTCCTTGCTCGACAATCACTTTGCTCCTCAGTCTGACGTGCTCTTCTGATGTATGAACTCCTTGACTGCCTATCGAGTCAGCTTTTACATACCGCTCATTTCTCTCGCTTAGTTCCTTATTGCTAAATAAGGCTTCATCTTCACTTCTTATTGAAATGCTGGCCATTTGTTTGGCTAAGGTCTCCTGTGTAGCGAGCAAACTCTCCAACTATAATAATGTTGATTGAGTAGACTAGCCGTGTGTAGCAGCAACGAACCTTTGGTACTCTGGTCTTAAACCGTGGATGATTATTCTTCACATCCTTACATCCAACACTTTAGAATTAGGATCTAACTGAGCAGTATCTGAACAGAGTGATTTTACTTGCTTGAAGTACTGACTGATTATTAGATCCTTCTATTGCGAGGTCATCAACTGATTCTCAAGGAGTTGGAGTCGAGCATCGGTATTCTTTGAAAAGAGAGTGGCAAGTGTATCCCATGCCTCCTTCAGAGTTTTGGCATCTTACATATATTCTACGAGATCTTCTTCTACCGCCATCTTTAGCACATACATAACCTTGCCAGCTTCCTGAGGTATTTTAGTTTCGGTACCCATGACAACCTCCCAGGGGTCATGTCCTTGCAAATAGGACTTCATACAAGTCTCCTAGTAGCATTAATTGTTGTTGTTGAGTTTCTTAAGTGTAGCAGTAGTACTTTCCAGATCCGCTATCGTGATGTAGTACTGCTTCAGTATCTCCACACAAGTCTAGTCCCTGACCAACCAATTTTATAGTCCCAGACTGAGCATGAACTTCAGCTTTCAATAATGCCAATAGGATCACCTTAAGAGAGAACCGATTCCTAACCGCTTGCTTTGACCAATTGTTGATTTGTGAAAGTGGCTCTGATACTACTTGTTGAGTTGAGAAGGGTGGTGGACACTAAGAAATATTTTATTTTTTTAGCAGCACAATACCCAATACTCTTTATAATACAAACTCTCTCTCTATTGTAAACTACTACACTAGTACACTCTTTTACAACACACTACTATTTCTCTTACTCTCTCCCTCCCTCCCTTTATTTCTTTCTCTCCCTCTTTATTTTCCTACTAACTTGGGATGCTATCCAACGAATGCTTAGAGGTTATTTATAGCCTTGGTCTTGTGGTTGATAAATACTATAGGTGGGTAGGTGGAAACTATTTCAGTGGTGGCTTCGATGGTGGGGATGTAAGTTGCTGACTTTAACATTAAAGGTTTTCATTCATTATTTCAATATCCTCATCCAAGTGAGAAGTCTAAAGGAGAAGAGAAAGAGAAGGGGGTGGGGGTGGGAAGTAGGATTCCTTGAGGTCATTCATGGGTTGATTTGATTAACATTCCTCATCATCTTGGAGATCTTGATTGGATCCTCCTATGTCAGTTAGAAGGTGTTTTACTTTCTACTAGTGGTTGTGTGTTTGGAGCTAGTAAAGGTGACCTCTGTATTTTCCCATTTATTTGTTGAAGCCTTGGGCTTTTTTGAAGCTTGGGAGTTGCACGTTGTAATCTTCTTGTTCATATAGTGGAAAGATCCATGCTTGTAAAAATAGGCTCTAGTAATGATTGAATCACGTCATTTTGGTGTTTAGTTGTGGTTAGATATGTGTTATTTATTCCACGTTTAGGATTAATCCTACTCTCCTCTTCCATTTATTGATCCCGCATAATCCTTATCTTGTGTTGCTATTTGATCTAAACTAAATAGAAGTCTAAATTGAGTATAATTTAATATTTTTCGGAACATCTCTTCGACCCCTCTATTATGATTCGTGTTTGGTTGAAATAAAAAATTGAACTACCACCCAAAAATGACCAATTTGGTGAAAATAATCCACCATATTGGTAAATATAGCATAGAAATTGATTGATTATGCACACATTACGGGACACCATTTACAAAGAAAGATTAATCTCAAGAAGAGAAGAATCAATTAGCAAATATAAAGAAATAAACCCATAGGTTCAAATCTAACCAAAGAATGGAGATTTGAGAGAGATTGTGTTAGGGTTATGATCCAATTAGTTAAGATTGTTTAGAATGAATAATGTCATATGTGGCGAATTAGTTGGAGAGTAATTATTTGATTTGTTGTTAGTAGTTAGAGGGTTGTGATTTGATTTGGTGTTAGCTGGTTGTTTTCATTTGTTTGTTGATTAAAACGTATATTAGGGAGATGTAACTAGTTGGATAGCCAGGTAATCAATTGATAATATGTCTCTTATCTTCTTGTTAGTCTCTTCTTCTTCCTCTAGTTTCCTCTATCTATCTATCTCCCTTAACAATTTTTCTTCTTTGTTTGTTTTTATATGTTTGTTGATTAGAAGCGTATATTAGGGAGATGTAATTAGTTAGATAGCCAGGCAATCAATTGATAATATGTCTCTTATCTTCTTTTAGTCTCTTCTTCTTCCTCTAGTTTCCTTTGTCTCTCTATCTCCCTTACCAATTTTTCTTCTTTGCCCCTTGGATTCATGGCAGGTCGCGAACGTGGTCGAGGTCAGGTTGTAGCTCTTGATAATTTGGTACCATAGCCAGTCATTAATGAGGAGTTCTCCATTAAAAGAGGAGGCAAAATAAAGTGAGGGATTTGATCGAGCAACAAGGAGCAATCCTTAAGACGACGAGCAATCGCGTAGAGGGGCTTACTCAACTGATGGTTGGTCTATCATCCTAACTCAACAATATAGCCAAGCAAATGGGCAAACTTTGGGTACTTCTTCCACTCGAGTCAACCCACAATTGGCTAAGAATACTCTTGTGCCTCCACCAACCAATCCATTATCAACTTATTCATCCACCTATAAACCTCCTTCCACTCACTCGACGACTGATACTCCAATCAACAATGGAACAAATTTCTTGCCATCAACTTTTCCAATCACATTGAGCATTTAACACATAAAGAAGTCAAGGGAAGATGGAAAGAGCTTTCCTTTCACTGCAATGAGAAATATATGCTCAAGCAACAATGTAAGATGCAACTGTTATATATACTCTATGGTGTACTATTTGATGATGAAGGTGATGGAGGACGAGACTGAGGTTTGTTACCATTTGGACTCAAGAATGAGTCCCTTGTTAACGGGAGTCCCGATTGGGGATTTGATAACATGGAGTTAGCGAATGGGACAATGAAGTAGTCTGGGAGTAATGCTATTCCTTAATTACGCTATTGATCTTTTGGCATCGAGGAGGACACTAATGCAGGCGGGAAGGATTGTTAGGGTTCTAACCCAGTTAGTTAGGATTGTTAGGAAAGAATAATATCATATGTGGCAAATTAGTTAGAGAGTTATTATTTGATTTGTTGTTAGTAGTTAGAGGGTTGTGATTTGATTTGACGATAGCTAGTTATTTTTATGTGGTTGTTGATTAGAAGAGTATATTAAGGAGATGTAACCAGTTTGATAGGTAGCCAATCAATTGATAATATCTCTCTTATCTTCTTGTTAGTCTCTTCTTCCTCCTCTAGTTTCCTCTGCTGCGGACATGGTCGAGGTCAGGTTGTAGCTCCTTACAATTTGGTATCAGAGCCGGTCATTATTGAGGAGTTCTCCGTCAAAAGAGGTGGTGAAATGAAGCAACTCAAGGGTATGATCGAGCAACAAGGAGCGATCCTTAAGACGACGAGCAATTGTGTGTAGAGGCGCTTACTCTACGTGATGGTTGATCTATCATCCTAATCCAACAATCTAGCTACACAAATGGGCAAACTTTTGGGCACTCCTCCACCTGAGTCAACCTTCAATTGGCTAAGAATACCTTTGTGCCTCCACTATCCAATCCATTGTCAACTTATTTATCCACCTATAAACCTCCTTCCACTCACTCGATGACTGATATTCAGATCAATAAGGGAACAAATTTCTTGCCATCAACTTTGTCCAATCACATTGAACAGTTAACACATAAAGAAGTCAAGGGAAGATGGAAAAGGAGCTTTCTTTTCACCATAATGAGAAATACATGCTTAGGCAACAATGTAAGATGCAAATGCTAAATGTACTCTATAGTGTACTATTTGATGATGAAGGTGATTGAGGACGAGATTGGGGTTTGTTATCATTTGAACTCGAGGACAAGTCATCCTAATTGGGGATTCGATAACATGGAGTCAGCGAATGGGACAGTGAAGAGGTCCAGGAGTAATGCTATACCTTAATCACGGTATTGATCTTTGGTGTCGAAGACGATGCCAATGCAAGTGGGAAGAATTGTTAGGATCCTGATCCAATTAGTTAGGATTGTTAGGAATAAATAATGTCATGTGTGGTGAAGTATTCGGAGAGTTATTATTTGATTTGTTGTTAGTAGTTAGTGGGTTGTGATTTGATTTGGTGTTAGCTAGTTGTTTTTTTTTTGTTGATTAGAAGAGTATACTAGGGAGATGAAACTAGTTGGATATGCAGACAATCAATTGATGATATCTCTCTTATCTTCTTGTTAGTCTCTTCTTCTTCCTAGTTTCCGCTGTCTCTCTATCTCCCTTCCCAATTCTTCTTCTTTTTCCTTTGGATTCATGGCAGGTCGTGGACGTGGTCGAGGTCAAGTTGTAGCTCCTGACAAATTGGTTATTAGAGCTGCAATCTGAATCTAAGGGAGAAAGAAGTAGTGAAAGGGAGATAGAGAGACAGGGAAACTAGATGATGAAGAAGAGTCTAACAAGAAGATAAGACAGATGTTATCAATTGATTGCCTGCCTATTAAACTGGTTACATCTCCCTAATATACTCTTCTAATAAACAAATAAATAAAAATAACTAGCTAACACCAAATCAAATCACAACCCTCTAACTACTAACAACAAATTAAATTATAATTCTCCAACTAATATACCACATATGACATTATTCATTCCTAACAATCCTAACTAATTGGATCTAACAATCCTTCCTGCTTGCGTTGGCATCATCCTTGAAGCCAAAAGATCAATACCATGATTAAGGAATAACATTACTCCTAGACCGCTTTGTTGTCCCATTCGGTAACTCCATGTTATCGAATCCCCAATTGGGACGACTTGTCCTCGAGTTCAAATGATAACAAACCCTAATCTCATCCTCCATCACCTTCATCATCAAATAGTACACTATAGAGTACATTTAGCATTTGCATCTTACATTGTTGCCTGAGCATGTGTTTCTCATTGCAGTGAAAAGAAAGTCCCTTTTTCCATCTTCCCTCTTTCCATCACCTCAATCACATTCATGTCTCTAGATCATCCTGTACACATATATGTAACCAAAAACTACCCAACAGAGCATGTAACAAAGATAGCAAATGAAATATATATAAAAAGAATCTCCAGAAAGAAAAAGTACAACTGCATCTATCCACAATGGAAAAGAGAATATGAAAAGACATCACAGTCTAGAAGAGCTACATGTGGCTCAAAGAAAAATCCAAAACAAATAACTACCTAAATAACTGAAACTGAGAAACTGATAGGACAGAAGGTGATCACTGTTGCTGGGCCTGCTTCTCAAAATATTCTTGATCCTGCGAAGAAAGAACAGTCTCCGAGTCTGGGGTGCACAATCCCTAGGAGAGTCAGAAAACTCCCAGCAAGTATGTAAAATAAAAAAATTGTGCGCGTGTAAGTGTATGTAGCAGGTATAAAGAAAAGATGAAATCTAAATTAAAGGTGACTAAAAGAAATGCTACTTGTAGGTATTAAGATAAATTCTATCACCAGGCACACAAGCACATTATTATTATTTTAAGTGTTATTTAAATTAGAGGAGAAATATTTTTATGTATATAAATTGGGTTCCCATAAACTGTCCCGGGAACATGGCTTCAAGTCAAGTATTGGCCCTTGGCCCTTATATATAACCCAGGATATCAAGAATGCACATGAGCCCACTTATATATACTTTATATTCTCTATGCAATTCCCCGTTATTAAACCCCACATTTATCTGTTTATTTAAATGACTATACATGAAATGTTGTTCGCTAACCACAGAGTTACTATGGAACGACTTCCGTAAAACTATGAAAAATAACCGTAATCCAGAATATATTCAATCAAGATGGGTGCATCGTCTAGTTAATGATATTATAATAATAGAAATAATCAAGAGAAAAATCCTCACGCTAGGATATCGATGTCGAGAGTGTAGCCATGCTATGATAGCACGCTTATGAATCATATTTTGACAGAAGTCGTCTTTATACACAGTCGACCCTATAAAATGTCACTAGGTGATCAAACATAACATCAGGTGATCAAACACATCATCAGGTGATCAGACATATCTTAAAGATCCAGAAAACTGATTTTGGTGAACATATCATCATTCGTCTTAACAAAAGGGAAAATGATAAATAACGCAATATAATTGTTTAGTGTCAAAATGGGTCAGATGTGGTTTGTTTGATAGCTTAAAGATCTAGAAAACTGATTTTGGTGAGTTAAGGACCCAAACTTGTCGGATTTATGTTTTTTAGACCTAAGCAGGTCTGGTTTGACAGTGGGTCCGAATTGGGTCGGGTTAAGAGTTCACCACAGACCCAAAAAGCTTTTTATTTTTTTAAAAGTGAAATGGTATGGGATTCAAACCCTTGACCTAAGAGCTAATAACCAAATCAGCTAACCACAACTTCAAACATTTCGTTGTTAAAAATTTACTATAGTAAACAACTAAAACTATTCTCTGCTATAACTATAGTCTTGAAAAAGTTAGAAACCTTTAAAATTCCTTTCTTTTTTTTTACAAAAATATATTGACCGAAATAAAATAGTAAAATAATGATAATAAGGTCATTGTCTGAAAAGTAATTTGGATCCATAAAAGATATACATTCATAGAGGTCAACTTCAGATAGAAAACCATTGATTAAAAAAAACATAATTTATTATTTTATTAGGTAAACGTTCTTGTAGAAAGAAATTAACATTAGAAAAGGGAGGTTATTTGCTCATTGAATATCGTTGCTTAGAAATACAATAATCCTAAAATATGAAGGAAAATTTTATAAAAAAAATTAGTGTAGGTTAGGAGTTCTCAACCAACATTTAATACCAACTTTAAAGAAAAAAATATAGACTATTATAAACTGTTAACTAAGGACTTTCCCCAAAGCACGCAAGATAAAATTCATAAAGTCTACAAGGAATCTCACCCGCATGTGATTTTAGAAAACTAAGAATAACCAAGTACCTACAATTCCAATAAGAAAACAAAATCTAAAATTTAATGAATTAAGTTCTAAGATGAACAATAAAAGAAATGCTTGCCTCAAAAAATATGTGCATAAAGAGTAGAAGATTATTCATATAATATTATGAAAAAAAAATAATGTAATAAAAGCTATCTACAAATTAGTTATCATGACTGTAGGAGGAGAATACTAGTAATTGGATAAGGTGATCATGAAAATAAAAGAGTTGAAGGATAAGAAATGCATGCCGATAAAGAAATTAGAACTCTGAAAAATGGAAAACCCTATACATTCCCTGTCCTTGAGTACCCGATCCTCCTCTGATTTTTTTCTCAGTTCTCTTTTTTTCTTCGTGTGGTTTTGTGAAGCAAAAATAGAGGAGATAGATAAGCTCTTAAAGGAAATAGAGTTGTTAACAAAAGATTAGGTAGCTAGAGATTTTCTAGGATTCATGAGATTTATTTGTTAAACGTGGGTTTAGGGATATGGAAATATCGCATAAACCAAAAAAATCAATGGTTTCTTTTATTATTATTAATTTTTCTTTTCCGTGAGATGTGAAACAGAAGGAAGAAAAATGCAAGTAAGTGGATATAAGAATTGATATCACCACACAAATTCAAAGTTTCATTTATTTGGGCTATAAGGCTGACTGGGCCTTAACAAATCCTAAGAGGGAAACATGACTGTGGGCTTTTCTTAAATATGCTTCATAAATTTTTTTTAGCCTTCTAACTTAACATGAATTGCTAAATATTGAATTATTACAAAATTCATTCCTCATTCTTCCACGAGCGTAGGGCCAGTTTGGTATTTCTAGGGTAATTCTGCTTATTTTAAGAATTAGCTAATAGTGGTATTTGATGAAATTATTTTTTGACATGCTTATTGAAACTGCTTCAATTTGTAAGGAGTGCTTTTAGAAGTAATCTGAGGATATTTTTAAAAACAACTTCTACTTTTTATTAGCTTATATGCTATATGTACCTTTTATCTTTTAAGAGTGATCGTTAAGCACAGTTCTACCAAACACTCTAACTATTTTTAAAGCAATTTTTAATATTTGATTGTGAAACAAGTATTTTCAGCAGCTTAGATATATTGCTTCTATGAGCTACTTTTATAAACAACTTATTATAAACTCTAGTAATACCAGGCTAGCTCTTAGCTTGACGCCTATGTGAGATCAAGTTTATAATTTAAAAGGATTTTTTTGTTATTAAAACAAAAAAAATGATAGACTAATCATTTAAATTTTCTTTTTCACATTTTTATTAACAAATTTTATTGAGAATAGAAAAATAATTACAGCCATAAAATGATATATATTAACCCCTCACCCCTCACCTAAAAAAACAAAACGTTTTCTCCAATTTACCATTCCAAAATAAAAAATAGACAAAATATGTGACATTTGTAAAGTCAAAACATTCCTAACATTGTTTGGGGTTTATTAGGACGTAGTCTGTACAATAGCTCTTGTTTGAGTAATAACAAACTCTCATTTGGTACTAATATTTATTTGAGATGATATAGTACAGTAACCAATTGCAGATTTCCACTATAAAAATCTCGCTTGTTTCTTGGTTGGTTTTTGTTTTGGTTCTTTGCTTTTAATTTTCTGTATTTCCACCGGTTATTCAGTGTTTCACCAAAAAATGGTAGCAACCCTATTCACCCCCTCCTCTGGGCTTGTATTTTAGATCCAATAAGTGGTATCAGAGCAAGGTTACCCATATCTAGGATTCACAACCTAGGATAGAGATGTCTAGTTTGACCACTGCAATAGCTTTTCCAGGGGGACACGCTATGAACTGACCCCCACTTTTCGATAGGACAAACTACACCTATTGAAAAGCACGCTTGAAAGTTTTTTTTATTACCCACCGGTTATGACATTTAGAGTAGTATAGAGAATGGCTACAGTGAACCCACTATTGTTGCAAGAGATGTTACAACCGTCACTCCTAGGGATAAGTGGACGGCACAGGACAAAAAGATTTACTTTTTGAATTCTAAAGCTATGAATACTCTTTATTGTTCTTTAACTACTAAAGAGTTTAATCGTGTCTCAAATTGTACTACTGTGTAGAAAATTTGGAGAACTCTAGAAGTTACATACGAAGGAACTTCATAGATAAAATAGGTGAAACTTATAATACTTGTGAGTAAGTAAGAAAACTTCAAGATGAAGGCCTCTGGAGTATTCAAGATGAAGGCCTCAAAGAGTATTCAAGATATGTTCACCTGATTCACTGATACTGTGAACAAATCTAAAGCTTTGGGAAAAGAGTACGACAACAAAGAGCTTTTAGAAAAATTCTTCGTTCTCTTTCTAGGGATTGGGAACTGAAAATAACAGCTATCGAATAATTACAATTTTTTTCAATTTAAGTCTTATAGATCTTGGAAGTAATCTTCTCATGTATGAAGTTAGATTGAAAGATAGAGAAGATGATTCTGAAGATGATTCCAAGAAGAATTTGTTAGCCTTGACGGCCAAAAATAAGAAATCCCGATCTAAAAAGAAGAAAGAATCAAGCTCGAGTTCTAAAGATGAATATAATCAAGTTGGATTCATTTTGAAAGAATTCAAATCTTTCTCAAATCAAAGAACAGACACAAATACCTTCAAAATATATGAAATCAATTTAATAAGAAGGTAAATAAATATTCATCAAGTGACTCTGAAACTAAACCTATCTGTTTCATTGCAGGAAACCAGGTCACTACAAATATAAATGCCCATTGACAAGAAAGATAAGAAGATGGAGGGCAAAGTTTGAAAGTGACAAGTTTAGGACATGATGAGTGATGAAGAATTAGAAGTTGAATCAAGTGAGAATGAGAAAAAGGCAAATCTATGTCTTACGCGAAGAAACAACACAACTTTAGATTCATAACAAGTGAAACATATGACTTTAAAAGTGAGAATTCAGATAATGTGGTATATCCACCATATGATGGGTTATATCAAAGTACAAAGAGATGCTTAATCAGCTTGAGAAAATTGATGAAAAGTATGAAGTGACAAAAAGAGTGAATGCAAATTTGAGAAAAGAAAAGAAAATCTTATGCGAGAAAATTAAATCTTTTTCTTCAAATTTGGATTCACATAATTCATCTTATGAGATCACTATAATTAAATGTACACAATGTTCTGACTTTCAAAATCAAGTTTTATTTTTTCTAAACAACTAGATAATAAAATCACTAAAAACGAAAATTAGTTGCCAAAGTAAATAAGTTATTGTGTGAATTATTCTCTAAACGAATAAAGTTTGAAACTAAGTGCACAACTATTATTTATGAGAATGAACAACTAAAGCCCAAAAATATTGATTTGGAAAAGGCCTTGAAATTTATTTTCATTGGGTTCTAAAGATTTGAACATGGTCCTTTCTAATTGTAGATGGTCAAAATATACAAGCTCTCTCCTTGACCAATACTCAGTACAGATAACATGAATCTGATGCTCGAGCCTAACACGAGTCCAAGAAGTGAACACTCATGGGCTAAACACCTCAGATGGACCCAAACACAAGCCCATGGTGAAGCTCACCAAAGCCCCATCGAAGTTTGCTTGAGTCTCATGCAAACTTAGCCATACGTTAAATTTTGGTTCAATTGACTCCAACTGAAGAATACCTGAGTCTGAGTTGAAAGTCGTCTACAAGTTGGACTCCAGGTTGACTTGAAAGGTGTCTTCACATCTAGCTTCTATGAACCAAGCCCACAAGAGGTCCTAAGTGAAGGTCACCCAAGTGAAGCTCGTGCCTCAAACCATAGTGAGGATCACTCAAGCCTCTGTAGGCGTTGAAAATCGCTTATCAGTGCCCGAGCCAGACTCGTGAAGGTGGGTCCACGACCGACGAACTATCAACCGACACGACCAAGAACCGCTGACGACGTAATCACGCCACAGAATGCATAAAGCGGGTCGACGAATACATGAAGTAAGTCGACAAGGCGTACAAGTCGATGGAGCAACATATCGTGGAATAAATCCAACGATGATGCTCTAGGTCAGCGAGATTCAATGAGGCGAGTCGATCAGACTCAGGCATCAATGTGGCGGAATTAACCGAACTCAGGTGACAACGCTACGTCAATCGGATTCCGGAATCAACGGAATGATCAACCGAATTCGGAAGTACCGAAAAACAGGTCAGAACGGGTGAAAAGACGGAAAAACACCGAAAAGAACGGACCCATGCTAACACTTTGGCCACATGGCCGAAGCACTTCGACCACATGGCCGAAGTGCTCGGCCATTTGGCTGAGCAAGCACCTCCCCCCCTCTCAGATGCTATAAATAGGAGGGGGTGCACAGTTCAGAGGGTTGGAGATTTTTTGCTGAGCTTAGATTTTTTTTGAGAAGCTGCGAGAGCTCTGCAGAGTTGAGATTTTGCTGCCGGCGAAGATCGAGCTGCCCACTTCAGATCCATGCCGTTCGAGTTCAGATTGGCAGAGATCCAGGTCAGTTTTGTGTCGATCTACCCTCAAGTCTAAGCTGCGTCTTAGGCTCAGGGCAAGCGTGTGATTTCTCCTAGTAGATCTCA
>JBAKGM010000326.1:35820489-35850528 GCA_037177215.1 Asparagus racemosus
TATATATAGAGTTAGGGTTAGGGTTAAATACACGTGTAAATGCACGTGGACTAAATATCTCTACTATGTAATAATAATAATACAAATAAAAATCATGATAATTCTTGTAACGATTAATCTAATTATTATTATTATTAACTAAATATTAATAACCTCTATCACTAACTATATATACTTAAATATAATATCCAGATATTTAAAATATCATGTAGTATTTTAATATTGAAGAAATACGTATCGAAAGATCACGGTTGTTACATTGTTCCTCTAACTACGTGTGACGAAGCAAGGTTGGCCATGCTGACTCTTGGCATAGAGGAGACCAAGATGGTGTCAGCGGCGCTGTCTGCTCGAACACAGGGAGAGCCCTCAGTGAGGCCAAAGAAGCGCCTCCGCTCTGACTTGGCCCTTGAGGAGGCTGAGAGGGCACACACCACTGTAGCCGAGATAGCGGCTCGACTGGCCAGGTTGAGTTCTGCTACAGTGCAGGGCAAGGGGCCTGAAAAGAAGAAAAGGCGGCTAAAGAAGGTAGGCAACCTAGGCCCTTCCAGGAGCACTAGGGCTCCTAAAGACAGGGTTGAAACTACTAGGGAGGTTGGCACATCCTTTGCTACTTAGAGGGATGTAGCAAGCCAACCAGCAGCGGATATCCTGCTTCCCCAATTAGTGGGGGATGACACTGCTGCCGTCCCTACCCAAGAAGCTTCTGTGGCTATGCCACTAGCCATCGTCATTGTCAAGAGTAGGTCCCCAGCTACAGAAGAGGGGATTGAAGCCACCATGCCCGAGGCCAAGGCCCCAATAGAGGGAGAGGAGGCTCCTGACACGCCTGCTGAGTCAGCCCGTCGGTAGGGAAAGGAGCTGACCGCTGAAGGGGCACCTCCTTCTCAAGGATTCGAATGGTTGTTCCCCTATCGCATTGACGAGCTCGATGCAAAGAAATGGGGTGAACTGAAAATGCTGCTGATGGGGTCTTCTAGAGTCGGTCCCCGCTACGATAAAGAGCCATCCAATGAGTTCAGATTCGAACCCAGACGACATCTTGACAAGAGTGGTTCAGTCCTAGTGTCTCTACTCGCCCAGAATAGGGCTGATGAGTAGTTCTACCTGCCTCGTGATGACGAGATCCTCAGCACCATGCCAGATGTCGGCCTCCATCAGTCCTTAAAAGGGCTATATGATCCAAGGGGCCTTAGTAGAACATGAGTTATTCAGCCAGTATTGTAGACGTTGAAAATTGCTTATCAGTATCCAAACGAGACTCGTGAAGGTGGGTTCGCGACCGACGAACTATCAACCGACACCACCAAGAACCCCTGACACCACAAAACGCATAAAGCGGGTCGACGAATACATGAAGTGAGTCGACGAGGCATGCAAATTGACGGAGCGACGTACCGCAGAATAAATCCAGCAGTGAAGCTCCAGGACAGTGAGATTCAACGAATCAAGTCAATCGGATTCAAATGATGACGCTGTGCCAATCCAATTCTAGAATCAACGGAATAATCAACCGAGTTCGAAAATACCGAAAAATGGGTCAGAACGAACAAAAAGTTAGAAAAAACGATGAAAAGGGACGGACTCGTGTGAAAACTTTAGCCACATGGCCGAAGCACTTCGGCCATGGCCGGAATGCTTTGGCCACATGGCCGAAGCACTTCGTCCATGGCCGAAGTGCTTGGCCATGAGCCGAAGTGCTCGGCCATTTGGCCGAGCAAATCACTTCCCCTCCCCCAAATGCTATAAATAGGAGGGGGGTGCACAGTTCAGGGGGTTGGAAAATTTCTACAAGGTTGGGAGACTTTTTGCTGAGCTTGGATTTTTTGGAGAAGCTGCGAGAGCTCTGCAGAATTGAGATTTTGCTGCCGGCGAAGATCGAGCTGTCTATGTCAGATCCACGCCGTTCGATTTTAGATTGGCAGAGATCCAGGTTAGGTTTGTGTTGATCTACCATCAAGTCTAAGCTGCGCCTTAGGCTCAGGGCAAGCGTGTGATTTCTCCTAGTAGATCTCACCCGCTACGACGATCATCTCCTTCGTGAGATCGATCCCTGTCAGGCGTTTATTTCCTTCGTGAAATAAACCCCTTAGATCTGCAAACCCAGCATCTAGATCCTTAATTAAGATTGGGATTGCGCGGTGGTCCACGGACAGAACGAGTCCCTGTAACAGGCCAAGATACCCACGCAAGCGAGGGTCCGATAAACGGGCCCTGCATTTGTTCATATTAGAATTAAAAGTTGTATTTTTGTGATTTGATCTTTTCATTGTAAAAGCCTTATAAAAAAGGCGAGCTCTTTCTTGAATTTCGTTGTAAAAAATAAATTTGTAACGAGTTCAATTGCAGATTCAATGGAAGTCAAAACAACTTTTCTCCCCAAGAACAGCCTCATGCAAGCTTCGCCTAAATAAGTCCATGTGGGACACGTCACCCATGTTCTAGCAAAGTTCGCTAGAGCGAACTTTGCTCAGTCATTATTGGTGAATTTCACGCATCATCATTTCAAGAGCTATTTTTGTGGAAACAATCCACCCAATTATCTCCTCAATTAAGGGCCACTAATCCACATTTAATGGCCACTAACTCTCTCTTAGGCTATAAGGGGAGGAAAGATTACTCATTTTGGGCATCTAATCTCATCTTAACTAGATCTTAACTTTATCCTTACACATGAGAGAGAGAGAGAGAGAGAGAGAGAGAGAGAGAGAGAGAGAGAGAGAGAGAGAGAGAGAGAGATCAGAGATTAGATTTTGGCTCTACTTTGGGAAGCCTTCCAAATTCAACGAGAACACTCATCGTTAATTATTTGAAATGTTAATGAAGTACAAGATTGATGCTCCCTCTTCTACAAAAAAGATCTCAGCCCTAAAAATTTTCTTGTTTCATTGTAATCTGAAAGTTATAATCTCTAGATTGTTATAATTTTTGAGACTCGAAGCACTAATCAACGGTTTGCAAAAGCTAAAATTAGACTTGGTTATTCATACTCAAGAAAACATAAAAAGTTTTAACCTTCATTTGTAAAAGGAAACAATTTAAATTTTTTTTCACAGATATTTGATGCTTCTTCTACTATGTGTTCTTTATGTGGTAGAATGGGTCATGTATTTATGCGTCGTCGCATGCAATGCAAGATTAAAATAGTTACGCAAATTTGGGTACCAAAAGGTATAGTTCCTTACCAACATGGATCTATGTGGATATTTAGATCACACTTATCTACTTTTCTGTATGGATGCAGGAAAAATTGAGGTTTGAGACAACATGCGGGAGTTGCTCAGAGGAGTTTTAGATTAATAATCCAATTCTTAGTTTAGGAGAAAGTAAGAAGAAACATGTTTGCTATGATATTTTTTTATCTCCTTATATAGGCAAGTTCTTATCTCAGGTATTCTTTCTATACCCAGCTGTATCATATTTTTAATTTTTTTCTTTGATATTTTTCCTTTATTTTTTATCTTTATATATTTTTTCTTTTTCTTTCTTTTCTTAAAAAAAGAAAACTTTGGGGTAACCATCGATGGTCAAACCCCAACCATCGATGGTTGACCATTGATGGTTAACCATCAATTGGTTGAAGCAAAAAGAGGGGTAATGTTTCAATTTTTTTACTTTTTCCATATCTTTTAACATTTTCTCTCTCAAAACTTTTTGATTTCTTTGATCAGTTCGAGTTTTTGTTGTGATCTTTGCTTGTGAAAGGATTATCTTGTGTGATCTATTCTTGGTTTGAAACATCATCAAGGTAGTTTTAAAACTCTAATCTATTTGTTTGATCAATTATTAGGGTTTTTACATGTTTATGTGATAAATATTGATGTATATGGGTGATATGTGGTAGGAATTAAAGTTTGGAACTGGTTTGATTGAGAAGTCTACATAGATTCTAGTGATTTAGGGGAAAAACTCATCAATTTCTGTTCTGGAGCCATCAATTGTCGACGAATATTGTCGATGGTGTACATAAACCATCAATGATTGTCAAGCACCCATTGATGGTCAGAAGGCTAAAACTACAGTTTTGACCCTTTTTTCTTATTTTCTTCAATTCTTTTTTATTCTAACCTATATATTTGGGTATTTTCTACACTAAATTGTATTTATTTGCTTTTATAGAGAATGGCTTCGCACAAGAGGACCTTTGGAGGACAATTTTCTAAGAGCGAGATCCAAGAGCATTACAAGAAGCACTTCATTATCTATGAGCGGGAAGTTGGTACCGTAATTTGCAAGATTATGCTAACGTCGCGAAACTCCTAGAGAGAGTTGGATTGAGCTCGATGATGAAGAAGGATGTCGGTAGAGCAAATATCACTTTTTCACACGAGTTTTATATAAACTATGTTTGGGAGCATGGATCTAATGTTGTAGTCACCAAAGTTTGAGGGAAGACCATCAATATTAGTGCAGAATACATCCAAAGTTTTTAATCTTCCAACCCCTTAGAGAAGCTGTCAGGATCCTTTTGATTACTCAACAGATGTTGTAGTTGGTTTTAAGGACTACAACCAGATGACAAAGTTTCTCTGCGGGAAGACTTTCTCTAGGATCTTTAACTCAGAATAACCTAAATATATTCTTCTCAACCTCTTTCTTAAATTTAATTTACATTCTAGTGCAACATATACTATACTTAGTGTTCAGCATGTTATTCTCTTGTTTTGGCTAGCTAGTGGTTAGTCTTTTGATCTGGCACATGTTATGTTTGTATGGATCTCTATGGTTGCTGCTACTACTAGGGAGGTTATTGAGAAGAGGGTCAAGTAGAAGACTCAGTTGGCGTATCTATTCTTGATTACACATATTTGCCAGGATCAGAGGATTCCTTTAATTGAGTCTGGTCAAATTGAGAAGTGTAAAGCTGCATTATCAGATGAGGCAGTGGGGAAGAGCATTGCTACTAGGGGAAAGGGAGAGACTACTATTGGGCAATCATCTGGATCCTAGCCTGCTAATACAGAGGTCTCTAATTCCTCTGGTGTTGTTGCTTCTCAGTGGATTTTGCACTCACTGGGAGATAGTATGGAATCGATGAGGATTGATATGACATTCATGAGAACAAATATAATGCAACAACACACTTACTATGACGCATCGCTGCAGTATATTATGGGAGTTCATCGCTCAGATCCATCTCTTGGTAGGCTGCCACTGTTCAGAGATTATTTCACTGGAGTAGTTCCTCCTGTTGGAGATCATGATGAGGAGATGCACAAAGATGATGCCGAGGATTGAGAGATTGGGTTACGGTTGATGCATGTCAATTTCTTTTTCTTTATTTTTTATATTTTTTATTCAGGACATGTATATATATTCTTGGGTGACGAGTGAGAAACTAGATGTGTATTAACTTTTTATCTTCTCTCTAGAAGTTAGATAATTTTCTTAGTTCCATACCTTTGCATGCTCACCTTACATGTTATATGTACATAACTTGATTTTTCTTTATCTTTTTCATGATTTTTCTTTCATTTTTGGGTTGTTTTCAGATTTTTCTTTTTCCATTTTTTAAAACAAAATAAAAAGTTCTCTTTCTTTTTGTTTTCTTTTTGTTCTCTTGAGGATAATGAGTATGAGCTGGCAGCTCATTTTATAAAATGAGCTGCCAGCTCATTGCTATGTAAGCCCCACACCGAGGTGACTAGCAGAGGGCTCACATGGCATTGAACTAGTAGCCCAATTTATATAATGGGATGTCAGCTCATATATTTTTTTTTTCTTTCACACATACACGAGTATAAAATTTTGGTAAATTAACACATTATTTCTTGAGATGTTTCATGTTATATTTTCACACATATATTTTTATGCCTATCACATTTTTTATTGTGAAATAGTGGTAAAGAGTTTTTATATTTGGTTTATAAGATATTTTTCGACTATATCAAGAGTTTTTGAGCTTATTTTTCTACTTGAATTTCAGCACACGTACATTCATTTACATCTACAAAAGTACATTTTTGCTAAAAATATCAAGCAAACGAGTGTATTCATGAAAAAATGATCAAAGATCCACACTCTAATATCCATAGTAAAATTGAGTGTATCTATTAAAAGATGGTCAAAGATCCATACTCATGGATAAAAATTGTGCATACACCAAAGGGTTGTTATCTTGTACTGAATATTAATATATTTAGACATACTGTACATCTTCCGCCACACACTATCATTCTTTCTCTTAAAAAATCTGATATGGTTGAGGTGATAGGGCAACACTGTGTGGTCCTTAGTTTCTGAGGTTGAGATAATTCAAGTCTTATTATTTCCCATTATTCTCTTTGAAATATCTAAATTTATCAAATGAACTAGTATAATTCTTTTTACTATTTTTATATATTTACAATGATATTTACTCACTTTATGTGTGATTTTTGATGTGATTTCTCTCATATTCAACTATTTTATGATTGAATTTTCTATAAATTACTATGTGAACTAGGGTGTATTTCTCTTCCTTACATCTTTGGATGATTTTATATGAATTTTTCAAGTGTAAAATATAAGTAAAATATAACGATTGGTGTGTTTTTCATCTTTTGATAATAATAAAATGGGGAGAAGATTCGGTGTGAAATTTGAAAATTTTCTTTCTTTGAATGAGTGGAGTTTTCAACTAAATGTTTTTCATGTGGTTTCAATGTTTGATGTGCTTTGAAAATTTTTGAAACACTCGATGCATTATTTTAAGGGGAGTTGTTACAATACATGCGCATGAATATACTTTTCATGAATCTATGAATGCAAGCGGAGCATTGCATATCTTTTCTCTTTGCATGAATGTGTTGTATTAGTGCATATTATTGCTGTTTATATATCTCAAATATGCATGTATTTCGGTATTATAAATTACAAGTTTGTTTGATTATTTGAGATGATACAATACAGGTGAAAACATGTGTATGAATGTGACGAGGCAAAACGATGCAAAAATCAGCATTTACACTGATTTTAGCCTTGGAACCATTGATGGTCTACAGTGAATCATCAATGATCAAGGTTCATTGACGGTGTGCAGTGAACAATTGCAGAAATCCAAGGAATCAATTTTGAATCATCGACAGTCTACAGTGCACCATTGATGGTCGCTACACCTCATCATTGGTGTATAGTGATGAATTGTAGATTTCCAGAAACTGAAATTTAACCATTGAATATCAACAGGCACCCATCGATGGTCGAAGAATACCATGGCTGGTCGTGAGGAACCATCGATGATGACGATAGTGTTTAGCAGATTTTAGGAGTTAATCACAATCGTTCATTGATTCCTTTCATCTCTAACTTTCACTATGATTTGGATATCTCTTTCTAGATTCATAAGAGGCTATATAAGATTGAAATAGATGATATTTAGTGAGAGAGATATAGGGTTTGAAAAGAAAGAGCTTTAAGACAAAAAATTCTCGGGTTTGTGAGAAAAAGATTGATTTGTGATTTGAACCCCTGGGGCCTCAACAATTTCTTTCTTATCGCGCTCAACAATATTAGATCGTCTTAGCGAGAGAAGTTGCCTTGGAATTAACATCTACATCGTTTTTCATCAAGCTTCACTTCAATCTTTTGAAGAGTGGATTGCTAATCAAAATGGCTATAAGATCTTTCTGTTTTTGTACTTAAAACTATTTTTTGGTAATTTGTTTCAAACTTATTTTTACGGCGTACTCAAGATGGTGATAATTGAGGGTTGGGTCGAGTTAGGATTAATTGTTACGTACTGTGGAGAGTTAGGTTAGACGATGGGTTTTGGGTAGATTCTAAGGTGCAGTCTTTGTAAGCCTACTGAATTGAGTTGTGATTCAGGAGACCTCTTGGCATAGTGAGGAAGCCCCTTCGTGAGAAGGAAGTGTGGATGTAGAATTGTTATCTGAACCACTATAAAAATCTCTTGTGTTGCTTGGTTAGATTTTGATTTGGTTGTTTGCTTTTTAATTTTCTCTATTTTCACTATTTATTCCGTGTTTTAGCGAAAACCTATAGCAAACCTATTCATCCCTCCTCTAGCCTTGCATCTCAGATCCAACAGAATCAAATGTGAGACTGCAACTAATGCATGATAATGGTCGGGTGAATCGTAAATTCTTGAAAACTCATCTCTTCATCATTATTGAAGAAGTAAAGAAAACCCCAATCAATCCTATTCATTTCTCAAATTTACTTTCAAATCACCAACTCAAATATTAATTCAATCAATTTATTGATTTACGAATTTCATAACTACCACCAAAATACCTCACACAAACAAACCCATATTTCAATTTATCTCACCTCCAAATGGCAACAAAATTTCAAAATTCTATAAACGATAAATGTTAGATTACCCTGTCGGCAAGGATTCATTGCAAGAAGGAAACTTGTTTGTGCCTTTTCTTGTTGTTTGAGGTCATTCATGAGTCTCTTGTTTGAGGTTATCCATGAGGTTCACGAAGGTCGCTATACTCTCATCTATCAAAAGCTTGGGTTTCTAGAGGAAAACGGACATAGAAGAAGTTGGATAGATATTACATGTTCATAAAATAAGGATTTTTTCTGTAAAAATAATAATAATAATGAAAAAGATGCACAATAAATTTATATATCAAAAATAAAATAGAGAGAACATTTATGGGAAGACAAACAAATGTTTAAGAGGGCGTTATTGGTTTAGAATTTTTGATTGGAACTAGGATTTTTTTTCTAGAATTTAACTTTAAGATGTTATTGGTTTAGGATTAGAACTTAGATTTTAAATTTAATATGTTATTTGTTTAGGATAGGGCTTTGGATTTAACTTCATGGTGTTATTGATTGTTTAGGACTATGATTAGGACTAGGATTTTAAAATATAATTCTCAATCCTACTTTGTACATTCTAACCAGAAAGTCTAAGAAAACAATTAGTGGATTGTGATCTCCCTCGTTGAATTTTCTTTCTCCCTCCCTTTGATGAGTCCAAAGATACAAAAAACACACTTTAACTAATATTTATAAAACATTTATAGTTAGTGTTAAATAATAATATTTAATACTACATAGTTATTTAATAAAACATTAAATATATTTAAGTTCAACTATTTTTAACTAAATATATAAATATATTTAGTACATAAATTAAATATATTTAATAAGTAATACTATTTAATCCATTTTATATTAATATTTTCATATATTTAAAATAACATACTCAGTTTAAATATTAACTAAATTCATTATTTAGCATGTCTTAAATATATAAAATTATTTAATTTTAATATTAAATATTTATACCTTTTATTTAAATATTATATTTGAAATATAGTAAATTTGTAAATATTAATTTAAATAATATTTAAAGTTAACTAATAAATTTTACATATTAAGTGGCTTAATTATTTTTATTTATTTAACATATTTAATATTAATATATTTAATTTTAAATACTTTTTAAATAGATTCTTTAAATATATTTAATAATTTAACAAATAAGTATTCTTTAATATTTAATATTATTTAATCATTTTTAGATTTAATATTTATTATTATACATTTAATAGTCTAATATATTTGATATTAAATATATTAATTACTTATCATATATATAATAAATATTAAATATTAAATATGTACTTAGTATTCATCTCAATTTATATATTTAATATCAATTTAAGTATTAGATAAGAATATAGCAAATAGTTAATATCAATTGTAATTAAAATTAATATTTCATATATTAAATAATAAAAATATTAAATATTAAATAAGTTCGTTTTTATATTGAAAATTTGATAAATTTTTCTATTATATATAATGTTTTACATAATTAAATATATAAATTAGTAGTAGAAGTTTGATCTTAAATTGTAATTATAGAAAAGTACAATAATATTTTTTGATAATTATAGAAAACTATTAATTAAATAATATTTATATTTTTTTGATAAAAGAATAGCTATGTTTGTTAATGGTTATTTAATACTTAGTCTAAGAATCCATTCAAAAGTTTTAAAATCTTTCCAAAAAGTCCAGGACTCTAAATCAAAATATCCTAGACCTACTCGGAATCGTAGAATATAAGATTCTTGGGCAACAATCTAAGTCTTACTAAACAATCAGGAATGTATAACACCCCCTAAGTGAGTTAAAGAACAAAGTTGAGCATGTGAAAACCATACAGGGTTGTTTAGTATAGCATTGCAGTTATCAATACAACAAACGTGGCTTGTAAAAAATATTGCATGCATTATTTAATTACAAGATATTTGCCTCAAGTCTATCACATGAATCAGTAGCGGAGCCACATATAGGGAAGTGTGGATGAACACACCAACTAAAATTATTTTGTTCTTGTGACTGATTGAGCTTTAATATTGTCCCCCTCGTGTTAATTGTTCTTGAGATCTAGCATTAATCTTTCCTTAGCTATTGAGTAGACCCTACTACCTTATGGGTCCTAGCTCGGCCACTGGCTTGAATGTATATATTTTGATTATAGGACATGAATTTCTAATGCAAGTCCAATATTTGGTTCAGTTGTGAAAAACTGTTAGTTTGTGTCATTTGTTGTATATTTTATAACTCAATACTTGTTTATCTATAATTATAAAATTAATTTATGTTTTCTGCATTAGAGTCCACTAACTTGATTATATGATAATATGATATTAGTTTTATATATGAAAAGGAATTACTGTATTTGGAGGATATATTGTTGAAAAATGATAAAATAACTAACTTATTTTTAAATTATTGGTGAACTCACAAATTTTCTGATAAAACAACAGTGAATTCAGAAAACATTTCTTACAGAGACAGACAACAAGTATCTATTACTTAAAAATTAAAATATAATATTATAGACAACATTCTTTACAAGTTGGCTAAATTTTCAACTTAAATTTTCTAAAGCTCAATTGGAGTTTTTTTGCGTGTGTTGTGTGTGTGTTGGGGGGGGGGGGGGGGGTGTCAACAAAGCGTAAGTTTACAAGGCTTTAGAATGTGATTTTCTATAATCTTAGGGGTGCAACTACACCCCTAATCTTATATATGGATCTGCCTCTGCCCGTAATGTATCAATGAACTTATTTTGCCCCTCAAACTATGTTTGAGGTTTCAATATGGTCATTTTGTAAGTCTCAGTCAAATATTTAATAGATTAATAATGTGAAGATATTTTTTTGCATTTCTTCATTGATGTGAAGATAAAATTTTGCATTTCTTCATTGAATTTTTTTATCAGTCTCTTCCCCTTTTCCCCCAAACCAAAAAAAATCTTCTTTCCCCCAAAACTTTTTGCCATTTAGTCCTTTTTAGGAATTGAAAAATTATTTTTTAAATTGTAGAAAATAAAAGAAATGCAAAAAAATAAAAATACTATCATGTCATTATAATCTATTAAATATTTGATTGTAGACTTACAACATGATCACATTTGGCATGTACACATAGTTATGTAGGAAATAGACAAATTGATACTTTAGTGGGGTACTTGAGAGTTCACTAATACTTAAGGAACAAAATGATCATATTAGACACATACACATAGTGGATAAGATAAAATAGACAAACTGATACTTTAAGGAGAATTTGAAAGCTCACCAATACTTTAATGGCAAGGGATATGATCATTTTGTCCTATTGAAAGTACTCTTTACAAATCTAAGATAAGGGACTCCAATTTCTCTCCACTGTCTACTCACTCTCATATATTCAACCATCATATTAACTCAATCGGGGAAAAACCTCTGTAAATACATGGCAAACAACTAGTTCTGTTCTTGAAGCGTATGCATTCAATAGCAAGCATGCCAATTACCACACAAAGATCAGTTGGCTGTTCAATCAATCCCATCACAAAATCATTTGAATGCTGAGGATGGGTCAGCCGCAATGTGACCACGTGCACCCCGCTTACTATCGGGTCTACAGCAGCCAATTAATGTGCCAACGATCGCTTGCAACACTAAGATTAGAATGTGTGTGGTGGATTTGTCGGAGTTGTTTCGGCCTCTACTACCGCATGACATATTCCTTGACCACATGCATCATGTGTAGTTACGCAATTAAATGACGATATGTAAACAGTTAGTGTGACTCAAATATGAACTTAAATCAAGAGTTTTCTCTATTGGATAGAATGGACTGAGAGGATTCCTTTTGATTAGGAATTAAGTTAGGCATCAATCCAATCCTATTGTGCATAGGACTTGCAAGTTGGTGATAAAGAAACCCTCAAGTGAACTCTTATTAGGACTCAAATTACAGCAAGAATAGAAGTCCTTATGTGCATGGATTCTTATTGGGCTTTAGAAGATGTTCACTCATATGCTCACTAGAACTCCTATTCCATGGGCAGCAAGAAGTTAGGGTCTTCAATTCTATGTATGTACAATCTTTCAAGCCAATTATCAATATCAATCTACAAAGCACCAATCAAGAACAAAGAGTTCTCTTTTGACGCCTATTTGATTTTTTTTCCTCTCTTTTTGTTCCTTTATTTGAGAGAGTTTTATGGGGGTGCATTAGGAATTAAGTGATTATATCCATATTGTAATCCTCACAAATTGTTAGTAAAACTATTCTCCTCTTTTGCCCGTAAATGTAGGCTACAAGCCGAACCACGTATATCCGTGTGGTATTTGTATTCTCGATATTTTAATGCTTTTATGTGATTGATATTAGTCTATTCCTAGAGATTTGTCATAACAAATTGGTATTAGAGCCTTAGCTATCAATCAGATGAGAAGATGACGACAACCACTATGAAGTGGGATATTGAGAAGTTTGACGGTAACATCAGTATAGCCTTTGGGAAGTTAGGATGATCGCTGTGTTGGCACATAGTGGATTGAAGAAGGCGTCGTTCGGGAGGTTGAAGAAACTGGTTACCATGACAGAGGAAGATTGGAACAAGTTGGGTGATAAAGCTCTTACATTGATCCAGTTATGTTTGACCAATAAAGTTTTGCAAGAAGTTCTCATGAAGAAGATAGTCGCTGATCTGTGGTCTAAGTTGAAGGATTTATACTTGACGAAATAGCTCACTAATCTCCTCCTCTTAAAGCAGCATTTGTACACACTTTAAATGTTGGAAGGTACACCCATCAAATCTCATGTTGGTGAATTCAATTCTGTGAGTACAGATTTGAGTAAGATAGATGTTAAGATCGATGATGAAGATCAAGCCCTATTGTTAATGTGTTCTTTACCACCTTCATACAAGCACTTCAATGATACTATAATTTATAGTCGAGATTCTATTAGCATAAGGGACATCAAAGAGAACTTATTGAATAAGGAGAAGATCGATAAAAAGTTAACCACAAGCAAAAGTGGCAATAAAGCTGATTGGTTTTTTATTCGAGGAAGATCGAAAGAAAGGGGTTTCGGAGGTAACATGTACAAGTCGAAGCATAGGAATCTGACCTGCCGATATTGCTTGAAGAAAGGGCACATCAAGGCCAATTGTTACAGGTTTAAGAATAAGAAGAAACAAGAAGAGCATGAAGAAAAATAAAATGAAGACTCCAGTGAACTTGGTATTGTTGAAGATGTGATTCTGTTGGTTACCAATGAGAAAACCAGGAGCACGAAAGATTGGATTTTGAATTCGGATTATTCCTATCATATGTGTCCTAATCCGGAATGGTTCACTGCTTATGAAGCTATTAATGGTGGAATTATTCTCATGGGGAATAACGCCTCATGCAAGACTATTGGGAAAGGGACAGTTAAAATTAAGATTCATGATGGAGTCATCAGAACTTTGACTGATATTAGGCATGCTCTAGGTTTAAGCAAGAATCTCACCTTTAGGCACTCTTGATAGTCTTGGGTCTAATTTTTCAGGTGAAGGTGGAGTTCTCTTGGTTACATAAGGCTCTCTTGTGGTTATGAAAGGAAAGGAGATTGGCAGTTTGTCTATTTTATAGGGTTCTATAGTTATCGGTTCAACTACATTTACATCATCCATACCAGGAGCACATACTACCAACTTATGGTATATGAGACTTGGTTATATGAATGAGCATTGATTGGCCGAGTTGAGCAAGAAGGGTCTTTTATGTGGACAGAGTACAGAAAAATTAAGGTTTTGTAAACATGGCATCTTTAGGAAGCAGAAAAGAGTCAATTTCGGTATGGTAGTATTTCAGACTAAATGTACTTTAGATTTTATCCATTCAGAATTTTTGGAACATTCTCAAGTTGCCTCGAATGGTGGTAGTTTGAGATATTTATTGACCTTCATTGATGACTACTCCTGAAAGATTTGGGTCTACTTTTTGAGACATAGAAATGAGGTGTTTGTGACTTTCAAGTAATGAAAGTCTTTAATTGAGAACTAGACTGGGAGGCTGATTAAGAGGCTTAGAACTGATAATGAGCTTGAGTTTTGTAGAGGAGATTTTAATAAATTCTGCAAGAATGAGGGAATCATTAGACATCACACAATCCCTCGCACACTGCAATAGAATAGAATGGTTGAACATATGAAAAGAACCCTTTTAGAGAAAGCTTATAGTATGTTGTTCAATATAGGTTTAGGCAAGGATTACTGGGCAGAAGCGGTGAATATGGTTTGTCACTTAGTGAATTGATCGCCATCTACTGCTATCGGGTGTAAAACTCCAAAGAAAGTTTAGTCTGGCAAGTCTGTGGATTATTCTAATATAAGAATATTTGGTTGCCCTACATATGCAAATGTCAGTCAAAAGACACTTGAGCCTCAAGCGAAGAAGTGCATATTCCTAGGTTATGCATCGGGGGTTATGGTTTTAGGTTATGGTATCCTGATCCGATGTCTCCTAAGATTATTATCAGCTGCAATATCACTTTTGATGAGTCTGCTATGTTCCACCAGAAACGGTCACCAAGTTTAGTTGATGAAAATAAGGCGCGCACTACAGGACAAATTGTGAAGTTAGAAATTCATGATTGAGCTCTTCAACAGGATAAGACTATGGGAGTTCAGCAGTCAAATCCCATTCGTAGATGAAGCACCTCAGCAGCTATTGGAAGAGCGGGAATACTCTATTGCTAGAGGTTGGTCTAGAAGAGGTATTCGACCACCACGAAGATATGAAGATACAAAAGGTTATGCATAGTCGGTTGACAATTTTGTGTCATTTAGCTATTCAGGAGCTACTTCAAGTGATGACTTCGCTAAGAGTTACGATCGTTGTCCGGACAATTCAGTCAATTTATTGAGGAGGCATCTTTCAGTTGGCAAGTTCAAGTTGGGCTTTGACTTGATCAATATGTGCCACACTTAAATACCTTGCGGGGTTGTTGGAGAAGATGGAGTAAGTTAGCTAATTTGGAGTGAGAAATTTTTGAGATATTTGAGTCAATGTGGAGATTTGTTAATGTGACTCAAATATGGAATTAAACCAAGAGTTTCTATATTGGGTAGACTTGGCTGAGAGGGTTCCTATTGATTAAGAATTAAGTTGGTCATCAATGCAGTCATATTGTGCATAAGACTAGCAGGTTGGTGATAAGAAAAGCCACAAGTAAACTTTTATTAGGACTCTAATTGTCGTAAGAATAGATATCATTATGGGCTTGAACTCTTATTGGGATTTAGGATATGTGGACTCATATTTCCACTAGAACTCATATTCTATAGGCAGCAAGGAGTTGGGATTTTCAAGTCTATATATGTACAATCCTTCAAGCCAATTATCAATATCAATCTATAGAGAACCAATCGAGAACAAAGTGTTCTTTTTAAAGCCTATTTGATATTTTTCTCACTTTTTGTTCCTTTAATTGAGAGAGTTGTATTAGGCTTTTGGGGTGTATTAAAGGATTGAGTGATTGAGAGATCTTCATATTGTATTCCTTACAAATTGTTAGTAAAATTATTCTCCTCCTTCGCCTATAGACATAGGCTAAAAGCCGAATCATGTATATCCATGTGTTATTTGTGCTTTCAATATTTTTTGTGCTTTCGTGTGATTGATACTAGTCTATTCCTGAAGATTTGTTATAAAAGTAACCATTTATTCTTGAAGAATTCAATGATGGGACTGGAACTGGGACATGACTTGGGACTAGGATTAGGTGGGACTGGGATCACAAATCTCAGTCCCTGTTTGGTTCCATTTCAAAGTCCTTGGTATTATGACGTTAAAAATCTAAATTACATGTTTGATTCCTGGGAATTGGGATTATAAATCCTAGTCCTTAATTGCTTATTTGTCTTATATCTTTTTTTTAGTTTAGAGAATGAATTTTTTATATACAAAAAATTACCTTAAAACTATGCAAAAAAATTATACAAAAAAAGTTCCTTTATAAGGCTCCAACAAGAAAATTAATAAACTGCAACTGAAATCATTTGTTATTGAGTAGCAATTTCAAAAAGAATTACAATATTAAGTCTTTTTGCTAGCAGATTATAAATTGTAATCACATATGCGATACAGGTGGTCTCCAGAAGGAAACAAGAACAATACCAGCAATATTGCATTTTTAAGCTAATTCAAGATCTCCAATCAATATATCTCAATATTTCCTATTGATTACAGAAATAAACCAAACAAAAAGAACTATTCAGGTTCAAATCTTCCCAACCATGAATTTACAGCAGACTTAAATAAAAATATACCACAGTGTCAGTTTAGATTTCGTCCCGTCACAAATTGCAGGGATATATTAGAATATAAATGTTATGGCATCTAGTTTCTGCTAGAAGTTCAGAAGAGATGTCCAATTTCGTCATATATCTATTTAAATACTTTAGAAACTCATTGGACATTGTTAATCACAAAGTTAATGGTTAGAAAAATATTTTATATGTTGCCAAAATTTAACCTACTATCTCCAAGCCGAAAGTTTTAACTCTCTAGAATGTTAAAACAATCGTAACGGTCAAAGCTAGATATCCAAAATATAAGAAAGTATCAATTGATTTAGATTAATTGCGTTAATGCTACACCAACGATATCACTATCTTTTTATTAATAGATTCAAAATTTAGTGCACTGATCAAATTAAGAATGAAGATCATTTTTAATTTAGAATGCGATAATGCCTTGGACATTGATGTGGTATGCGAGACGGTTGAATTCATGGAGTTTGGGAAGAGCTAGAAGCCCAAATGTAGGTCCCGAATCAGTTGTTGAGTTAATCATAAAGAGAAAAAAAAATCTGTCAATCTAGAGTGCGACGAATGGTATATATTTTTCGCATATTTCGATGAGACAAAACTAGCGAAAAGTGTAAGATTCCGAAGATTCCAACTAGATTTCTTAAAATCCATGTGCAATGCCTCTAATTAGCAATTTTTCAATTTTTAGTAATTAATGAAGTTAGTTGCAGTTTTTAATAGGAAATCAATTCAGAATTAATTCATATTTGATCGATTTGCCTGCTCTATTATAGGGAGTCTTTTAACTAGTTTTGGAGAATTTAAATTCTAGAAAGTTCTTTTCCCTTTAAGAACGAATTATGTTTTCTATTTATGAAGAACGACAAGCTCTAGAAGCTTTTTTTTAACCAATTGTATTTTCTCGTGGATTCAAATATTATTAACTTTCTTGATGAAATCAAAGAGTCCATTGGTAGAGTATAAAGTTTTGCTTCCATGCTACATCAGATATGACCAATTGATGCCCTCTCCCAAATACATGGACCTCAACTAAAATAAACACGTAGCTCGAAAAGCTTCATGCAGTACAGCTCAATAATCTTGACCAGAGAGGAGCCTTGCAATGATGCCATGCGAATACTCTAACAAGTTCCCATGCCATCTGCAGTTGCAAATAATGAAAGCGAACCGCATCGACGTCGCCTCATACTTTATCGGTGCCTTTGAAGTCAAAAGCAGGATTAAGAGAGAGGGTGAGAGAGAGAGAGGGAGAAAAAGAAAAGCAAAGACAACATCATTTGGATACTACCGAGCCCATGCCTTTACGCGCCAATTAAAGCATTTGGTTTTGACCCACAAATCTGAACGCAAGCCCCCTCTCCTATGTATACATAGTAAAGTTACGTCTTTACGCACCAATTAAAGCGTTTGGTTTTGACCCGCAAATCTGAACGCAAGCCCCCGGTCCTATGTAGTGAAGTTCTGATAATTATTTGTTCCTGCTTCGAGATTCTTTTTACTTGAATTTCCTATGCAACACTCAACAAACATTAGAGGTTTTATGGCAGTCAAGCCGCCGAAATGGGAATATAAGACTAACCAACCTTGTAACATTTTCAGCTGTCTTATTACAACGAATATTATTTGTAGAAATTCCTAGAAGTTTCCATGATCATATTCTTTTCTTTTTCTTTGTTTACACGGTACAAATTAAGTAAGGTATTTTATCTTAGTATTGCATAGAAATGTAGGACCATATATTCCTTCTGAATTGATATGAAAAATTGAGGAGTCACCAGGGACATGCACTTCTATTTGTAGAAGTACAAAATAATTTAAGATTTATAGTATAGTTCTCACTACTCGTGAAATAAAAAATGACTCAAAGTATTTTAAAAAGAAGTGTTGTCATAGTGTAATTGATGAGGATAAAGTACTATTATAATTTCTCCTCTACTTATTCTCTTAACTATTCACTTTGCCCTTTCGAACCCTATGAACTATTTTTAGTCACATCTTATCCCGTAAACTATTAAATTTGCCTCCGCCCTCCCGCAACACCCCAACTAATTTTAGTTCCACTTCACCCCCTGGACTATCACTTCATTGTCATCTTACTCCTAAAATATCACTTTGCTCATTTGACGTGCACACAAACTAATAAAAGAGAAGATGTAACTTGGTATTGAAAGTGATAGTTTAAGGGGTAAAGTAGGACTAAATATAGTCCAGTGGTAAACAAAGACAAATTTAATAGTTCAAGGGATAAGATGAGACTAAGAACAATTCAGACGATATGAATGGGAAAAATAAATAATTCCGGGGACATGTAGGGCTGAAGCCAATTAAGAATAATAAAAATTTCTAGTAATTTATATGGCAACAATCAATTTGCTTGACAATTTATTATTTCCTCTAATAGATCCATTTTTAGGCTAAATTGCACTTAAATACCCTATTTTTTTCTCAAAAAAACACTCATATAACCTCAGTTTCGAAACGAAACAACCCTAAAAAGTTGTAAAAAAAGTACAATTTACCACCTTCTATTAAGTAGCCGTGAGAATATCCACATAATGTTCCCATGTACTACTCATGTGACTAAATTTAGGTGCAAATTACCCTCAGTTATTGAATTATTACAGCTCTACGTACCATTTCTCCTTATTAATTCTATTCACCCTTTTCTTCATATTCTTCAATCTCAAGCTTTGCAATCTCAAATTGGGGTGCATATTTATTTTTATAAAATCCGTTTGATGTTTGTATCATAAATAAAAGAAGCCCAGAGCAAGATTGTCATATTTGTTCATGTACTTGTTCACTTCGGCCATCATCAACACCAAAACCTTGAAACCCTAAGCAACACAAAATCAATGAAATTAGGCCAATGTCTTTGATTTTGGTTGGGGGGGGGGGGGTGGGGTGGGGAAGAGGAATTAGGGATCTTGCAGTAAACAATAACAATTGGGGTTTTTTTCACTATGGGGTTTTTTAAACTAATAGGGGCATTTTCATCGTATTGGTTAAAATATAATGTTGTTTAATAAATTCACATGACGAACTACTCTGGGTATATTTTTACTCCGTTTTGACACATGGGGTATATAAGTGTTTTTTGGAAACAATAAGGTATTTAAATGTAATTTAGCCTTCTTTTTACCGCCCATCTCATATGACACATATGCATGACGTAAATAATAAATGCAACAAGTATATAGCAAATCAATATATTAATTGATATACAAATTCAAAAAGGGTAAGCAATCTTTATTTCGTGTAACTCCAAATCTCCTCCAATCTTTCCCTTTACATATATATATACGCGCTTCCAAAGCTCTCTGCTCACAACACCAATTCTTCCACCTTTCAAAACCTGAAAAAGGTATACAAAATATTTATTCATTAATAAATACCCTCGACCATCTCTCTATTTAAATACACACATCCCCAATAACCCTAGCTTCTTTCAAACATACTCCAATCTCTTGTCACCCCCAAAAAAAATCTAAGTCATGTCTAAAGCAATATCTCTTCTACTCATTGCCCTGCTCCTCTCTGTGTCTTTATCTCAAGCTGCCAGGCCCCTGAAGCCAGTGCACACAAAGGTACAAATCATTTAACTTGTATGTTTTCATTTTTTTATTTTTTTGTGGCTTTTTTGGATTTTAATTTGGTTGGTTTTGTTGAGTTTTTAGAGTGATCATCATGAAATTGTGAAGAATGTTGATGAAGCTTGTGAAGGATTTGAGGAAGAGGATTGCTTGATGAGGAGGACTCTCAATGCTCATATTGATTACATCTATACCCAAGATCATAAGCCCTGATTAATTAATGATGTTATCAATAGCTGTTTAATTTGATCATTGAGTAATAAATGTAATGGTAATGATGATAATGGTTAGATGTTAGTGGTTGCTCTGTTTTGAGTTGTTTATGTAATTATGCGTGTGGAGTTCTTGCTCTTGGTTTGTTGTTGGAGTTTGTTTTCTAATATGAGGAAGTTATGTGTGTGGTCCTTTGGATTTCCCCTTTTTTTATTTTTTTTCTTTGAAGTGAGCTTGATAGATACCAAGTGGGTAGGATAAGAAAATTGGATGACTGATGTTCCCCAACTATGTTGTCTTTAAAATGTTACGTTGATGATCTTTTTTTAATTAAACATATTGCTTGTCAGAACATCTACATAGAAAAGGAGATGTTCTTATACTATTCATTTGTAAAATAAATAAATAAATAGATAAAAGAAAAACCAGCTGTTACAGTGGCATGTAAATGAGGATGTCATGTAATGTTTTTATTATTAGTATGAAGGACGTGCTTATTGAACTTGCACCTAGATTTAAAATCTACTCGCTATTGAAGATAGCTGGTGTTTTAGTTAAGTGCGAATACACCTCCTAAACTATACGATATAAGAGTAAGCTACTTATGATCCTCCGATGTTCAAACAGAGTTATCTTTTCGTTATTTATTTGTCATTGATTACCACATAGCACCAATATGTTTCAGAGAGATCCCATTATTTGAGGATATTACTAAGTTACTCGTGTTGTGTTCTCTTATTATTGCTGAACATACTCCACCCCTTCATACTACAAGTCACAAATAAATAAATAAAAATTACTCTGATTAGGAAATTAGAAGGTCTACTGAACTTACTACACCCCTTCATACTACAAGTCACAAATAAAAAACAAATTACTCTGATTTGGAAATTAGAAGGTCTACGCGAGAAAGACTGGTTTTTTTTTTTTTTTTTTGCGCGTGTGTGGGGTTGTTTTTGGTTTATTTGTAAATATTCATCCTTGAGTTTGAGCTAAAAAGCATAAAGCGAGGTATGTTTGACTTTGGAACATGATTACTGAGGAGAGCGTGAGGGAGGAATGAAATGGGGGCAATATTAATAGCATCAAAACTCAATCTAAGAGCATTGACTTCAAAAGATTTTGTAGCCGTTCAGTTGTGTTCAGATATAAAGAGGCTGGACGTGAGAGGCATGGGTTTGATGACTACATGCAGTCACTAAAGTTGGCAATGACAGTGATCTTTATTTACATCGCATTTAGAGTTAGTTACGCATTTAATACTTAGATCCGTGTAGCTCCCATCCAACTTGACAAGGCCCCCGAAACAATCAAATTACAGTTGGATGACGCTTGAAGGATAGACTAAGCTAGAGGAAAGCTCATTTTATTTCGACAAAATCTTTAAGGCAATGTAAATTCATATTTCATCAAACACGATTTTAAAATGAATTTTAAAAAAAATAGTATTGTGCATGAATCGGTTTCTCTGTTCCGATTCTGATGAGATTCCTGTTGGATCATATTTTGAAGATTGTGATGTCAGAGAGGTCGTTAGCTCTGTTTCTCGGGTATCTGAAGCTCTGACGGCTGGAATTGTAAGAGGGATTCAGTCGAGCTAGGATTCTAGTGAGCTGAGGACTGGGTCTGAGTTCACAGATTGGGTGGTGGATAATTGTTCTCTGATTCTGGATCTGGATTCGCTTCTATTATTGTTGATAGCTAGCTTTGCGAGGAATCTGGTGTTTGAATTTATTCTAGTGAATCACAGCAAGATTCAGGTTTTGCGTCCGGGCCGAGTTGGGTTCAGCTGATTTGTCGCCATGGGAAGTGTAGAGATTTGATTGTTAATTGCGTGCGGTTGTTTGTGAGCTCGGCAATGTCTGTGTTCTTGGTGAAGGCATTGCATATCAATACATATGATGAGCTTTTTGCTGGGATTACAAATCCCAAGCATGAGGTCAAGGTGAAGGAGCTTTTTGTCTCGGTTTGCAAAGGTGGAGTCGGAACCCTGATCAAAACTTCTCATTTGGTATTAGCTAAATTCAAGGTCGGTGTAGTCAGAAAATGGCATCAAATCGGAGCAAAAAGCTGTAGAATCATCTATAAATAATGTGAAGGAACAAGGCAATGGATGGTTCGATCAGGTTTCATCTACATTGTTGGTTCCTAGCAACAGAAGGTTCGTTCTTGATGTCACGGGTAGGGGTGGATGTTCGCGGGGAAAGTCGATTGATTGATTTTCATTGCTGAACTCATTACACCTTTATGAGTTTACAAACGAATTCAATAAAAAGATGGCCTTTTTATAAGGCTTACAATGAAAAATCAATAAAAAATTACAACTTTTAACCCTTTAATGAACAAACGCAGGATCCGTTTATCGGATCCTCGCTTGCGTAGGTGTCTTTGCCTGTGCCAGGGACTTTTTGCGTCCGTGAACCACCACGCGATCAGATCCTTACGTTGTCGGTCATTGAAGAACGAGATCTGAATCTAGATCTAAAAATCCCTCTTTTTTACGTGGGGAAATTCAGATCAGAGTCAGATCTAGTTTAAAAGGGGTTGTTTCACGAAGAAATTAATAGCCCTAAAGCAGGTGAAATCGACCAAACGATTTCACGGCTCTTCTCGGAACTAAGACCAAGCTTAGATCCGGAGGGATACGTTGTAGATCTGACGTAGATCTACTCCTCTCGTCGACGAGATCTGAAGTTGAAGGCGTTCTTCGCTTGTTTGAGATCTGGATCTGGCCTTTTGATTTTGCAGATGCTCGAATCTGTGCAAATGCTTGCGTGGATCTCGCCTAAAGCTCCAAAATTTTCGACGAATTTTCCAACCTGTGCCACTGAACTCCCTGGCCTGTTTATAAGCAAATATATCAGAGGGGAGAAAACCTCGGCCAAGGCACCATTGGTGCCTCGGCCGTGCTGAGGCGCTCATTTGGCATTTCTCATTCGTGCCGGCATTCGTCTATTCATTCGCCGTTCTGTCTGAGTTCGTTTTCGTCTAGTTGTGCCGAATCAGAGCTTGGTTGATCGTTCCGTTGATTTTAGAATCCGATTGGTGTAGTTCTGTCATCGGTTGAGTCTGGTTAATTCTGTCTCGTCGACGTTCGGGTCCGGTCGACTTGCCTTATCGAATCTCACTAACCTGAAGCTTCGTTGCTGGATTTATCCCACGATACGTCGCTTCGTTGACTCATACGCATTGCCGACTCACTTCATGCGTTCATCGACTCGTTTTATGCATTTTGTGGCGTAGTTACGTTGTAAGCGGTTCTTGATCGCATTGTTTGATGAGTCGTCGGGTGTCAACCCACCATCACGAGTCTCGTTCGGGCACTAATAAGTAATTTTCAACACCTACAGATACCCCCTCCAAAGTGTCTCAGTCTCGATTTTTGACGAGCATGGGATACTTTGGATATGATAGGCCCCAACCTTCAGTCGGTGTGACGGGACCTATGAATGGCTTCGGTGTTCGATCTCTCTGATCCTTTCAGACTCTCCAGTTCTTTGTAAGATAGCTAAAGACATTACGGTACTGCACTTTTTGACTGACAGTTGTCGAGATCTTGACCTGAAGTCAATAAATGAATTTCTTCTGAGATTAGCTTCAATACTTGATTCCTCCAATCCTTTCAGATTCTCCAGTTCTTTGTAAAATAGCTGAAGGCATCACGGTGCTGCATTTATTTCCTGACCGTTGTCGGAATCTTGAACTGAAGCTGATTGAGTTAATTAAATTTGACTCGTGTTGGTGAGTTGTCGTTCAACTAACCATCAAACCTTTTACGAGACTCCTCTGTCAATCGGGGAATTCTTCACTGCGACGCGTTGATTGGCGTCAAAATCTACAGAGTTTTAGCCTTCAATTGGCGAGTGTGACGCGTTGACCGGTGTTCAATTTTTTCTTGAATTCGTACCGTTGATCGGCGAATCCTCCGGCGACGACGCGTTGACCAGCGTCGATATAATTTTCATGCTTCATTGGCGTTCATCGAGTTATCCCTAAGAATATTTCTTTCACGAAAATATCTCCAGAAACTTCTCAACAAAATAGGAAATAGTTTAGACTGGTATACCTCATTGGAGTATCACCGAGGGAGAAAATTGGGGGATCATCAGTGAACTCTCTATCATGATACTCGTTGTAAGATTAATTACAGCGGGAGGAATTTCTTTGATACGAGATGCGTTGTCCGGCGCCAACATAGTTTATACTCATACGATTACTGGAGCTTCGGGAATTAGTTTACCCTCATATACCCGTTCAGAGGTTGTATCCTTAAGAAAATTTTATGAAAATAATCTTCAGGAACTTCTCGGCCAAAATAGGAAACAGTTTAGACTCGTGTACCTTTTTGGAGTATTTCTAATTTTCTCGTCGACGACGCATTGATTGGCGTCGATATAATTTTCTCGCTTCATTGGCGTTCATCGAGTTATCCCTAAAAATATTTCTTTTAATGGAAATATCCTCCAGGAACTTCTTGAAAAAATAGGAAACAGTTTAGACTCGTATACCTTATTTGAGTATCACTAAGGGAGAAAATTGAACCGGACGTGAAGCGACCTTCATGCGGCAATAATTTCGCTGAAAAATTGTCCGGGATCTCTCAGATATGTAGGGGAGAGGAGGAGCTAATTAACAGGCTAATTTGAGCTTGTTTTGGCATCTAGATAGGGTTCCAATTAGGACTCCTAATTAGGGACTAATTAGAGTCCTAGTTGGAACAGGTTTGGGGCCCATTAGAGACTGTTATAAATACCCCTCTCCTCTCTTTTCTTTTGATATAGGCCGCCCCCTCTCTTGCTTTTTCCTCTTGTTTTCTTCTCACCACATGTCGTCTCATCTCTTTCAACTCGAAGTATATGTACAAGGGTTTACACTGGGGTTTACATGAAAAGAAACTATAGTTTTTTCTCCTTTTCTTTCCCTTTTTTTTCTTCTCTCTTTTTTTTTCTTCTTCTTTTTTTTTCTTCTTTTTTTTGCTTTGGTCTAGGCCAAGGGGGAACCTGTCTCGTCCTTGGCCGAGCCTTGTTCTCGGCCTTGGCCGAGACTGTACACACCCCTTCCCCTTTTTTATTTATATTTTTATTATATATATATATATATAATTTATTTTCCTGCATCTGACACGTTTGGTTTTGTGCAGGTTGACATGTCGTTGGGAAGATCACGCGCTCCGAGGAGCCAACCGTCTACCCCTTCATGTGAGGGCGTTCCCCCGTCATTTGCCGGTGAGCTATTCACGTCCTTTTGTACACTCCCGGTCTTCATTTGCATATTGCACCCCGTTTCGCCTCCTTGGTGAGGCGATCGGGAAGAGCCTTGACTCCTCCTTGGTGAGGATTGACGCTTACACAACCTTGACTCCTCCTTAGTGAGAATCGACACTTATATTTCAGCCATTGACGGGAGCGATTCTGTGACGTACCACAGTCGGCAGGATAGGATATCCCATTACTTTATGTGACGGGGTATATTGTCCTACGATCCTGTAGTCCATCCAACGTCGGTTCTCCCATTACAAGGTCGTGACTCGATCTCATGGGGTTGTGAGATGAGTTCAACACCTCATATATTTTTTATTATCTGAGTTTGACCTGTCCTGATTTTTTTGTTTCGGTCGAGTATTCCTCTGGAGCAATCCCTTCCCATGCAGTTGATGGATGCCGCAGTGAGGACTATTCCACATGTGATGACCCCGCCATCTTTATTTCGTCTCAGTTCACACCGGATACGCCGGCGAAGGTGACTCAGGTGATAGTTGAGGGGAGTCCTCGTGTACTGAGATTGCTGATGACTGACGCGCCACTTGTGAGGGACACCAGTTCTAATCAGCCTCTGAGAAAGATGGATTATCTGTTTGGCGATTCCATCGAGGATCCGGATGCAACCTTCATCGAGAGTGAACAATGGCTGCATAAGGATGATGGAGGATTCTTATACCTCCCGAGGATACCTCGCCATCGTTGCTTGACCAAGGTGAGACACCAGGCTGTGATGCGAGAGATGTCTTGGCGCCTGACGGAGGAGCATGACAGCAATCATTGCGGGTTCATTACTCGTCAGTCGGTTCCAGGCTCACTCAGGAGTCGTGTTATCAGATTACGCCTTGGTATTTTAGGATTGGATACACCGCCCCTGACGAGTATTTCATCACCACTCAGACTTTGAAGAATCGCCTCGTGCAGCTAGGACGAGAGATGCCAGTGTCTCGTCATAGATTCTACGGCTGGGTTCACTCTGCAGATAGTCTTTGGTGGACTCATCTGGCTAGTTATGTCATCGGCCGATGGGGCGAGGAGCTTCGTGCCTGTGGCTTATATGCCGCGGTCCGTGCTACTATGTACAGGCTTTCGATTAGCATCTGCCATTTCTTTGCTTTAGCTGAGCTCTATAATTCTGATTCGAACACCTTCTTGACCCGACATGGTGAGTTGGGATTGGCTCTCCATGAGATGCATCGGGTCTCAGATTTACCTATGGGGAAAACTCTATATCAGGAATACTTTCCTTCGAATCGAGAACTGAGCCATTTGAAGGATCGTATACACAACCACTATGATACTTTGTGGGACCTCATCTGCCACTATCACATTGTTTTGGCCCAGCTTAGGCCATTATTAAAGAAGAAGTCGCAAATAGGCCTGAAACAGTTTGCAAGCTATCTATTCAACAATTTGAATTGCCTTTCTGGTGAAAAGATCCGCGAGTTGTCTCCTCTCACTCCTTTAGAAGTCAATGAGTTGATTCAGAAATCCGGCGTCAGGTCCTATACCCCAGGCAGTACTGAGAGCAATTTCCCTGCAGGGACCAAGTTTTTGACCTTCTTATAGCATGCAGTGAAGTCAATTCAACCAATGACTCTTTTGGCCAGCTTCCTCGCCATTTGGTTGAAAAGGTGTGTGGTGCCGCACCAGTCCAGCGATGCTTTACCATTGGAGGTACTTTATCCTGCAGTTCAGCTCACCCATAAGAAAGAATTGTCCCTTCTTCCAGTGATGGTGGCCAACATTCATCGCGGGCTTCATCAAATCACCCATACCTTTGCTCAGGAGAAGGACGAACCGTCAGATGAGATTCCTCACGTCAAGGTGGAGCTCCCGTATACATATCTGATGGCCTGGTTCGTTCTTCATCAGCCGGACATGATGTCAGCACCAAGGCTTGTAGATCCATCGATCCCCTTTCTTCAATCACTAGAGGACTGCAAATGGCAGGGACACAGATTCTTAGAGGTACGGAGGCAGCTACAAATTCATAAAGCCTGGGTCTTCTCCAGATGTTTTCCTCGATTCTCTGGTTAGTATGGGGAGTCCTTGATCGACGAAGAAAGATCGAGGGCACATCAGACTTTACTGGATGTCGGCTGCTTCAATTGGCTGACGAACATCAGGCTAGGCTATCTCACTTTTCGGGTGAGAGATGAGTGCTACATTGAGCCATATGTCCTTCTCGTTTCGCCTGCCAGTTTGGTTATGACCAACTTTATGTTGGGAATCTGAACCGGTAGCTCAGGACTCGCGGCGAGTTGGTAGACGGCGTTCGAGCATGATTGTGAAGCGTGACGGGGTGCACCGATGCTAGATCTAGCCTTCCAAGTGCTGATCGCCAGCTGGAGTCGACTTATCTATACTGTAGTTAGCTCTTGGCAGCCAATGAGCATGTTTCCATGAAGTCCCTCAACTAGTTAAGGGCTGAAGAGGTCTCCCGAGCTAACAATCAAACGATCCAAAGGGCTGCTCGAGCACAGAGAAAGCGCCACCAGACTCATCAGCCAGACGGGACTGAGGAGGGGATCCACAATTCTGCCGCTGGGACTTCAGGAGAGGACCAGGCAGAAGCCGTAGTTCATGAGGAGAACTTTGTTATTCTCTCCTTCTCTTTTTCGCCTTATTGTTTCCTTTTTATAATTCCCGGTCTGACATTGGCTTAATCTTCCAGGAGTGTCAGAAAAGGAGGCGGTTTGCCCTTGTCATGGGGGAAAGCCTCGAACCGGGGCTCAACCTAAGCGAAAGAAGCTAGCCCACAAGTCCTGTTCTGCTCCTTAGGCCTTCGATGTGGACTTGACTAGTGAGAACTCTGTCAGTGATAGAGGTAATGCTCGACCAACCCGCAGTGCTTTCGATTACTTAATTCTTTGCTTCCGAAGCTCACGGTTTTCATTTCTGTGCAGGAGAATATGAGGGTGGCGACGCCAGTTTTGATTTTCCCCTTCCCAACTTTGCCGAGCCCAGTTTCACTCAACAAGTGCATGGAGCTATGGCAGGAGAGCCTGAGAATACCAACATATGACCTAAATTGGTGATTCCAGGTACATCTAATATTGGTAATCCCCTATTTAGATGGTGAATAGGAGAATTAAATGACTCAGAATTTGTGCATCCCCTAATCGCGTCTACGCTTCTTGCTCTTTTAGAAAAATTGCAGGAAGCTACTTTGGAAGCGGGGCTTAGGGAAACGAACTCTGCCGCAGAAGGTAAGTCTTTTTAGCCTAGTGTGGATTCCTGATTTCACTTCTTCCACTCACGTCCTCTTATGTCAGATTTCTCGATAGAGGACTTTGATGATGACGGTTTGCCTATGGATATATCCCTAGATGACTTGATGTGTGACTCACCCCGAGATGATTCTCTTCCTGGTGACATTGAGCCTGAGTCGACAATTCTCGAAAATATCGAGGCTGGTTCCTCTAAAAGTATGGATCCCCTTTTTCGATAATCATAGGACTATCTAACTTTGACTAGTACAACTATAATTCCATTGAAACGTCCCTTGTTGGTGATAGAAACTCTTCATTCTGTTGCTCCTCCAGAGTCAGCTACCGCAGTTGATGTTACATCAGACATATAGGTCGAGGGACCGACTATGACAGTTGATGTGCCACCGACTGCTGCTCCTTCGATGGCTCCATTAGGGCAAGGAGCTGTCCCAACAGGTATGGACTGTTTAGCTGACAATACTCATACCGATTTCAGATTTGGGAGTGTTTAACCCTCCTCCTTCTGCTCGTAGGGCCCATAGCAATGCTTCATGACTTAGTGAGAGCATTGATGTCAGACGACGATCCATCTCGGTTTATCATCCGTGTACAGGTTCGTTCATTCTTCTCCTACCTGGCCATAGTGATAGACACGCTTCTCAGCAGCGGGCTTTGTCTTCATTAGTTCCGGCCATTCCTTGACCCTAGGATAGCCTTAATATGAGATGCAGGTTACCCAGAGCTAGCCCAGACTGTCACCTATGATCTTGATCACCTGGAGGCCAAGCTCCAGAGTTTACAGGATTTGGAGGTAGCGGGCTCCCTTCATATATAGCCGCGGAGATAGAGGTTCGTCCGGCAGTTTGGCGTGATGCTCGTGTTTTCACTGGGCTCGAAGTCCAGATGCAACGAGACTAGGCGTACCACTTAGAGATCGTTGTTGCTGAGACTTCATCCTTCGTGGGTCATCTTCAGTCTAGCGTTGCCGCGTGTGAGGCGAAGATAGTAGAGCTTGAGCAGGAGTTTCAGGCGGCAAAGGAGAGCCTAAGTGTCTTGAAGCTGACGAAAGCCAACAAAGAGGAAACTCTCGCTGCCATGTCCGAGAAGTTTGGGCTCTCGAAGCAAAAGCTAGCTGAGATTGAGGAGGAGACTACGAAGACGCTCAACACCAGTGAGGAGTCTTTCAG
>JBAKGM010000326.1:35867701-35891018 GCA_037177215.1 Asparagus racemosus
GTTCGAGTTTGTAGAGAGTGATTCAATTGTCTTTGTAATTGAGAGTTTTACACGTGTAATTCTCATTTGTTTTCATTATCAAAGCGTTTTGTAATGGAATCAACAAAGAATCTCACTTTCGAGGCGAACAGGCATGATGTGTCAAGAAAATGTTACTAAAAAAAGGGCTTAAAACAAACAACATAATAAGATATCATTTTGGAGAAAAGCTAATGTGGCTTTTCTTAGAATTGGTTTTTAGGGTTTTTTTTGGCCGAACCAAATAGTCCTTAACCCTATTTGGATAGTTGTCTGATTTTTTGCAAATAATATTATAGTGGATTTTTGTTTGTTTATTCATATTGATTGCATAACTCTTGATTAATTATATATTTGACCCGCAAATCTCTAGTATTTCTAAATTAGACCCCTAATCTCTTTAGCCATCTTTAAAACCATCCATCCAAATTTTCATCCCATTCGCACCAAGTCTTAATCATGTTGGTAAAATGATACAGGTGTTATGCTCGTGCCATAAAGGTTGGCCTGGTTTTCTTTATTGTGTATATTTGATTTCTTTGTTCTCTATGAAATTTTTTATTTCTTTAAATCTTCATATAGTGTTCTGAACATAACATGTAGGATGAAATAATATTGTTTACTTTTGAAATTCAATATTATATAACTTGAGTTAGAAATTATTTTTATAAAATTTTAAACTCAAAATTAGTTGGCTTAACTATCAACCCCTCCTCTATAATATATCTCTTATTTTATAATATTCTAAAATTAAAATAAGAAAAATAAAGAAAAAAATTAGCTCACTAAGTAAGCATGTAGATAAGTTTTCATTTTAAATGTTAAAATTTAAAGTTAGAGAGAGACACAAACTAGATTCTTGATATGTATGGTTAATAGTAACTACAAATTAAATTTATAAATAAAAAATGTGTTTAAACCATTTCTTTTTTTTCCATCCTTTCCCTTTTATGTAATTCAATTTATTCTTTTAATCTTTTTTTGCTCATAGAATAGAAGATCATGGTTTTTTTTTATTTATGATGTCATTCATTTGATTCCCCTATCTATTTATGATTTCAATCTCATCTTAATTTGATACCCCAAGAAAATTGGTAAAACAGTAACCCCCAATGTAATATCTTCACATGTAACCACCAATATATGCTCTCGATAAAATTTAAAAGGCCTTTCTGACATGCACCCTCCAAATTATAGGTATTTTTAAAAGTTTGTCCTCCACCCCTACCCACCCCAACCAAAAAAAAAAAAAAAAACAAAAAACAAAAAACAAAAAACCAAAAAAAACAAAAACAAAAACAAAAACATATGATAATTCTATATTTACCCTCTAAATTGCTTCATTCCCTCAATTCTGACCCTCACCCCTAATTTTGCTCTAAATTTTAGGGTTAAACTATTGTTTATCCTTATTTTAATTTTTTAAAGAAAATTACTAAAATAAAATATAATGCATTACAACTGAAAAAATCAAATCCATTATAAACTCCAAATATCAGCGCCAAGATCCCCTACTTGGAGAGGTCTACTCCATGTTCCTACTCCATGTTTAAGCCTTGAAACTAACTACACACAGATAATATTATAAAATGCAGTTTTGATTCCATCCATCCACTCGGGATAGATTCATCGGCAATGCATCTTTCATGGTTTGGTTTTCTGATTACCTTGGAGTTTGTTTTGTAGGAAAGGAGTTATATACTAAAACGTAATGACTCTCGATTTTGAGTTGAAGCATATTATATCTTATTTTTGATAATTTTCCTTTAAAATAATATTAAATATGGACATAAAAATAATTTAGCCCTAAAATTTTGACTAAAGTAAAGGTGAGGGGTAAAGTTGAGGAAACAAAATAATTTGGGAGCAAAATTTATAATTTATCGGCAAATTTAAAAATATCTACAATATGGGGGGTACATATAAAAAAACCTAAAATTAAAATATGGGCAAATTTCATGAAACCTTCAATTAAGTTTAGGTATTTGGAACTAAACACTAGATACCTTTTAAACTTTGACCAAACCCTCAATAACTTTTTGCGGAAAGCCCTCAAAATTAACACCGCTTTTTCATATGTATTCAAATGGCTAAATTATTAGATTAATATTTTTTGTACATTCCTCTTGTCAATTTAGTTTTTTTTACTTCCAGCCATCTTTTATCTTTAGCCAATTGTGCAAGTAAACCCAAAACTTTGCCCACCGGTGGAAAAAAAAACCGTAAAACCTCACATGATGTTATTAGTGCTATTTTATTCATGAGGAAAGTGCTAGAAGATTATTTGGGACATTGGTATAAGGATAATAACTATACCTAACTCATGCAAGAATATTGATTCCACTGCAAAGAAGTAAATTTTGGGACAAAAAAGTGGAAGCATGGTATTAGTTACCACCAAATAGTGGAAAAAAAATCTTAGGAGGTCCAAAACCGCTATGAGGATAGAGATTTCATGTTTTTTTACTAGCAGTGAAGTTGTGGGTTTAATTACACATTTGACTTGGGAAAAGTACTAAAGCGTCACCAGAGCTAAAAAAATATCAAATTAATAGGCAAGTGTACAAAAAAAACCAATCTTGTAATTTAGCCATAGTCAAATGACCACAACACTCCCCGATAAAATTCGGTAAAAAATACTTAATAAATTATGTTTTTCCACTTAACCCCTAATAATATTTTGTAGAAAACCTCCAATAATGAATGTTTATAAATTTCATATTTTTCAAAATTTTTTTGTAACTCTTCGATTTTTCAAGAAATTATTTGTAATTTTCAAGATTTAAGTTTTGGAATTTTTTTGGGGGTGGGGGGGGAGGTGGTGGGGGTTGTTTGTATTTTTGAATTTTTCAAGCTATTCTTTTTAAATGTTTGGGGGTTTATTGCAAATTTTTTAATTTAAGGTTATGTTTGCAATTTTCAAATTATTCAAGAGAGTAGTTTTCATTTTTAGATTTTTAGGGTGGTGTTTGTAGTTTACTTATGTTATGGTGTTATTTTTAATTTTTCGTATTTTTCACTTATTTGTTTGAATTTTTAGACTTTTCCGAATGTTGTGTATAAAATTTAGATTTTAAAGGGGGTTGTTTATAGTTTTTATATTTTTCAAGATATCAGTTGTAATTATTTATTTTTTGGGGTGTCATTTATAATTTAAAAATTATTAGGGTTTTTATTCAGATTTTTAGATAATCGTAATTTTAGATTTTCTAGGGGGTTAAATGCAATTATTATTTGAGTTAATTTCACAAAACTAACCTTTGTTTATCTCACGTAGCCCCCCTAAACTTTGGGTGGTCCAAAAAACCCCTTGAATTTTGAAATTTTCCCATTGGCCCCCCTACATGTAATTTGCAAATAACTAAACTTTTATTGGAAAGCAAATCAAAAAGTCCAGAGAAGGGGTATATTGCCTGTAAACCATAGATGCAAAAGTTTTAAATATTTTCTCTCAAGAAAAATTTTAGTTATTTGCAAATTATACTTGCTGAGACAAGTTCAAAGTTCCCTGGGGGGTGGGGGGGAGGGGTAAGAGACGCCCTATGTTTAGGGGGTTATGTCATATAAACCAAGTTGACAGTGTAATGTGCAACACTGACTAAAGTTCAGGGGGTTTTGTGAAACTAATTATTTTGCCTTTTGGGTTTTGTTTGCAATCTTTTGATTTTTCATGGGTTGTCTATAATTTTAGGAATTTAAAGGGGGTTGTTTATAACTTTCAAAATTTTCTACCAGCTATTTATAATTTTTAATTTTTAGGATATTAATTATAATTTTCATATGTTTTAAGGTTGTTTATAAATTTATGGGCTAACCTGCAAATAGTTGAGGGGTATATATTGATCATGAGGGTTAATTTTTCTTAATATAAAAAAATTTCAGGGGATATATTGTCTGTACTGACAAATGCCAAAGTTTGAAAAAAAATTCTTTTAAGAAAATTTTAATATTTGCAAATTACATGTAGCGGAGTCTGACAAGAAAAGTTTAAATCTTAGGGGTCTTTGGTGGGACACTCACAGTTCAGAGGATTTATGTCAGATAAACAAAGTTTATGGGGGTTATGTGAAACACCCCTAAAGTTTGGGGAGTTTTGTAAAATTAATCTTTTACATTTTTGTATTTTGTTTGCGATCTCCTGATATTTCAGCAGGTTGCTTGTAATTTTAGGAATTTAAAGGGATTGTTTGCATGTTTATAATTTTTCTGCGAATTGTTGCAATTTTTTATTTTAGGATGCTATTTGTAACTTTCATATTTTTCAAGGTTGTTTATAATTTTATGGGCTAACTTGCAATAGTTGAGGGGTGTATATTGGTCTTGAGGTTAATTTTCATTAATGCAAAATTATGAGGTAACACCATTATGGAGGGTAAATGCAAAAAAAAAAAAAATGTTTTGATGGTTTTATGAAATTCCCAAATTTTGACCTAGTGAAAATTGGAATATTTATGGTTGCTTAGTTCTAATTTCCCAAAGTTATTCGGGTTTTTATGAAATTTACCCTTGAAAAAAGTTAAGGGGGAATACATGACAATTTTTTTGAGATGTAAGACTAATAAAAAGCAGAAGAATCCAAAAAAAGGAAGAAAAGAAAAATGACAGAAGAAATAATTTTTTTAAATTTTAAAAAAACATTTGATTATTAAAAATTTTCTAATTATGGATATGAATATTTTTTAATTTGATGAATGATTCTTTTTTTTCCAAATATGAAATTTAATGATGATTTTTAGGCAAATATAAAATTAGTTGTACACGTGTCATCCTGTAATAGGATAAAGTGGCACATGGAAATTTTTTATCTAGGGATTTAACACATGACACTATTTTATACACACGACATATTTTGCTGCCTTTAGAAATAGTTCACCAATTTCTCTTAATGATATAAATCAAGATGCCCCGTTTTACTGGGAGAAGAGACCAGCCAGGAGGATCACATCATCTTTTAGCCATGACAATCACCAGTTAAATTGAATTTTCAAAGTCATCTTCGCAGTAGAGAATATCCAAATGCCATTTTTTTTCTTTATGCAGCAAACTGAAATTGTTTCAGCAAGACAAAAAAGAAAATGGTAGAAGGGATACTTGAATAAAATCAAACATAACAAACGCAAAAGACACCCGCGTATAGCGCAGGTAGTCTAGGAATGCAGTGGTAATACTGCTAACACCACCAGTTACCTGGTCCTTTTACTTTGTAGAGTTCGGGAATCGAACTCGGGCTTTGGCCTGAGGATTCTCTTGCCTTGCCAAGGTTTCCCTTGTGTCCCCAACCGGAGAAAAAAAAAAAAAAAAAAAAAAGAGTATGTTCTCGTTCCACATCTTTATTCCGCATACAACCTCACACAAGCAACTACAAACAATAGACAAACTGTTAATAGGACTTTTTATTAGTTTTCTTCCTAAAATGATATATCTGTTGATTTTCTACTCCCAGCTTTTGAAAATTGCTGCTCATTCGTGACCGGAAGAAATGGCCCCAGTTGAACTCATTGTATTTGGCAGGATTATCCTCACTGACAAGCTCCTCTGCGGGCCTAATCATTGTGTAGTGCGCAGGATATAAGAAGAACGGGATAGAAAACCTCTCCTTCTCTGAGTTCACTGATACCCTATGCTCTGTGCTCTCGTACTTGTCGTTGCTCCAAACCTGCATGAATGAGTTTGATCAGAAATATCAACTGTTTGAGGTTAAATTTTAAGTGTGGTTTTTTAGGATAAACAAAGGAAAACCTCTCAAAGTTTTGCAGATTTCAAGAAAATCCTTTGAAAGTCTCAGCAAGGCTTAATTTTGGACGGACCCTGTACTATCTCCAAATTGAACTTCTACTCCAATAGTTCTATTGTCACAGATAGGGCTCCTGAGAAGGGTAAAAAAAAAGTTCATTCAGAGGGTCTACTTGCAACAATAGAACTATATGGGAAGCAAGTTCAATTTGGCGATAGTAATCTGTAATTAATCGGGGCCATGTGCATTCTTATATAAAGATTTATTTGATTGGTAATCAAAATTGATATTTTATCATTTGATAATTATTAAATTAGAAATTGAAAATAAAAGGGAAAAAAATGGTGTTATTTTTAGAACAGTATTTGCAAATAACCCACCTCATCTATGCCTTCAACAACACTTATCATCTTCTATTAGAACTTATTATCCCTCAATTTGTTATTATTAGCGATTTGTCCTTCTCATAATGTCAACACCATGGGTGACAATTGCTAATAAACAAGTTGATGTCTATTAATTATGATTGCTACAAATCTATGGAAAATGTTCTGTAAATTATTATCTTATTTTATTAACCTGGATGAGATCCCCTATGTTGATGATGTACGAGTTAGGAATGGGCTTGACACGGACCCACTGCCCATCGGACTTCCTCTTGACATCGAGGCCACCGACGTCGTCCTGCGCCAGGACTGTGAGAGCTCCTTGGTCCTTGTGTGGGCCCACCCCGAGCGCAAGGTCAGGGGACGGGCACGGAGGGTAATGGTTGATGCGGATTCTGCTGATGGAGTCCTTGAAGTAGCCGTTCAGTCGCTCGGCGGGTAAGTTTAGGGCCATTGCGATGAGCTCGAGCAATTTGAATGATAGGCTTTCGACGGCTTTCGCATAGTCCATGCATGCATCTCTGCAGAAGTGATAGTATCGACCGATAATTGAGCTAAACGAGAGATGATTGAAATGAGAATTTCACAAGAATTGTTAAATTTTCAGACGCATTGGTGAATCATGCATTTTGGATGCGAAGGAGAGTTCGAAAATTCGAAAACATGTTTCTTGGCACAAACTTGTGGAGGGTTTTATCAGTATATATACAGTGAGCCAAATCGGAATAAGGATATTTTTGTCCCTCGTGTGACACAGTACTTTTTACAGGAAGAATAAAACCAGTCCAGTTTTATAATTGGTAAGACCAAGCATCTAAACATCCACTTTAACCATTAACTGATCACGTAAAATTCGAAAAGTATTTTCTGCCATGAGAAATTCACATTGTGATTAGATAGAAGAATTACATATTCTCTCGTACGTACTATCAAGAGCTAAAAATTGAACTCTCATCGATCAATCACACACTGAAACTGGATTTTGAAGTTGAAAGTGGACTTTAAAAAAAAAATGTATTGTTACTTGAAATATTCTCAATCTCAAAGCAGAAAATTAGTGTTGGGATTGAAAGACCCATTAGCAAGAAGTACTAATCTACTTGAGGCCCAAATGATTCACAAGGATTAATCATAGTTAAGTCATGAGTCTAAGCAAACTTAACTGTATATTCATCTTATTTTCTTTCTAATGTAGGACTAAATCTCACCTTCAACTCCCTACTGAATGAAACAGGACACTCCTTAACAATAAATTTTCCCATATCTGTGTGCAAAATATTGAGTTAAAATATCCTGAAACTTAAAGTTCATTAGTTTTTGTACAACAAAAGTAGAAAATTCAACGTAACTTTTGAGGGGCAGTTTTATATTTTTACATTCTAACATAACCCCGCAGGGGGAGAGCTCTTTTTATGGGTATACCATCTCAAATTGAGTCCCTCTAACTATTACACCAAAACTCTAAAATTATGGCGAGAGTTCAGATTTATTTTTTTTATATTTTAACAAGTTTAACTCAATGAAGCAGAATTGAAGGATAAATTAGCAAATATGTAGATTCGAAGAGTTAATTTGCAAACATTGGTTGGCTGCAAGCAATTACCTCATGTCCTCCGGATACTCCGGCCACTGGTTCCTAATCTCCTGCACCACCGTCTCCCCACTCTCACTCAATGCCGGAACAGTCATCGGATCATTCACACAAAAATCAAACACCTCCTTCCAATCCCTAACGTTCTTTGTATTCTCCATATCGTAATACCCAAGAAAACTCTCCTCATTCCTCCTCACTCTCCTCTTCTCCTCCGTCGACAGAGTGAAGAACTCCTTCGCTGCCGACTGAACTCTCTCAAGGAGTTCGGTCGGTACACTATGGTTGATGACCTGGAAGAATCCAACATTACTGCAAGCTGCCTCGATTTCTGAAATCAGGGGTGTTAAGTTAACGGCAGTTGTGAATAATGGAGAGAGGTCGATGAGAGGGATTGATTCGGCCTCGGAGATGTTCGGGTTCGATCGACTGTCGGGGTTCTGGATGAAAGATGTATCAAATTCTGGATTCATTTTTCCTCTCTTTCTCACTCTGATCTGTTTCTCTCGGGATATTGTTTTGTTTGCAACGAGTGGGGAATTACAGTACAGTGTACGTGGACGCGTTTTCTAATCGTGGTTTCGATTTTGCCGGCGACTAATGCATGGAGAAGGACAAGAATTAATAAAATAAATAAAGAAAAAAGAATCCTAGGGTGCCGACTTTGCGGTATAGCGCGGGAGGCTGATGCTGACATTGAAAACGAAGAGACTTTATCACTTCACCACTTTGTTAATTATTTGTATTTTATCTAATCACTCTCTTAATTATACTATTTGGACAGAGTTGTGACTTGTGAGTCAGCTTATTGTATCCAGTGTCGAAGCCAGGAATTTCAAACAAATAGAGGAGAAAATATAAATAAAATAACAAACTATCTAATCAACAAACAGGATGAGATACGGTTGAGAAGGAGCTAGAGGTTGAAGAAATATAGGCAGATGAGATCTAGCTGGTTTTGGTTCTTTGTGGATGAGGGAGTTTTGAGAAAGTTTGAGTAATCTTACATTTTATTCCCCATGGTTTATAAGATCATTATTAACTAATTACCCTCGTAATTGAAGTTTTTCAGGTCTTTTGTATTTATACACCTTAAATTGTGCATATTTAAAAAACTACACCCCAAATCTCAATATTTGTAGAACTATCCCCAATCTTCAAATTTGGGAAAAAAACCTCCGTATCAACAAATTATTAACTTTGATGATAGTGTTGTTATCTATTAGCCCATGAACTGTTGGCCCATTTGATAAAGAGGCCCAGCTCCTTACCCCATTTACCTGATACCTTTGTTCTTTCTCTCTTCGGTCGGCAGCCATTTTCGAAACCCTAGCTCTCTCTTCCCTCTAAAATCAGCTGTCCCATCTCTTATCCCTGTAGGACGGCACCTACCTCTGAAACCCTAGTTTCTCTCCCCCCTCTCATGCCGGCTGCCCCCCTCTCTATATAAAGAGGGGTTTGGCAGTAGCTTGGTGAAGAGGTAGAGGAGGAAGAGGAGAAGTGAGGATCTGTGTGCTCCTTAGCTTTGTGCGATCCCCACCCCCCCTTTGTGCTCCTTAGCTTTGTGCAATCTCCCCTTCTCTCCCCTTTTGTGTTCTTGGTGGTGCACAAGAGAAGATCGACGGTGACTGAAAGTGAGTAGGCTTCTGAGCCAACAATGGCGTGTTCCCAACAGATAGGGTTAAATTGCTCACATATCTCACAAGTTATGATTCGAACCTGGGTCCACCAATCAGGAGCATACCAAGACTGACCATCCTGGCAACAGCCGGCAGGTTTGATTGTAACCAAGTGCTGTCACCTTCATAGTGAAGAATATTCAAATCCTTCTTTTTATTCATGCATCAAAATAAAATTTCGGACAAAATAAAAAGATAGAAGGCGAACACTGATTTAGAATCAAGCCCAAGGAAAAGGAAAAAAAAAAAAATTATTGTTCGCCTTCCACATCTTTATTTAGAATACAAGCTCACACAAGTAGCTTCAAATTGGAGAGAAACTATTTACATGACCTCAATTGGTCTTCGGAAAAGGATATATCTGCAGACAGGACTTCAATTGTTCTTCCGAAAATGATATATCTGCAGATTTTCTACTCCCATCTTCTGAAAATTGCTGCTCCTCCGAGACCTGAAGAAACGTCCCCAACTGAATTCATTGTATTTAGCTGGATTATCTTCAGTCACAAGTTCATCTAAAGGCTTCATAATTGTATAATGTGCAGGATAGAAGAAGAATGGGATTGAAAACCTCTCCTTCTCCGAGTTCAACGACACCCTGTGCTCCGTGCTCTCGTACTTGTCATTACTCCAAACCTGCATGAATGTATTTGTTAGGAAATATCAACGGTTTTAGAATAAAAATTTGATTTTTTTTTGTCTGAGGAGATTATATATTCTTTTTTTCTTTTGAGTATTGAGGATGGTGCCCGGGAAAATGATAAATTAATAAAACCTCACAAACGTTTATACGGTTCACATAAAATCCCTCTAAGGTAATTAGAAAAAAAAGCAGGTTTGATTTTTCCATCTTAATTTCTATGAAATTAACCTTGATGTCCAAACAATTATTTCTCAAACTTTTTTAATCAGTACCCTTGAATTCCAAACAAATTAATCTCTCTGTACTATACAGAGTATTAGCAATTTCTTTTCACAAAACTTTTTTGTTAGTATCATTGATGTCTAAACAAGACGTCTTTCTCTTTTTCTCTGTTATTTGTATATGTACTATACGAGAATATGTTCCACAACCATAAAAGAATAAGTGTTTCTCTACAGCATACTGAAGAAGTATCTCTGCAAGATGCAAAGTAGTAGAGGCTCCCTTGGTAACATAATGACATCAAATTGACACCCATGTGACAGATACAAATAGCAGAAAGCTAACTCCATTGGACATTACGGGTTTAAGCACTAATAAGAAAGCTTATTGGTAGCAAATGACTAACCTACTACGGTACATGAGGCGTATATCCAATTGGCCCTATACTAAAAGTTGATGATTATATCCAAACAATTGAGACTTGCATGACTAGATATTGAAAATAAAGGGAAAGAATGTCACATTTAAAAATCTTAGTATTTTGCCACTTTTACCTGGATGAGATCACCTATGTTGATGATGTAGGAGTAGGGAACGGGCTTGACACGGACCCACTGTCCATCAGACTTCCTCTTGACGTCGAGGCCACTGACATTGTCCTGTGCAAGGACGGTGAGGGCTCCTTGGTCCTTGTGCGGTCCCACGCCAAGGGCAAGGTCAGGGGAAGGGCATGGAGGGTAATGGTTGAGGCGGATTCTGCTGATGGAGTCCTTGAAGTAGCTGTTCAGTCGCTTGGCCGGTAAGTTTAAAGTCATTGCAATGAGCTCAAGCAGTTTGAACGACAGGCTTTCGATGGCTTTTGAGTAATTCATGCAGGCATCTCTGTGGAAAGGGACATTACAGATTAGAAAGCAAAATTTGAAAGATTCAAGATAAATAAACTTCAGAAATATGTTTCTACAGTTCAATCATGATAGATTGTGAAGGGTTTTATGAATATACAGAGTAGCCCAATCAGAGGATATTATACTTTTTCGTAATTACATAGAGTAAATTTATAGTTAACACAAACATATCCTGGTTTTAGAAGTGGCAGGAATCCATGTCTCCAAATAATCCATGTTGCTCTGCAACTGATGATGTATAGTTTCAAATATATGTTGTGAACAATACTATTGCTTTATGTTGTATTTTATTTTGTTAACAAAGATGTTCATATCTCTTCAAATATCTATCCAGTACCTGAGATAGTGACTTCCTTCTTCTACAGAAGCCACATTCTCGATCATGTAGGTCATAGCCATACAGATCATGTAGGTTACATCCATACAGGTCATGGGTACGACAGAGGCTAACATAGTAACAAACAATTCATAAACATGTTGATTGGTTCAGTAAAGGCAAGACTTGAACCGAGGTCAAGTCCAGTCTGAGTTTGATATATTTCAGTCCACACAAAACTCAGTTTGAGTTAGGACTACAGGATTGTAGTCCAAAACATATTAGACAAGAGTTTTGGTGTGAAATACTCTTGTAAGCTGCTCAATCCTTATGAATCAAATTGCTCTTTTATACAGCATAAGAAGGGGCAACCTTCAGGACAAACGTAAGACCCTTTTAGTGACATAATGTAATAAGCTAATGCGTTACTCCATGCTTTTACTTGTTTCTGTCACTGACATATATATAGAGCATCGATATAGTCAGATCATAAATGACAATTTGAGTACATGCCGAGTCAAGAACATGGAGTGGCAATCCAATCCCTAGCAACGTGCCTGGTTTTATCAATATTCTGTTATTTAAGGAAAATTATTGCTTGATTAGTGGGGGCAACGACGACGCGCATATACATATCCAATGCGCTAAAATCGGATACTGATACGGATATACATGCAAATATATATGCGAAAACAAAACAAATATGAGAAAACCAGATAATTTTGAAAAAAAATATAATTCATATGATAGAAGAGAAGAGTTCATTAATACGGTTGTTATATCTGAAAGCTAAGATTAGATCTCTTGATCATCAAAATTAACCTCAAACTAAGAATTAAAACTATTGCAACCGTATCACCAACATATAATTGGATACTTCGGATCTAGGTCCAAATATTTCACCACATCTGTAATCATATACTATCACTTAGATATTTGGTAACCATATTTGTATCTGTCAGGACACGGATATCTTCTTGGATACATATATACTTTTTTGCACCACCACTAGCAACAATTAAAAGTAGCGGTTGACCATGTTTTCTCTCGTGTTTGGTGGAGATACCAAGTGCAGATACTAGAGAGGGAACAAAAATCAACATTGAAAATAAACTATTATCTCTAGGTAATTACCTCATATTCTCCGGATACTCCGGCCACCGATTCCAAATCTCCTGGACCCTTGTCTCCCCAGTTTCACCCGACGCTGGAACAGTCATCATATCATTCACACAAAAATCAAACACCTCCTTCCAATCCCTGACATTCTTGGTATTCTCCATATCATAATACCCAAGGAAATTCTCCTCGTTCCTCCTCACTCTCCTCTTCTCCTCAGTCGGCAGAGCGAAGAACTCTCTCGCCGCCGACTGAACTTGTTCGAGGAGTTCGATCGGGACGCCGTGGTTGATGACTTGGAAGAAGCCGACTTCACTGCATGCTGCTTCGATTTCTGCAACAAGGATTCTGGTAGGTAGCGTATCGTCACCGGCGGTGCTTGGAGTTGTGAAAAGTGGAGAGAGGTCGATGATAGGGATTGATTCTGCATTGGAGATGTTGGGTTTGGGTCGATGGTCGGGTTTCTGAATGAAGGCTGGATCAAATTCTGAACCCATGTTTTTTCGTTTCTCTCGGTCTCTCGCCCTTATTCTGTCTAAATAGCTGTTTCAAGTATCACGGGGACTGGGCGTGAATAAAGTGGAATGTATCTGGATGTGTTTTCGGACTTTTGTCGTCTTATTTTTATGTCTGGCGTGACGCCTAAGCAACTTAAATCATTTTCAGCTTCTAAACTTTATTTTTTGTGATAATTCTGCCTCGAATCAAACCTAGGACTGTGGGGGCTAAATTAGAACCTCCCAACTATCCAGGACACTCGCGATGAGCTTATTATTTTATTTTCTTTCGCTATCTCTTGTTTATTCATTATTCAAGATCAGAGGAAGTGCTAAGCATCGCTAAGCGCCGAGCGGTACTTAGAGCCTAGGCGCCTATGAGGCCACATAGGTGGAGCCTAGGCAGATTTTTATTTATTTGCTAAAATTGGTGGAGATCTTGCTGAAGATTGATGGAGAAGGTGCTTGGACTTGGTGGAGGCTAAGGAGGTTGTAGAACGCGGAGGCAACAACAAAGAAAATCATATAATGATCTAACCTTTATACTCCACGCATGTTCCCTTAGGTGCTCCCAAGGCTTAGGTTGGCGGCCTAAGTACTATCTACACTTTTTTTGGGGGAGTCCAGTGAGAAAAGTTTAAGGTCTAGGGGGTTTTGTAAGACACCTAAAGCTCATGGGCGTTATGTGAGATAAACAAAGTTCAGGAGCGTTCTGTGCAACACCCTTTATAATTCAGGGGTTTTATGAAATTAATTCTTTACTTTTTGGGTTGCAATCTCCTAATATTTCAGGGGTTTGTCTGTACGTTTTGGAATTTAAAGGGGGTTGTTTGTAACTTTCAAAATTTTATGAGTTGTTTGTAATTTTTTATTTTTAGTACTTGTAATTTTATTTTTTTAAGGTTGTTTATAATGTTTTGGGCTAACTTGCAAATATTTGAGGGGTATATATAGGCTTTGAGGGTTAACTTTCGTTCCTAAAATATTATAGGATAACACCATTATGGAGGTTAAATGTCAAAAAAAAAAAAAAAAAAATCAAACTATTTTGGACTTTTTCTAAAATTCTTTAATTTATTGGAGTCTAGTGAGAGTTGGAAAATTTTTGGGGTTTAGTGCTAAGTGCTCAAAGCTATTGGAGGTTTTGTGAAATTTACCCTTAAAAAAATTTAATTAAGGAGGATTACATAACAAGTTATTGAGATATAAGACTAATAGAAAACAGGAAAATCCATAAAATATAAGGAAAGATTCTTTTTTTTATCTATCTTCTTTGCAAGGGAACGAGAAGTTGTGTAGGACAGGATGCGCTCGCCCGGTGACCAAGTCAAAAAAGAAAAGAAAAAAAAGAAAGAAAGGCGCGAAGCGGGAACTTCGTATTTTGTAACTATCCTTTGAAAAGAAAAATAAAGTAAGAAATAAAAGAAAAAGAGGATAAAAAATGATGAAATACATTTGTAAATTATGGATAATTATAATTTGACTAGGATTAATAAATATATGATTATGGGAATATCTAATTATGGATATGAATGAGTAGTTTTAGTTTGATGAGGATTCTTAGGTATTAGCCATACATACTCATCTTCTAATAGGATAGAGGGACATGTGATAATTTTTTTAAAGATTTGACACATGACACTTTTTTGGACACATGGTGCCTTTTAATGCTTTTAGGAGCAGTTCACCAATTTCTCCTTACTATAGAAATGAGAGTGCCCTGTTTTGTGGGGAGAGAGTTCGGGAGAATCATATATTCTTTCAGCTATGACAATCACTGATTGCGTTTAATTTTCAACACCATTTTCATAGTAGAGAACAGCAAAATGCCCTTTTTTTCTCTTGATGTAGCAAAATAGTTTTTTTTCCAGCAAGGCATAAAGAGGAGGTACAAGAGATACTTGACAAGGAAGCAAACAACGAAAGCTAAAGACCCACCGCGTGTAGCATAGGTGGTGTGGGAATGCAGTGGTAATACTATCAACACCACTAGGTCCCTGGTTCAATCCCATCTGCTTAGCCTAGAGCGTGATAATGGCAGGCGGACCCACACATCTGGGTTTTACTTGGTAGGAGTCGGAGTTTGAACTCGAGCTTCGGTCTATAGATTCTCGTGCCTTGCCAATGTTTCCCTCGTATCCCATAGGAAAAATACAAACGCAAAATACAATATGTTCTCGTTCCACATCTTTATTTAACATATAACCTGACACAAGCAACTACAACTAGTAGACATAATAGGACTTCAAAATTTCTTCCTAAAATGATATATTTGCTGATTTTCTACTCCCACCTTTTGAAAATTGCTGCTCATTCGTGACCTAAAGAAATGGCCCCCGCTAAACTCATTGTATTTAATAGGATTATCCTCACTGACAAGCTCCTCTACAGGCCTCATCATTGTGTAGTGCAGAGGATACAAGAAGAACAGGACCAAAAACCTCTCCTTTTCTGAGTTCACTGATACCCTGTGCTCCGTGCCCTGGTACTTAGACTTCCTGAGAAGGGTCAAAAAATGTTCACTTAGGGGGTCTATTTGCAACAGTAGAACTATATGGATAGTAAGTTCAATTTGGCAATAGTAAACGGGGTCTATACGTAATTAACCTTACAAAAATGATGTTAACTCAGTTGTGACCATATGTACTGTTACATAAACATTTATTTGATTACTAATCAAAATTAACGTTTTATCATTTGATAATTACTAAATTAGAAATTAAAAATAAAAGGGAAATGGTGTTATTTTTAAAACAGTATTTGCAAATAACCAACCTCAACTCTACCTTCAACAATACTTATCATCTCTAAACTGTCGTTTGTTACAACTTATTGTCCCTCAATTCATTATTATTAGCAAATTTGTCCTTCTCAGAATGTAACACCAAGAGTGAGTCAGTGACAAGTGCTAATAAACAAGTTGATGTATATTAATTATGATTGCTACAAACCTTCCAAAAAGAAAATACTGTTGTTGTTCCTTCTGACGAAGGCGCATAAATGTACTGGAGAGAAGGTGGAGTTGGAGACAGATTCTCATAATTCAATTCAACAACCAATTGTTGGTTTGCGTAAAAATAATAAGAAATAAAAATTACAGCAAAAGGTGACACTTACGGCATTGCAAAAGATAAATGAAAGAGATTGATAAAGCCACCTCAGCGATATGCAGATTTAACCATTGCATATGTATTGTCAGCAACTCAAAAGATAGATGATGCAGGAGAACATAACAGATTTTTAGAAGCCACTTCATCACATGATTCTACAAATTGGTTGATTGCTGTGAATGAGGAGATGAAATCTCGTCTTAAAAATCAGACTTGGAATTTGGTAGTTCCTCCAAAAGGACAAAAAATCTTTGGTTGAAGTGGGTATTCAAGAAAAAGAAGGAACCATAGGTGTTTAAGATGTAAGATATAAGGCTCGGCTGGTTGCAAAATGCTACAATCAGGTTGAAGGTATTGATGATAATGATATTTTCTCGCTTGTTGTTAAACATACTTCCATTTGTATTTTACTATCACTAGTTGTTGTATATGGTTTAGAGTTAGAGTAGTTAGATGTCAAAACAACCTTCTTGCATGGTGAACTTGAAGAGCAGATTTTCATACAACAACCTGAGGGTTTTGTAATTGAAGGAAGAGAAGGTCATGTTTGTTTGCTAAAGAAATATCTATACAGCTTAAAACTATCTCCTTGTTAATGGTACAAAAAATTTGATTCTTTCATGATCAGTCATAGGTTTAGTAGTAGCAAATATGACGCGTGTGTTTACTTGAGGAGATTGAGTGATGATTCTTTCATTCATTTGTTATTGTATATCGACGATATGTTGATCTCAGCTAAGGATAACTCTAAAGTGAATAGGTTAAAGATTCTGCTTGGTGCATAATTTGAGATGAAAAACTTGGAAACAGAAGAAAATTCTTGGTATGGAACTTTTCAGAGATAGGAAAGAAAGGAAGTTATGTTTGTCACAGAAAAGCTACATTGAGAAAGCCCTTGCTTGCTTCATATGCATAAACCAAAACTGGTTACCATTCCTCTTGCGAGTCACTTCAGGCTATCGGGATTATTATCACCTAGCATGGATACGGATCGTGACTACATGTCTCAAGTACCTTATGTGAGTGCAGATGGAAACATCTTGTATGTGATGGTATGTACTTGACCGGATCTTTCACCAGCAACTGGTGTTGTTAGTAAGTGTACGGCAAATCCTAGAAAAGAGCACTAGCAAGCGGTAAAATAGATCCTTAGCTACTTGAAGAGAATTTTAGATATTGGCTTGGTATTTGGTGGAGATAGTGGCATAGATTGCATTGCTACCGGATATGTTGATTCAGATTTTATGGGTGCTTTGGATAAACATAGCTCAACTATAGGTTATGTTTTTACTCTTGCAGTTGGAGATCAATGCTACGGCCTATTATCGCTTTGTCTGCTACAGAGGCCGAGTTCATGACTGCTATAGAAGCTGTGAAGGAAGCAATATGGTTGCGAGGTTTTCTTAGTGAATAGGGAGTTGAACAGAAAATTACTCTTGTTTATTGTGTTAGCCAAAGTGCAATTTCTTTGGCTAAACACACAGTGTTTAACTTAAAATAGCATATCGAGGTTCATTATCAGTTCACTAGAGAGATTGTTGAGGAAGGTAAAGTAGTCTCAAAGAAGATTTACACTAAGAACAATCCAGCAGATATGTTGACGAAGCTGTTACCGGTAGCCAAGTTCAAGCTTTGCTTAGACTTGCTTCATGTCCAAGAACATTGAGGCACTATAGGACACATTTGCAAAGGCGTTGGTAGTACACTATTGAGAAAGTTGAGAACTCGTTCAGATTGTTGAGTCAAGATGGAGATTTGTACAAACTTATGCCTCAAAGCCCTCAATAATCCTCATAAATTATTAATCCATATGCCACTGGAGTTTCACAACAGCATGTGACCTTGAATCCTATTGGTCTTTAGATTTCATATGCTATTATTTGAGTCCTAATGCATTGTTGTTAACACAATTTTAAAGAGGAGAAAAAGGGGAGAGAGATGATGAAAGAAACAGAATTATTAGTAGCCCATGTTTCATTCACATATTCTACACTTAATATAGAATCTATACAAGCCTTAAGAATGGCAAGAAGAGGAAAACAAATGGATCTAGATTTGTACAGTCCTTAAGAAAGGAAATAAGAGAAAAGAATGGATCTAGATAGAGGAAATTAAGGGAATTAATCAAAGGAGAGGATCAAGGATCACAATACTCCCCCTCAAGATGGGGTAAATATGTCACGAAGCCCCATCTTGTCCCTACGCAAAGAAAAGACCGAAGCACTGAGACCTCGGTGAGTATGTCAGCACGCTGTTGAGATGATCTTACAAATGGTACACATAAAATACCTGTATCAAGCTTTTCCTTGATGAAGTGCCAGTCTAATTCAATGTGCTTCATGCGATCATGCTGAACTGAGTTATTGGCAATATTAATGGCAGCTTTGTTGTCACAGAATAGTAAAAGAGGACAATGCTAGAAGAGACGCAGTTCCAAGAGAAGTTGCTTGATCCATAACACCTAACATACCCCTTGTGCCATGGCCCGATACTTGGCCTCGGCACTCGAACGAGCCACCACACCCTCTTTTTTACTTCTCCAGGTTACCAAGTTGCCACCAACAAAGGTACAATATCCAGATGTGGAGCTCCGATCATCTAGCAATCCTACCCAGTCAACATCGGTATATGCCTCCATCTTTAGATGACCATTTCGTGAGAACAATAAGCCTCGACCTGGACAGCCCTTCAAGTATCGAAGGATACAGTACGCAACCTCCTGATGACATATATGGGGATCATGCATGTATTGAATAACATTGCTAATTGCAAAAGTAATGTCTGGTTGAGTGTGAGACAAGTAGATAAGCCTCCCGACCAGATGCTGGTATCTCTCCCGATCAACTGACACGCATGCATCCACAACAAGTTGATGATTCTGCTTAATTAATGTTGCCACTAGATGGCACCCTAACATACCCGTCTCAGTTAGGAGATCTAGGACATACTTCTATTGAGAGAGGAAAATCCCACTAGAGGATTGTGCAACCTCAATCCCAAGAAAGTATTTGAGTCATCCAAGATCTTTTACTTCAAAAGCCTTGAACAACTTAGGCTTCAAACAAGTAATTTCTTCAACATCATTACCCGTGAGCACAATATTATTCACATACACAATTAATATGGCCACCCGATTCTCATGATGTCGGAAGAAGAAGGTATGATCGGCGTTACTTTGAGTATAATCCATATCCAGAACTGCTTGTCAAAAACAATCAAACCAGGCTCGAGGTGATTGTTTCAAACCATAAAGAGATTGACAGAGTCTGCAAACTTTGTCAACTGTAGTCTTATCAGCAAACCCAGGTGGGATCTCCATATATACCTCTTCCTAAAGCTCACCATGTAGAAAAGCATTCTTGATGTCAAGTTGAAATGAATCCCATCCATAGTTGGCAGGACAAGAGATCAGAGTCCGAACAGAATTCATCTTTGCTACAGGTGCGAAGGTCTCATCATAGTCAATCCCGTAAGTCTGTGTGTACTCCTTTGCAACCAACTGGGCCTTGTAGCGATCAACTATGCCTTCAGGTGTTTGCTTCACTATGAACACCCACTTGCATCCAACTGGTTGCTTTCCTGTAAGAAGTGGTATTAGTTCCCATGTCTGGTTCTTATCTAGAGCACGCATTTCCTCAAGCATAGTTTCCTTCCACTTGGGGTCTTGTATAACAACCTTCCAACTAGCGGTATTGAAACAGATGGCAATACAGCTACAAAACACTTATATGAAGGAGACAAAGACTCCTAAGAAACAAAGTTAGCGATAACATGATGATAACGAGCAAGAGGATTATGTGGTCGAGAGGGTTTACGGATAGCAATAGGAATATCTAGATTATCAAACACTAAAGGAATGAGTTCAAGGGAGTTACCACTGCTCCTCATCGTTCAAGGAGACGATGCAGAAGATGGAGCCAAGGTAGGACAGGAAGATTGGGTTGCTGGAGAATGCATGACAGACTCAATGGCAGGCCAAGGTAGCTAGACACCTGGTATCTGCCATACTTCAGAATCAATAGGTTCCACTTCAACACTTTGCTGCTCCCCCTGACCTTCAACATCTAAATCTCCCTCTTGATCAGCTTCAACAGTATTGGGAGAGCGAAGAAATTCCAAGTCAACATTTGAACCATCTATTACATCTGACGAAGCTATTGGGGGACTGCTGAAGTAAGGTTCAGACTCCCGAAAGGTGACTTCCATGTTGACTATCATCTATAGCTCAAGAGGGTAGTAACATTTATATCCTTTCTGAGTTGCCGAATAGCCACAAAAAAGCATTTTAGTGCCTGAGCATCAAGCTTACTAACAGTAGGATGATGATCCCAAACAAAGCAGACACATCCAAATATCTTTGGAGGAACCATAAAAGAAGTAGCTCCCTGGAGACATTCAAGAGGTATCTGAAAGTCTCGTGCACGTAGGGGCATTTGATTGATCAGATATGGAGCTATCAAAATGGCTCCACCCTACAAGTACTTAGGCACATTCATTGTGAGCATAAGTGAACGTGCCACCTCTAACAAGTGACGATTTTTTCTCTCGGCCACCCCACTTTGAGCCGAGGTATCAACACATGTAGTTTGATGAAGAATCCCATGAGCATTAAAGTACTCCTTGAACTCCCTATTGACATATTCAGTGCCATTATCTGTCCGAAGGGCCTTGGATTTGGCACCAAATTGTGTTTTGACCAACATATGGAAATCTCCAAAGCATCCAAAAATCTCGTCCTTGTTTTTCATCAAATATATCCAAGTCACACTACTGTGGCAATCAATAAACGTCACAAACCAATTGTACCCTGAGTAAGATGAGACTCTACATGGACCCCAAACATCTGAATGAACGATATCAAAAATATTCAAACTACGAGCCCCAATAGATGGATAAACATTCCTTGTTTGTTTTGCTAACTCACAAGCATTACATATAAGTTTATCCCTATTGCATGCTACATAAAGTGACGGAAACATTTCTGATAAAATAGTAAAAGACAAATGTCCAAGTCTGCAGTGTTGTAGAAGAAGTTCTGTAACAGCATTGCTCGAAGATGACGCAACCAAACTAACTGAGCTTCTCTTAGTGCTACTCCCAAGTATTTGCTCCTCTAAATAATAGAGTCCATCATGCATTCTACCAGATCCAGTCGTCTTTCTTGTCTGCAGTTCCTGAAATACACAATGTTTAGGAAAAAAAGGTTACAGAACAGTTTAGAGAATTAGTCAAAGAACTAACAGATAGAAGATTAGTAGGAAATGCTGGAGCATGTAGTACAGAATCTAAATGCAATGGTGGTGTGCAATTGATGACTCCTGCACCCAAAACTGATGAATAAGAGCCATCAGCTAGCCTAACCTTATCATAACCTGAACATGGGGTATAAGAAATGAACTCATTGGAAGACCCTATCATATGACTAGAGTAGCCTGAATCTATGATCCAGGGGGAAGTAAGGGACTTGTTGATGCAACTGAGTGCAATGTAGTCTTTACATGTGATACCTGATTGTGCAAAGTTGCCATAATGCACATTGGATGAGCTAGAGGGAGATTGCTTGAAAGAACCATCAGTGATAGGGGTTACAATGCTAGAATTTATTGAGTGCTCAGACAAGTATTGATGAAGAGACTTTATCTCCTCCCTTAGTGCAATTACTGATTCAGAATCACCTGAAGGTTCAGCCGTAGAAAAAAACTCTTGGTTGACTTTAACATGACTGCCCAAGCTACCAACATGACCACCAACTCTACCACCTCCTTAGGCACCATGACGACCACTGCCTCCTCCACAGCCTTGACCTTGCAGAGAGTTCTCTGGCTTTCCATATAAGTCCCAACAGTTAGCTTTAACATGACCGGATCAGTGACAATGATGACAAATAACACGTCCCTGTGGATCATGCTCACTAGAGCCACAACTTTGTAACTAATCACTAGAGTTAGAAAGAATAGCCAACGTAGAACGAGTAGCAGTAGCGGATGAAGCTAAGGTGCGACGATGAGTCTCCTCTCTCAAGATAATAGCAAAACATTCCTGCAACGAAGGTAACTCCCTTCCGCTACCCATGATTTGCACTCTATAAGCTTCATACTCAGAGTTAAGGCCATGGAGAAAACCTTCAATTCGAGTCCCTTCAACAAACTTCTGGTGCTCCTCCACGTCCTTGGCAGTGGACAGTGTAAATGAGTGATGGAAATCTAGTTCCGTCCACATATGTTTTAGTTCAGCCACATACTGCGTAACAGATAGCTCCCCCTGTCGAAAAATATGTAGTTTGCATTGTATCTCATAAGCTTGATTAAAGTCACCTTTCTAGGAATACGTCCCAAATACACTATTCTATATCTCCTTAGTTGTCTTCAACAACTGAACACCCCGAGCCACCTCAGGAACCATGAATCCTAATAGCCGTGCCATAACTAGAGAATTACGAGCCTCCCACAGTTCTTTCTCCGCGCCATCAGAACTAGGCATTTCCTTTTTTCCAGTGATAAATCCCTCCAAACCGCGGGAAGCAACGATTAGCTTCGCATTCTGTGACCACGTCAAAAAAGTACCACAACCATCAAGCTTCACAGAATTAGTTTGCAAAGTATGTAAAGTTGACTCCTGCAAGGATCCCTTCACTAGTCCACTTAGGATCTTTTGAAGATCCTCATGAGTGACTGGAATAGCCATTACAACCCAAGCACAAAGAAACACCAGTTGACAGCCACACAATGTCACCACAAACACTTCACCGCAACCGGTAGTCACACACTAAGTGAAGAAGTAGGCAAATCCCAAACATCGACTCATCACAGAAGTATTGGATCCATAATGTATCGAGTCGGATTGGCAGCAGTGGCAAGACGATGCTCTGATACCATGTTGTTAACACAACTTTAAAGAGGAGAAGAAGGGGAGAGAGATGAAGAAAGAAACAGAATTATTAGTAGCCCATGTTTCATTCACATATTCTACACTTAATATAGAATCTGTACAAGCCTTAAAAATGGCAATAAGAGGAAAAAGTGGATCTAGATTTGTACAGTCCTTAAGAAAGGAAATAAGAGAAAAGAATGGATCTAGATAGAGGAAATTAAGGGAAT
>JBAKGM010000326.1:35907718-35918672 GCA_037177215.1 Asparagus racemosus
CCCTGTGCCTTTAGAAATACATATTCAAGGTGTAGATATTGCGAACTTTGAAGCAAGAATGCAGGCCATGGGAAAGCCGACTCGAGCTTCGCTGCTGAAGGCGAACCTCGGTTGAGACTCGAGCTTCGCTGTTGTAGGCGAATCTCGGTTGAATTTCAAGCTTCGCTGCTGTAATCGAAGCTCGATAGAGTCTTGAGTTTTGTTATGAGGGTGACCCTCGAGTCTCAAGACCTCACAACTGGAAGGCATGCGACCCTCATTCTAAATTTTTTTGACTGTCTACATGGTCTCCTGAAGACTAACTACATCTACTCCTAAGAAGAGGACACAGTCTTTAACTGTTCTCCTTTTAATAGGGTCATCGAGACCTCTAACATTCTATAAACCAAATTTCATCACAAAATAAAGAAAAAACAACAAAGATCAAGACTCAAGAAGGAGTGGCTCAGAGAGCAGCCCTCTCAAATTCTATATATTTAAGCCTATCTAAGCACTTTGGAGCTATAAGCTCTTTGACACCATAGTTAATAGAAGTCTTAACTAACTCGCCAACTTTCTTGGAATCAATAGGTAAAGCCACTTAAGATGAGCACGTAGACTTACCCTTTTTGGCAGATAGAAAGGAAAACCCAGAGAATAAAAGTTGTTTAACGAAAGATTTGTCTCCCAGTGCCTTCCTTCTTTGCTTGGTCCTTCTAGTCAGCTTCCTCTTACGGGACTTAGCCATAAATTTGAAGCTAGGGGTAAGTGACCTAGACACAGTCTTCATAGGGAGGTTCGACAAGTTAAACTTAGATTATGAGATTCCTAAACTAATGTGCAGCTTGTTGAGTTGGAAGTATGGATCTGCCCACTCCTTGCTCATTTAAGATAGCTTCCCATTGACTTCACTCGGCCTTAATGAGACTCCTATTCCACTTAATCTCCATGAGTTTAGGTTCGGAGAAAAATTGAAGTAGGATATCTGGTCTTTGATTTCTTAATTTAAGGAAATCTTCACAGAGACTTCCCCCTACCATCTATTGTTGTGCTCCTGAACCTCGTATTTATCAAAATCTACCTCCTTTACCACCTTACCAATAGGCTGAATAGCAATATGGCCCTCTAGAATACTACCATCTATCGGTGAGGAATAACAAAAAAAGTTGACTTTAGGGATGTCTGCAAGTTCCCTAACTTTGATTATCACTTTGTAGTTCAGAAGTTAGTCGGAAAGCTACATCATCCGAGCACATCACACGTTCACCCACCTCCTTAGACAGAGTATTCAAAATCTCTTACTTTCGCAGATGAAATGGAAGTTTGGCAATCTTGATTCAGGTGATAACAGGTTCAGGGAAAGTCGCATGGTGAAGATCCTCTCACCATTGAAAAAAGCGCCCAACAAAAGAACCCATGTAAACTAGTTTCCAAGCCTTAGCTTGTTCGATAGATTCATGATCGGGAAACTGCACCATAAAATGTTCCTCCCCATCCCTAGCAAATTTAGAGCTCCTATCTTTAACCTTAAACTTTGTAATCAAAAGATCCTTGATCTCTTCTGATGTTAGGCTACCGCTCTCCACATGAACAATGCATAATGAGATAGCTTCTCGATGTTGGCTTTGATATCCTCTGAATCTGGAAGCAAAGATATCACCTTGGGAGGTTCAATAAGCAAAGGACAAGCGGGCGATGTATGACCTTCAAGCCCACACCTGAAATAGACAAAGTCTCTCACTAAACATTCCTTGGCCATATGCTTCATATTTCAACAAAAATAACACCTCATGGATCTCTCTTTAGCCCCTTCTATTCTGCCCTTCTTGCTATACTTTATTCATGAAGAACCTTCTTCTGAATGATTACATTGATCAAATCTCCTTCTTTAGACTAGAAAGGGGAGCTATTAGAGTAGGGAGAATCCTTTTCTGAGATCTGAGTATAGGAGGCACTCAGTAGAGGAATGATGATGATGGCTTTTGGCAAAAAGTGACGAAAAGAGCTTTGGAAAGGGTGGAATATGATGAAACTAGACGTGTGGAAAGTGCTGTGAAATCTTACCCCTTATTCCCTAATTATGACCAAGCCAACTATAGTGTTGCTGGCGTGATGTCTTAGTGAAGTTGCTGCCACTTTGCTAAAGCTTTCTCCATATTGCCTCCCTTAACCTAATCTCCCTTTCTCCATTGGTACCAATAAAGTCTCAACCTCACATACATAGTCACCATATCCACATTCTCTCTAAACCCTCTCCTTACAATTTTCTAAATGGACAATGACTAGAACCCTGAAACCCCTGTCCTACCTTTTTTTTTACGAGAGAACTTCTCCACGATCCTTCGAACCATGGGTATCAAACCGCCTGGCATGGCTAAGAGGCACCTCCTAACGCACGACTTTGAGTATTCTAGGACTTGTGGGTGCTCCTCGGGAGAGTCGAACCTGAGAGCTTAGGGTATTACTCATAGGTAGCTTGCTAACTCGGGTAGACCCTCTTGGGTTCCTATTTCACACTACCCTTGAAATCTGATTACGACCCTAAATTACAAGGATGACGTCTTTTTGTCGGCTTTCACTTAAAAAAAAGAACACCATATATACAGAAACCAAAATCCTCTTCCTAGCCCAACTTCCTAGTTTGCATGGATACAAGCTCATTATCATGATGAGACCCCATCTCCTAATCATGATAATTCTAGATTACAAGGATGATATCTTTCCCTCATCGGTTTTGCCTAAAATAATAGAAGACATATATAGAGAAACCAAAATCCTATCTTCAGCTTAACTTTCTACTTCGAATAAGATACAAACTTTTTATGCTAATGAGATCTCGTCTCCTAATTATAATAAATCTCTAATCCTATACAGCTACATGAAGTTATATAAAGAAGAGACACAATCTCAACAGTTACTTAAAAGAAGGTAATGAGATTATTATTTTAATCACACCATAAGTATGCTGGAAAAGTGGGGAAAGTCGTAACTCAGAATAAAAAAGTCTAACAACTTTAATAGAATCAGTTGAAGGAAATGGGGAAATGAAGAGGGGAAAATGAAAAACATTATGAAAGTGCTTTACTCTTGTAAACATCACTGTCTAAAACGTTAAATGATATAAATACTCAAGATGCCTGCTTGAATACTGAAGAAACCGTTAGAATCAGAGAGAATTCTCAATTGATTTCTAATTACATATGTACAATATATTCCAGTTATTTATAACAAAACTCTAGAATACTAAACCCGGTAAAAAGATATTTTAGGTAAGTCCTAGATAAGGTAGGATATCTCCTAATTATTATGTAAGTCCTAGATAAGGTAGGATATCTCCTAATTATAGTACATTAGGTATATACAAATCAACACTCTCCCTTAAGTTGGCGCATGTATATTGTAGATGCCCAACTTTTCTAACAAAACTTGAAATTGTGGCCTAGCGAGCACCTTTGTAAAGGTATCTACAGGTTAGAATTGGGAACATAAATGGGTTGTGGTGATGTTCCCTATTTGGATCTACTCGCAAATGTAGTGACGGTCAATTTCAATATGTTTGGTCCGCTCATGAAAGACTAGATTAGCCGCTATGTGGATAGCAGATTGACTGTCAAAAAATAACTCCATCGGTTCATGATGAACCACCAAGAGAGAAGTCAATAAAGACTTCAGCCATACAAGCTTGCTAGTCGCAAATGCCATTGCTCGATATTCGGCCTCTACTGATAATCTTGAGACCGTGCTTTGCTTTTTCGTTTTCCATGACACTGGTGACTACCCAAGCATAACGAAATAACCAGTGACCGACCTCCGCATGATAGGGTAGCTCGCCCAAGCTGAATCGCAATAGGCACGCAATCTCAAGTCACTGTCAGCTCGTAGCAAAATCCCTTGGCCTGGTCTGCCCTTAAGACAACGTACAACACGTAGTGCAGCCTCAAAATGTTCCTTGCGTGGCGCCTGCACAAACTATGAAAGAACGTGCACCGAATATGAAATCTCAGGGCACATAATCATTAAATAAATTAAATGCCTCACCAGACGCCTGTAGGTCACACCATCAGCTTCCTTCCCCTCGGCCAAAGCAGATTTCTAGCCTTGCTCCATTGGTGTCTCAGCTGGCTTTCCTCTAAGCAAGCCGGTCTCGGCCATCATATCTAGAGCATATTTTCTCTGGCACAAGAATAATCCTTGTGACAATCGTGCCACTTCAATGCAAGAAAGAACTTTAACGCCCCCAAACCTTTTATGTGGAAGCATTCATTCAGGTAGGCTTTGAACGCCGCATAAGCCTCCAAATTATTCCTAGCCAAAATGATGTCATCCACGTATATTAGGAGTCCCATAAAGACTCCATTTTTGCAAAAAGTGAAAATGGAATAATCGGCCAAGGATTGAACAAAACCATATCTCTTGAGTGCCGTCGTCAACTTGTTGAACTAATTACGAGATGCTTGACATAACCCATATATAGACTTACGAAGCTGACAAATTCGATTGCCACGGTCAGTTTTAAAACCTGGAGGAAGTTTCATGTAGACCTCTTCGTCCAAATCACCATGTAGGAATGCATGATTCACATCCATTTGGTGCAACTCCCATCCTCGTGCTGCAGCTACAGATAAGAATACCCGAACTGAAATAAGCTTGGCAACTAGTGTGAAAGTCTCATGAAAATCAAGACCTTCGATCTGTGTGAACCCTTTTGCCACAAGTCGCACCTTGTACCTCTCGACAGTGCCGTCTGCCTTGTACTTGATCTTGAAAACCCATTTGTAATCAATGGGTTTCTTCCCTTCCGACAATCGCTCTAGAGTCCACGTTTGATTGGCCTCCAATGCAGCAATATCTTTGGCTATTGCCTCGCGCCATTGTTCTTCTTTGACAGCCTCTGCATAACTCCTCGATTCCACCTCTGAAAAGTGATGGCCATCAAGAACTTCTAATGATTCTGGAGAAATTATCAAATGTTACATAATTTGCTAAGGGATAAGGTGTACCTTAGGAGCTTTCATCTCGCGGCAGCTTCGAAGTGGGGTAAATGTAAACATGAGTTTCCTGATTTCTCCCCAAATCAATCCCAGACAAATTTCTATGCAGTCTTGACGTTTGATTGCTGTTTCGCTCGGCAGTTGCCTCTGAGTGGCTGTGACCATGTGCACGGGTGTGCTGCACCTGCTGTCCCACACCCAGCTCCCTTACACAAGTGCCCTACTGTCCTGCGCCCAACTCCTCTATGCATGAGTGAGCCTCTACATGACTGTGACCACATGCACGAGTGCCCTGTTGTCCCTCTCCCAGCTCCCCTGTGCAGTCCTGTCAAGAGGACTTTTTGGTCAAAAAGAATCCCATATCCTTCGACAACCCCGTAATAATGGAGTAAACCATGTAATCATTAAGTCAAGCCGGTTGTCATGTTTCTTGTCGTGGTCTATCAGCATCTCCTTCACCTGGAGCTACAATTTCGCGAGATGCACTTAGACCCCCGCTTTACTCAGGCTCTTCATCTTGACCCATATTCTGCACTTCTGGCTCATTCACATTCTCAGTACTTTCCTCAAATTCTTCGGACGGTTCCTTCCATCCTGTGGAAATTTCACGAAACTCTTGAGCGATATTTCCCTTGTCGTGAACAAATGGGAAAACATCCTCGTAAAAACACACGTCTTCAGAGTAAAAGAACATGTTTTGCTCAACTTCGTATAACCTCAGACCTTTCTTGCCATGAGGGTATCCTACAAACACACACCGCCGACTTCGGGGACCAAACTTATCCTTCTACCTAGGACTGTTACATGTGTAACACAAACACCCAAACACTCTAATGTGCTCATAAGATTGTTTCATGCCAAACAAAATCTCATGTGGTGACCTCTTACGCAGTTTAACAGTAGGAGTTCAGTTAATCAAGTACGCCGTTGTCAAAACACACTCACCCCAAAATTTAATTGGCATTGAGGCTTGAAAGCATAGCACCCTAGCCACCTCTAGGATGTGTCTATGTTTACGCTCGACTTTTCCATTTTGCTGTGGCGTGTCCTTGTAACTAGTTTCATGTACCATACCATTTTTCCTATAGAATTCTCGCATAGGCTCTGCAAACTCTAATTCGTTATCACTCCAGACTCTTTTCACAGTTTTTCCAAATTGTGTATTAACAAGTTTACAAAAATCCATGAGTAGTTTACTAGCCTCGCTTTTCTCCTTCATCAAATATACCCAGACTCCCCGGCTGTAATCATCCACTAAAGTAATAAAGTAATATGCACCACACGAAGAAGGTTTTCGATACGGTCCCTATAAATCACAATGGATCAATTCAAAACAATCAATTGCATTACTGTTACTTAATGGAAAAGAAGAACGTGTCTGTTTTGCTCTATAACAAGCATCACAAATAACATTGTTCTTGAAATCAAAATGACTAGTATCTAGAATAAAAGAAAGATGCTGACTAGACTGATGTCCTAATCGCCGATGCCAGACTGTGTATGAGTCCAACTGCTCCACTTTCATTGCTGAATGTGACTTGACAGGTTTGTAGCAGTAGACCCCCCTTCGAACCTCACCTGCTCCAATCGGCATCCTCAAGGTACGGTCCTGTATCATGCAAATGTCATTAGTAAACGTGATTTGACAATCTATCACAGAAATTAATTGACATATAGATATCAAATTTCAAGTTAAATTTGGCACGTAAAGAACGTCAATCAGCATCATATTCGGACTTAACACAACGCGACCAACCATTATCGCCATCGTTCTAGCCCCATTAGGCAAGAAAACCGGCGTCAAAGTTGTTCCCCTGAGATCACTCAGTTAGTCTTTCTTACAGGTCATATGGTTTGATGCCCCGCTGTTAAGTATCCAAGTCAGATTTCCAAGAGCCTTACCAGAGAGCTTCCCCAAGCATTCATCAGAACGGTCAAGGAGAGTCAGCAATTTCTGAAACTGCTCGTGAGACAGACCTAGCATGGCGGTACCACCTCTTTCTTAGACCAAAGAAGTTGTGGCTACTGCGTTGGCTTGCACACATCCTTGCTGTCCTCGTCCTCCAGCTGGGTCAGCCTGGTCACGTCCCCTCTTGCCTTTGTACCAAGTCAGATATTTATTCAACTCGAAACAATCCAAGACTTCATGTCCAGGCTTGTTGCAATGCGAGCAACTCTTCTCGACTCCGCTGCATTGTTGGGACCTAGGTGGAGGGGGCCCCCTGCCCTTTGCCACAATCTCCACTACCATAGCGACTGCCTCGACTCTCTCCTCTTGACCTCGCACAATAGTTCGATGTCGCTCCTCTCGTGTGATTAAGGCGTAGGCCTTATTCACTGTTGGCAATGGCTCCATATTAAGGATTTGAGACTAGATCGTCCCAAAAGGTGCATCATCTAGTCCCATGAGGAATTGGTGCAATTTCTCCTCCTCTTTCTCTCGAAGGAATTCGTGCGCCGCTCCACACATGCAAGTTGGGACCTTTGAGTAGCTGCTCAACTTGTCCCACATCCCTTTCAATTTGGTATAATACACCATGATGGACATCCCTTGCTGTCGCAGCGACCCAACCTTGCTCTTCAATTCATGGATCCATGGCGCGTTCGCAATCGAGTAACGATCTCTCAGGTCATCCCAGACTGCCTTCATAGTCTCCAGATATGCGACGCTCAGCTGAATGGACTTTTCAATCGAATTGAAAATCCATGAGATCAACATCGAATTGCAAGCCTCCCACTTACTTGCCTCTGGTGTGTCGTCTACAGGTTTTGTTAAGATTCCATTGGTGAACCCTAACTTATTCTTCGCCTTCAGCGCGTTCACCATTGCCTTCTCCCACATATCATAGTTGTCCCCGTTCAGGAGACACGTTGTCATAGTCGCACCTGGATTGTCGGATGTGTCCAGAAAGAACAGTGATGACGGGTCTATCGCCTTCTTCATCAATTCAGTGGCCATGAAGGAGATCGAGGTGTGGCGGTCCTATGAACAAAGGGATTGACCAGCGGCGGCTTTCAAAAAAGTGGCCAGCGGCTGCTTGAATATGCAAGGAAGAGGGAGGCGGCGGCTATGAGGTGGCTAGGGTTTCAGAGTTTCAAACTCTACTCTGATACCATGAAGAAACCGATAGAATCAGAGAGAATACTCAATTGATTTCTAATTACATATGTACAATATATTCGAGGTATTTATAACAAAACTCTAGATTCCTAAACCTGGTAAAAAGATATTTTAGGTAAGTCCTAGATAAGGTAGGATATCTCCTAATTATAGTACATTAGGTATATACAAATCAACAAAAACAAACGCCCCTATATGCACAAGTCATAAATCTATATATATCTCAAGTTAGCAAAGGTGTAACTCCATATGTATACAAAAAGAAAGGAATATACTGTACACATACTCTCTCATTTACATAAAAAAACAAGTCCTACGACTAGAGTTAAATCTTGTGAAAATGGAGATCTCTAGATGAGAACACGAGGGACAGTTGGACTTTGATTTATCCGATTTCAGCTAGTTGGCTTATTCAAATGCTTATACGATATATGAGGGGGGATTAAATACTAGGGACCATTTGAAAAGGACATGTGGCATTGAATTAAGATAGTTTTTGTCTTCAATAAGTCCATGTATTTCTCAGTTAGTATATTATTAATTGAGATTTGTTTCTTCCTTCCTTTTTAACCCATTCACAGAGATTACGGAACGAATTGTGCTTTGGAGTTGCTTCTCGTTAGTTGGGTGATGTTGTAATTTTTTTTTCAATAATAGATATTGAAATGATTTTTTTTCTCAATTAACATAATACGTCCACTAATCCAAAGTCTCTTATTTAGAGAATCCATATATTTTTAGGGAACATAAACCAAAGGTGTGGGTAGAAGGCTAGGCTACTAACTGCTTGTGAGGTTATTTTTCTCAATTTTTTTGGTTTGCGGTCCCTTAGCACTGGACATTTTCTCTAATAGTTTTTTTTTTTAAAAAATTATAAAGTTGATCCATGGACCAACTCCTCTGTTAACCTCCTTGATGCTGGGGCTAGTTCAAGGATCAGTCTCTTATTTACTTTTTTACTCAACAATATAAGTAATACATCTCGGTAAAGTATTATTACTAAAGGGATTCAGATCCTTTCCACTATAAAAAAAAATAGTGGAAGGACCACTATATTATCAGAACCATTGATCATCTAGTAGATAGTTATGATTTTTCTTTGAGTGCAAATTAGGAATGAATACAATACATAGGTGTACAGTGAGTGTTAGATTTAGCATAAATCACAATCATCAACTAAATAATCAATGGTTGTGATCAAAAGTAATAGTCAGAAAAGCTTACATGAATTCCCAGCGAAAAAAAGCCAGTCATAAGTACAAGGACTAAATGTGTTAATTGGATAATAGACAAATTGCAAATAACCCTCTTGTTATATCTTCATAAGCACTTATACACTCGTCAACTAATTTATTATCTGAGAGTACGTTTGACAAATAGTCAAAGTGGCTTAGCAGCTACTTTGAAATATTTGACAAGTGACCTAATTTGACTTATAATTCACCAAAAAATAAGCTAGGGTACCCTAACTTATTTTTTGGTAGATTATAAGCCATGAAGTTTGACTGAGCAAAAGACACTCATACCCCTTATGATTTCACAAACTTCAAGGTGTCATTTAATAACTCATTACCAACTCTGCATCCTTTTTGATCATTTTGACAGCAAGATTATTTATTATTCACTCATTTACCAAACACTTTACTCTTGAAAATGGATTATAATCTACTAAATTTACCAAACACTATAGATTATAATCCAGTTGGATTATACTCCATTTGTAGATTATAATTCAAACAGATTATAATCTAAATTTTCCAAACATGCTCTTAGCACTATTCAATTCACGAGGAAAAAGAGCTATTATATCAGAAATTTATCCTTCTAAAAGTGCCAATCCAGGAGGTGTTAAAAGGCTAATTATATGGTTGAAGGGTGTTAAGTGCTACAAAGGGTTATCTGCAGTTCACCTTCGATTATATGTCTAGTCTATTACTAGATAAAACCACAAAACAAATACTGGCACGACATCAAAGCAAGTTAAACTCAAATCCAAAATTTGAACTTATCAAAATTTCTTGCATGCGATTGACAGTTTCTGATCTGTACGATGCAAAGAAAAAATTACAGATTTGCCCCTCTATTGTCTCCATTATAGTGATAGTGGCATGTGGACAGTTCTGATAGGATTCAAACTCAGACCTAATATGAATATTTCATGTTATTGTTCCTGTTCCTTTTCTTAAGACCAAAGTTCTTGCAAAAGAGCACCGTGAATATAAAAGACGAATGCCAAAAATGACATCAACAATCACCTAATTGAAGACAGGAGAAAGCTTTTTAGCCCTTCCTGGTGAATTGACTTTTTTTCGTCAGTCAACAAAAAAGTTTAGCCATGGATCACCTACTTTTACAGATTGCACCCTCCCAAATAATTTAAAGGCCTTCGCTTCGTACAATAAGGATATTCTTCACGCATTTACGTATCCCTCTTGATTTGCATTTGCTTATTTTCCCCTCAAAATGAATTATAATCATATACTAGACAATGAGTAACTTTGATTAAAGAAGTGTATCCCTCATAATCAATCCCCAACCAAGAAGATTTAAACATGTTTTGCTATTAGGGGTGCAAAACTATATGCATAACCGCCGAGATATTCATACCAATGTATTCGTTAGGATATGAATATGTTTACTCAAATCTATAACTAATAGGATATGATTATGGATATGGTTTTGTAGTAAAATATCTAGATCCATATCCAAAATACCTGAATATATTTTTATCATATAGCTGCAATTGTTTCGATCATTACATTAATAAATTTGAGACTAATTTTAATGATCAAGAGATTCAATCTTAGGTTTTCAAATATGACAGACATATTACTGAACTCTCTTGTATCATATGATATATATA
>JBAKGM010000326.1:35918772-35931584 GCA_037177215.1 Asparagus racemosus
TATATATATATTCATTCCATATTATTTTATTTTTTTGTATCCATTTAGCATCCGCATGTATATCCGCATATATATTTGTATGTATATTTGTATTTGTATTTGATTTTAGTGAATATGGATATAAATTTTTCTTACGAGACATATCTGATCCGTATCTATATCCGTGGTTGGCAAACAAATATGGATATAATAAGTATCATATTCGAGCCGTATCCGAACCGTGTACACCCTTGATTGCTATCCTAATTGTGGGTTGATAAATACATTTTATTTACAATTGTAGCTACAGTTGTAACTTATAGAAAGTAACTGCATTTATAATTTCCGTTGTTTGTTTACAACCTTAACATTCTTATAATTACAATTATAAAATAATACATATTTTAGAAACTACTTAGAAATCAATTTGATCATAGGTTCATCTTGTAAATATGATCATTTTTAGAACTAAAATTGTATAAAATGACACTTAACAAAGAATCAAAAGTCAAAATTATATTAGATCACTTTCCTTTATGAGCAGGGTGCTCTAACCCATCCACGAGGAGAATAAAAATGATAATTTCTAACCATCGTCCTCATGGTTTAAAAAGCCTTACTCGAATAGAGAGGGTTCTAATAACATTTATGTGAAAAAAAACAAATAATCAAATAACTACAACTACAGGCATAATTAGAATTTTTAATTAGTGGTCTCTTAAAATTATTGTTAAATTATAGTTTTTAATATTATAGTTACAATTTGTATCTTTTAATTTTCAAGACACACGTATCACCTTTAAACTGAACAGCAAAAATGCACAAAACAAACTTGAAAAGTCAAAGTCCATATCTTCATTCCTCACTCCCAAAACGACATTTGTAAAATTTAATATTCCATTTACTTTTATTTATTTTTTGTTACCTTTTCCACCATTATTTTATACTTTTACTTTTAGTTATGAGAGTTGAGGAAGTGGGTGGGCTTGGAGGTGAGGACTATAATGGTGGAAAGAGAAAAGCAGTTAATGCAACCATGTATGGATTGACCAGTGCAGTAATGGCGCTGAGCTAATTGCAGCAGTCCTGCTTTTAATTCTGCTGTTGCTTCTGCTTGTGACTGTGAGATCAAAAAGGGAGATTTTTTTTTAAAGAGAGAGAAACGAAAGCTTGCAAACTGAGCGACGACGAGAAGAGGAGAGAGAAAGGGGAGATTTTGGGATCTGGGTTCTGTTAACAAGGGAGAGATCTCTAGTCTTTGCCTCTCCTCAAATTCAATTAGGGTTTCCCCTTGGAGATTTGATCCCTTTTTAATCTTTTTTTTTTTTAAGTGAAGTTCTCTTCCTTTTCCACTTTTCTTTTCATGGAAATCTCGCATTTTTAGGGTTTTGAATGATTGTTCTCTCTCTTTCTTTCCCTTTTGCCCCCCAAATTTTGTTGAAATAAAGTTAGGGTTTCAAGTTCCGACCCCCAAATTCCAAAATTTCTATGGTCTATTTCAAAAATTACTAACCCTAAATGCATCTATCTCTATGGAAACCCATTTCCCACTGCGCTTCACTGATCCTCGACAAGAAGAACCGCCGGCATAAAGATTCCGGTGACGGCGACATCGCCGACGAAAACAGACGCAGCAGAAAGAAGAAACCCTCCATCCTTCGTCAGCTCCAAGAGTCCAAGCTTCGTGAAGCCCTAGAAGAAGCTTCTGAAGATGGGTCTCTCTTCAAATCTCAAAGCATCGATGACCCGTCGACTGCCGGCGATGATCCCCTCTCAAACCCTAACTCCGCTGCAGTCGGCCGATCGAGATCCCTTGCTCGCCTCCATGCCCAAAAGGAGTTCTTGCGATCGACTGCTCTCGCTGCTGATCGAACTTTCGTGGACCCCGGCTCGATCCCTGAACTTGAGGAATCGTTCTCGAAGTTTTTGACAATGTATCCGAAGTACCAGAGCTCGGAGAAGATTGATAGATTGAGGTCTGATGAGTATTTGAACCTCGATGAGTCGGGAGGTAAAGTTTGCCTTGATTATTGTGGGTTTGGATTGTTTTCATATTTGCAAAGTTTCCAGCAATGGGAGTCTTCTGCTTTTAGTTTGTCTGAGATAACTGGTAATTTGAGTAACCATGCATTGTATGGCGGTGCTGAGAATGGCACTGCTGAGCATGATATTAAGGCTAGAATTATGGATTTTTTGAATATACCCGAGAATGAGTATGGATTGGTTTTCACTGTTAGTAGAGGTTCGGCATTTAAGCTTCTCGCTGAATCTTACCCTTTTCATGCGAATAAGAAGTTGTTGACGATGTTTGATCATGAAAGCCAGTCGGTGAATTGGATGGCTCAGAGTGCAAAGGAGAAGGGGGCAAAAACCTACAGTGCTTGGTTCAAGTGGCCAACTTTGAAGCTCTGCTCAAGTGAGCTTAGGAAGCAAATCTCAACAAAGAAGAGGAGGAAGAAGGATTCAGCTGTTGGGTTGTTTGTTTTCCCGGTGCAATCGAGGGTTACAGGGGCAAAGTATTCATATCAGTGGATGGCTTTGGCTCAGCAGAACAATTGGCACGTGTTGCTTGATGCCGGCTCTTTAGGTCCTAAGGACATGGATTCGCTTGGTCTATCTCTTTTCAGACCCGATTTCATTATAACTTCGTTCTATCGGGTATTTGGGTCTGACCCAACCGGTTTCGGTTGCCTCCTTATCAAGAAGTCGGTGATGGCTAGCTTACAAAACCCTAATGGTGGAACCGGATCGGGAATGGTGAGGATTGTTCCAGTGTTTCCTCAATATTTGAGTGATTCAATTGATGGCTTGGATGGATTAGATGGGATCGAGGATGAGATGATCAATGGAACTGATGAATCTTTGATGCCCGGTACTAGCAAAGGATCTCAAATGCCAGCTTTCTCGGGTGCATTCACTTCAGCTCAAGTTCAAGATGTGTTCGAGACTGAAATGGATCATGATAACAGCTCCGATAGAGATGGGGCGAGTACAATTTTTGAGGAAACAGAGAGTGTTTCTATGGGCGAGGTCATGAAGAGTCCAGTCTTTAGTGAAGATGAGTCCTCTGATAACTCTTTTTGGATTGATTTGGGTCAGAGCCCATATGGTTCGGATCATTCAGGCCAGTTGAGTAGAGGTGGGAAGTTGGGCTCTCCATTGCCGCCATCTTGGTTCACTGGGAGAAAGAATCAGAAGAGAGTGTCTCCGAAATTGGCAACTAAAATGTCAAGGAGTCCTATATATGACGATCATGTTGTGTCCTTTGATGCTGCTGTTTTATCAGTCTCCCAAGAATTGGACAGGGTAAAAGAGGATCCAGAAGAAGAGCAAATTTTACATCACAACAGCGAAATTCAAGAAGAGCCTGAGACGACGTCGCATACTGTGAAATTCTCTTCCAGCAACGGAACAAGAGCTCATAGCTCAGCCTCTATTTTGAATGGCTCAACATCTGAAATTTGTTCAGATACAAAGGAAAGTGCGATCCGAAGGGAAACCGAAGGGGAATTTAGATTATTAGGAAGGAGAGAAGGAAATGGCCGGTTTGCTGGAGGGAGATTCTTCACTGAAGATAATGAGCGGGTATTAAGCATGGGTCGAAGAGTTTCCTTCAGTGTGGATGAAGCTAAACCTATTGAAAGATTGGGTAGCCATAATTCGGAAATTGGGGAAGTCTCTGGACCAAACCGAGCCGATGACGATGAGGATGATGTTAGTGATGGCGATGATGAGGACTGGGGAAGAAGAGAACCGGAAATTGTTTGTAGACATCTCGATCATGTGAACATGTTGGGTCTCAACAAAACCACCTTTAGACTTCGATATCTGATAAATTGGTTGGTGACTTCTTTACTTCAGTTGAGGTTACCAAACTCAGATGGGGGAGGAAATGGGGTTCCTCTTGTGAATATTTATGGCCCAAAGATCAAGTATGAGAGGGGTGCAGCAGTAGCATTCAATGTGAAAGATAGCAATGGATCTTTAATCAAACCTGAAATTGTACAGAAGCTAGCTGAGAAGCATGGAATCTCTTTAGGTATTGGTTTTCTTAGTCATATACGGCTTTTAGAAAATCAGAAACATGGGACAGTTGATTTGGGTGGAACTTCATTTTGCCGTCCTGTCTCAAATGGGAAACATGATAGTAAGAACAAGAATACTGTAATCAGAGTGGAAGTTGTCACGGCCTCTCTTGCATTCCTCACAAACTTTGAAGATGTTTACAGAATGTGGGCTTTTGTAGCGAGATTTCTTGATCCGGCTTTTGTTGAAGGTGATAGACTATCTACTGTTGAGGAATCTGTGGAATTATAGAAGTTGAAATTGATTCTCATATTATGTCACTCGCCTCAATGGCCTGATTGCTAGATGCAGGGACCTTGTGAAAGAGATGGAAGATCTGATATTTTGTTTATTTCTTTGAAATCCTTCTTCATGAGTTTCCTGCTATGGTGTTGGATATATTTATTCTTGGCCTATTCCTTGTGTTGTGTATCTTTTTCGGTTCGTGTAGATTTTGCTTAGAGATATGTATCCTTCCCCGTGACCGGCAAAACTCTATTTCCATCTATTGCTGTTTGTAAAGCATACAGTGAAATGGGCAGGAAACCAGTTCCATCACATTGTAAGGTTCTCGTTATCAGATAGGAAGATGAAATATTCATTTCAAAATTGGTTGTACTTCCTCTGAGTTGATTCTCATATCTGCAAGTGATTATTTTTCTGGTTGTTTGCAAATATTATTTTGCATATAATCGAGAATTGCCGTCTCACCTGCTTAGGTCATGAGTTAAAGCTTGTTAATCTGTTCTACTTTCATCTGGGATCAGCATATCATTGTTGCTTGATAAGGATATAAGCAGCTTCTCCATTGAGTGGGTTTTAATTTGAAATATCTTGATATGGGCAATGGAACATGTTTTTTCTGCAGGAGTAAGGCAATGCAGTATTGGAGCATCATAAGGTGAGTTTTCTCATATGCAAGTATTAGCTGGTTGATATTTCTTTCTCCCTCTCTTTTTTTGTACTTTGTTTTCCCTTCAGAGCATCTAGTAGGGCGTGTTTGACAACCAGGGCTAGGAGTGAACCTGACCCAGTTTTAAGTGGTTTCTCTTTTGGCAACTAAGAGTGGTTTTTTGTTCGGCAAATGAGAGGGTTGGAGCTGGCTCAATTTTTTGTATCCCAAAATTGACCACTAAACAGTTTTCTTTTAGACCAAGGGGTTAGTCCAAAAGAAAACTAGTTTAGCACAAAGCTGGGCCAAGACTGGTCCTGGCCCAATTTTGTGTAGTTTGCCAAACACATCTTTAGGTTTTGCACTCAACTTAAAAATCTATGTATTTGCATGTGATCAGGGAAGTTGGGTGGTCTCAGATAGAGCTGTTTAGAAGGAAGTCTGGGATATGACTTCTTCTCTCAACGTCCATGTGGATTAGAGAGGAGTTTCTTGGTGGCTAATCCTGGTACGAAGGACAATTTTTTTAACATGAGTAGCATGAATCTTATGCTTCTTGTTTGATATCAAGTCAAGGTAAAGATACCCATTTACAATGTGAAATGCATTTTGACAATGAAAATTTTGTCCTTTGTTTGGTACAACTGAACCCTCAAGGCTGCCTCATCTAGGCACTATTCATACAATTGGAAAAGTTCCTAACTTAGCCTGTTATATTATTTTGGGTATAACATCTTGATATATGGAATGTTAATATTAAATGGTAATTAGTCTATCATACGATTGAATGCAAGAGAAATTTGCTTGGTCTTAATTGCAGAGGAGGTGGTCTCAAGACAGCTGAATAGAGAACAGTAAGTTATGATTGATATCAAGGTCACTGTTAGTTTTTATTGTTGTGTTCACTTAATTAATTAATTAATTATGTGTTGCAGTTTAACTGATATTTTCGTGGCATTGTCAACTTCAATCTGGTGAACGTGCAGTCCCCACTTACCAAACCTTCTACTTCCCAAATTTCCATATACTTCCAGGATTAGGACAAGATTTGTCTCTATAGGTTGTTATGCTGTCCCTAATGTTATCCACATTGCCTATGTTTTAGCGTACTTTATAATAATCCACACTAAGTCAGCTCCCTCATTTTGCTCCAAGTTGGAAACAAAGTGCCTGATTTCAACGTCGAACGGTTTTGTGTTCGGTTGGGATGTTGGCATCAGTTGAGCTTTCGACAGTAAATTATTCACCATTTAAGGAAGTTCCAAGTTAGGAAAACCTCAACATCTATTAGGTTCTTGAAGGTAAGCAAGTCTATCTGGAGGTGGTTGTTAACAATGAATATTTTGCTGTTCTTTTAATATGTATTTTCAAAATTAGCAGCGGAGAGGTCTTGAGCCTGAGGTTTGCTCTTTTCTGTTCAAAATCAGCAGCTGAATGCTCACAATATCGACAAAAGCCTTGCTAATGGATGGATCATTATTATTACTATTATTATTTTTTGACATTTTAATTACATACTAGTTTCAGCCTTTTGATTTAATTCTGTCTCTTTCGCGGAACTTTTTTTATCTGGAAAATATTTGGAGGGTAGTTTAGCTTCCATGAGTTTAAACTGCGTAATAAATATTAGGTAGAATTACCTTAGTAGGCTAATGTCTTCTCAGAATATATACCCACTTCACTCTACTAATAGTCATATAAATTTGGTAATACTTTCTATAGTCGTCAATGAATTTGACTACTTCATAACAAACTTCTTGTTGTAATTGGAAAAGATTTAGATGACCTGGACAATAGCGATGATCCAAGTAAAGAATGGATTGTTTCAGTATTTTTTATATTTAGATTTAGATGACGCACCCACACAGGATAAAGAGACTCGTTGGGATATGAGTATCATTGGCATATAGATTAACATGAATCTCCAAGTTGTTGAAAAAAGTGGGCAGCTTTCAAATTTATTTAGGAGGTTTTCCATGTAAATCTGTGTGTTCAACTTTATTATTTCCGCACTACTTTAGCTGCGACCTTGTTTTATCGGGCTTCGGTTTCCTCAACAAGTGGTATCAGAGCCTGTTTTAAGGTACGTGTATCTGCTTATCATATGCTCTGTGACAGCCACTAAAAGTGCATCCTCCACATCAGAAAGTAGGTTAGATTATCATTTACCACTCGAAGGTACTAGGCACTATTCACAAGGACGGCACTATTCACATGTATGGTACTACTTACAAGTACGGTTACTGTTCATAAATACAGTTACTATTCTTGTGGAATAGTAGAAGTTATTTTTCGTGGTAGAAGCCATGGCGAAGTCCGAGATCGAGAAATTCAACTAGAGTAATTTTTCACTTTGGAAGTTGAAGATAAATGTTATTTTGAGAAAAGATAATTGCCTAGGAGCAATCGGTGAAAGGCCGGACGACATCACAGATGATAAAAAGTAGAACGAGATGGAGTGGAATGTTATTGTAAATCTCCATCTTGCATTAGCAGATGAGGTGCTGTCAAGCATAGAAGAGAAGAAGACAGCAAAGGAGATCTGGGATACTCTTAACAAAGCTATATGGAGTCAAATCCTTGCACAACAAAATCTTAAAAAGGAGACTTTACACTCTGAGGATGGCTGAATTTACATCGATGACCGATCACATCAACATCCTAAACACACTATTCTCCCAACTCACAATGTTGGGGCATACAATCGGTGTGAATGAACGTACAGAGCTTCTACTTCAAAGTCTACCTGATTCGTATGATCAGCTCATCATCAATCTGACAAACAATGTCCTTACGGACAATCTAGTCTTCGACGACATTGCGGCCGCCATTCTGGAAGAAGAAAATCGGCGCAAGAACAAGGAAGACAGGCTGGCAAATTCGTAACAAGTGGAGGCCTTATCGGTGACAAGAGGAAGATCAACGGAACGTGGCTCCAGTGTGAGTCATACCCATGGTAGATCAAAATCAAGAAGTAAGAAGAATATTAAATGCTACAACTGTAGTAAAAGAGGGCAAGTGAAATCAGAGTGTTGGCACAATAAGAAGAGTGGAGATAAAAAGTCTTCAGAGCCATCAACATCTCAAGGATGCATTGTCAGCACATCAGACGATGGTGAAATTTTATATAGTGGAGCAACCACTGTTGATGAAGGCAGAAAGAGGTTTGCTGATGTCTGGCTTCTAGATTCAGCAGCCTCCTGGCACATGACCTCCCGGAGAGAATGGTTTTACAAATATGAACTATGAACCTATCTCAGAGGGATCTGTATTTATGGATAATGATTATGCCTTAGAAATTTCTAGTATTTGTACTATGAAAATTAAAATGTTTGATGGTACAATATGCACCATACAAGATGTACGATATATAAATGGCTTGAAGAAGAATCTATTGTCTTTAGGACAATTAGATGAAATCGAATGCAAGGTTTATATAAAAAATAGGATCATGAAGATTGTTAGAGGGGCGCTCGTGGTGATAAAATGAGAAACGATAGCTATAAATTTAAGCATGCTCAAGGGAGAAACCCTGCAGGAGGCAGATTCATGTGTGGCATCAACCAGCCGTGGAGAAGAACAAATCACGATGTGGCACCGTAAATTAGGCCACATGTCAGAACGAGACTTGAAGATCTCTCCGATCAGAAGCTGCTTCCTGGGCTCAAATCAGTAGCTCTTCCATTCTGCGAGCATTGTATTTCAAGTGAGCAGTATCGGCTAAAGTTCAACACATCGAGTTCTAGAAACAATGCTATTCTAGAATTGGTTCATTCTGATGTATGGCAAGCACCCGTTACATCTATGGGAGGAGCAAAATACTTTGTGTCATTTATTAATGATTATTCCAGGAGATGCTGGATGTACCCTATCAAGAAAAAGGTAGATGTGTTTTCAGTCTTTAAATCTTACAAAGCGCGAGTCAAGCTTGAATCTGGAAAGAAGATTAAGTGCTTGAGATCAAATAATGGAGGAGAATACACAGACGGTGAATTTCTTACATTCTGTAAATAAGAAGGCATCAAAAGACAATTCAGTACTGCATATATTCTTCAACAAAATGGAGTAGCGGAGAGGATGAACAGAACTCTGTTGGAAAGAACAAGAACAATGTTGGCAACTGTAAATTTGGATAAAGTTTTTTGGGCAGAAGCAGTGAAAACCGCTTATTATGTGGTGAATCGATATCCATCAACCGCAATACAGTTAAAGACACCGATGAAAATGTGGACTGGCAAGCCAACTGATTATTCTAATCTCCATATATTTGGAAGTTCTATGTACGTAATGTACAATACTTAAGAAATTACAAAGCTGGATTTAAAATCCAGGAATGTATATTCTTAGGATATGCTAACGTAGTAAAGGGGTATCGCCTGTGGACCCCACTATCCACAAGGTTATCGTCAGCAAAGATGTTATCTTTGTAGAAAACTAACTACAAAGAGAACATGAAGAAAGCAGTTCAAGGAAGGACTCAGAGACTGTAACTGTTCAGGTAGAAAATGATCCAAATTCTTTTAAAGCAACACCGGAGCATGATGTACAAGAACTAGTCGAGTTCGAGGCTCTAAAAGTTCGAAGGTCAACTCGTGAGAGAAGTTCACCGACTTGGCACTCGGAGTATATTACGGAAAGTAATGTTGCATACTGTCTTCTAACAGAAGATGGAGAGCCATCAACTTTCCATGAAGCTATAAATAGCACAGATGCATCTTTGCGGATGGCAGCAATGCAGGAAGAAATTGAAGCTCTCCATAAAAATAAGACTTGGGATCTTGTGTCACTACCACAAGAAAGAAAGAGCATTGGAAACAAATGGGTTTATAAAATTAAGCGAAATAGCGACGACCAAGTAGAGCGGTATCGTGCTAGATTGGTGATAAAAAGATATGCTCAGAAAGAAGGTATTGACTTTAATAAAATATTTTCTCCTGTAGTTCGACTAATAACAGTTTGAGTAGTCCTGGCTATGAAGCGCTATATTTGACTTACATCTAGAACAGCTAGATGTGAAAACAGATTTTCTTCATGGAGATCTTGAAAAAGAAATTTATATGCTCTAACTAGAAGGTTTTGAAAAAAAAAGAGAACTTGGTTTGCAGGTTAAACAAATCTCTATAAAGTCTAAAACAGGCGCCGATGTGTTGGTATATGAGATTTGATTCATTCATTATGAGCTTTAGATATAACAGACTTAATTCAGACCCTTGTGCATATTTCAAGAGGTTTGGTGAAAATAAGTTTGTTATTTTATTGTTGTATATTGACGATATGTTAGTTGCAGGCCCTAACAAAGATCGTATCAAAGAATTGAAGGCACAATTGGTTAGGGAATTTGAAATGAAGGATTTAGGATCCGCAAACAAGATTCTAGGGATGTAAATTTACCGAAACAGAATTAATAGGAAGATTTGGCTTTCTCAGAAGAATTATTTGAAGAAAATCTTACGGCGTTTCAATATGCAAGATTGTAAGTCAATTTCTACCTCACTTCTTGTTAATTTCAAGTTATCCTCCAGTATGAGTCCTAGCAGTGAAGACGAGAGATGAAGATATCTCAAGTACCGTATGCATCAGCAGTGAGAAGTTTAATGTTCGCTATGATTTGTATAAGACCAGATATTGCACAAGCAGTGGGAGTGGTTAGTCGATACATGGCGAATCCTTATAAAGAGAATTGGAATGCTGTAAAGAGGGTCCTAAGATACATTAAGAGGAGCTCAGATGTTGCATTATGTTATGGGAGATCTAATTTTATTGTCAATGGATTTGTTAATTCTGATTATGCAAGTGATCGTGATAATAGCAATCCACCATAGGCTATGTGTTCGCACTTGATGGCGGAGCTGTAAGCTAGATTTCAAAACTACAGTCAGTTGTGGTTACATCAACAACAGACGTAGAATATGTAGCAGCTACACAAGCTAGTAAAGATGCAATATGGTTGAGAATGATGCTGGAAGAACTCGGCCATAAACAAAAAAGATTTCTCTCTTTTGTGACAATCAGAGTGCTTTGTATTTGGTAAGAAATCTAGCTTTTCATTCAAAAACAAAACACATTCGAGGTCAGTATCACTTCATTTGTGAGAAGGTGGAAGAAGGAATAGTGGATATGCAGAAAATTAACACCAAAAGCAACCTAGCAGATTTTCTAACAAAGGTAGTCAATACTGACAAGTTTATCTGATGCCAATCCTCTTGTGGTCTAGTGGAGACGTAAGCAGCACGAAAGTGGCAAGATAGAAAGGATGGCGTGAAGATATGATTGATAATTAATCAAATTTTCAAGTGAGAGATTGTTGAAAAAAGTGAGCGGCCTTTAAATCAACAGTGTTTATCTACCTCGCTACACTAACCAACAACCCACCAACTATTACTGTAGTAATACTGTAGCAACACTGTAGCAACAATGCTCACAAACCGCAAACTCTCCTATAAATAGGCTCCCTCAGTGGTACCTTAGTGTTAAGTTGAGATCATCCCAGAATCTCAGTGTCTCTAATTAAGAGAGATCAAAAATAATAGGAGAGAGAAAAATAGAGAGAGTTTCTCCTTGTTGTATGGAGAGATTGTAACTCTTAAATTTTTCTTATAGTGGATTCTTTTATTCTTGTCCTTAGTTTTTACCCTAAATTCATTTAGGGGGTTTTTCACGTAAATCTGTGTGTTCAACTTTATTATTTCCGCATTACTTAGCTGCGACCTTGCTCTATCGGGCTCCGATTTCCCCAACACAAGTATGTTATAATTCAGTATTCTTTCAATCTCTACAGAGGCAGCTGAGAACATCACATTGCACTTTGTGAATGTTGCTGGCAGTAAAGGTCTTTGCACGCATCCGAGCAAATGTAGTTTTACTATGTAAGCGTTTGTTTTCTGGAAGAAAAATATCGGAGTCCATGAAGTAATTCTCTTTGGATATTCTATTTTACATAGAGGGTGAAGAGGTTGCAGCGACTCCTACCACACAACTTTGTTTGTATTTGTATAGGGGAAAAAGGGCTAAATTATCATATTGGTATTGAAAATAGCATTTAATAACCAGATTGGTATTAAAAAAAATTCCGGCGGTGATAAGGTATTTAAACTTACATGACATGACAAATTGACCTAAAAATAAATTTTCCAGCCAAATTTTCTGCGACCAGTCATATAATGTATCAAGATATGTTTATGAGGTGTATTTGCGATGAGGTGGCAGCTATAATTAGCCCAATTGAAATCATTAGGAGGGATTATTTTTAAATTTGTGTAACGAAAAGAGTGAGTTTATAATTTAGGGACTTCTTCTTCTTCTTTTATTAAATTAGGAGTTCTCCATTGCTAGGGAACATGGATTCTTTGAGCCCAAGCAATCAAGAACCCCTAATTTGAAGGAAAAAGGAGAAAAAGCCCCAAATTAAAAAAAAAATATTTCTTTTTTTTTACTCCGATTTAAATATTCCTTCTTCTAATGAGTTCAATGAGATTAACTGCAGTTGCCACAATTTCATAAATATGTCACCTAAGCATGTGTGATAGGTTGCCTAAGTGGGCAGCGGAAAAAAAAAAGATCGGAAAATTTATTTTTGAACATATTTGTCTCATCGTGCAAGTTTAAATATCTTATCGTCACTGGAATTACTTTTAATACCAATCTCGTTATTAGGTGCTATTTTTAATACTAATCTAGTAATTTAGCAGGGGAAAAAGTATCTAAAAATGCACGAAAAATAAAGGGGCAAGTTTTATAGCTTCGGTAAGAAGAATTACGTATCCTGGTATTCAAATATTTTTACGCGAGCAAGTGGCTCCTCACTAGGGGTGCATTCGGTCCGGATACGGCTCGGATATGATGCTTACCATATCCATATCCGCTTACTCATTTCGGA
>JBAKGM010000326.1:35963455-35977705 GCA_037177215.1 Asparagus racemosus
CAGTGTAGTCGACTACTCAAGCCCTGTAGTCGACTACTCTGCCCAAAAAACTGTCTGTGCATGTTTTCGTGCATGTTCTTCATTTTCCATATAGTATAAGTGGAACAAATTCAATAACTTATCAGAACTTGAAAGGTGCAGTTTCCTTCTTCCACGGAAAGATGCCTACTGAGGTACACATTTATCTAACTTTTTTTTAGAGTAAAAAACAGGGGAACAGAACCCTGTTCATATTTATATATAAATAAAAGTTACGGAGAGTATATACATCAAAAGGAGTTATCTCAAAGAATAGGAAGTTCCTTTTCATGGAGGTTAAGACCTTCTCCCTTAAAGCATCTATGAGGGTGACGAGAGGATATACAAATAATCATTCACCACATGCATAAATACCCTAAGGGACCAAAGCCAGACATTAACCTATGAAATGGAACTTAGACTTCAATGCGAGAACTCAAAATGCAAGAAAACACCACCATCCATAGTTTACAGAGACACATTTATCTAACTTATCTGTTACTATTATTTAAAAACTTATTTGTTACTATTATTTAAAGGGGAAGCCTTATTTGCAGCGGCGGAGCCAGAATACTTAGATCATTTAGACATATCCATCATTGAATCAACATGCTTCAATCTTGTAACTTTCTTGTTAAAAATATGTTAGTTGTACTTAGTTTTACATAATCACAAACTACAAATTACATTTTTGGCAATTGACAATAAAATGTAAACCGTATCATTAGACTTATTTCAAATAATATTAAGAAGAAATGAAACAAATTTTAAATCTTAGAAGTACATGATCAAATTAAGAAAACAAACTTCACATATTTAGTTCATAGCATAAAACTTTATGAAATTTGGAAGAAACCATATTTCATAATTCCATCACAAATTATAAAAACACATGAAATATAAACATCTTTTCATAATTCTACTATCAAACGTAAAACTACATGAAAATTGAACTCCATGCCTCTATTCTACTTGAAATAAAAAAGAAAACTACATGAAAAATATGATGTGTGTCTTGGTTTGAATTCACTGATTTTAAATTTGATTTTTGTGAATTTTCATGCTGATTTTGATTTATTTGATAAATACCCATCCCTGGTTAATCACTATGTAATGATGCCTAACAATATGGGTGGTAAATATAACAAAAAACAAAACTAATTTCAAAATACTTCAAACATTTGAGTGACTAATTTTAAATATGAAAGATTGCGGGACTAATTAAAGTATGAGAGATAGAAGTACTAATTTCAAATATGAAAGATTTGGGGAACTAGTTTCAAGTATAGAGATTTGGAGGACTAATTTCAAATATAAAAGATGTAGGGGATACTAATATAGAAAAATCCATATATCTACAAGGCAATAAGATCTTCAGAAGATAGCTTTCTTAAGTGAAAAAGCCCCCAATGTGATCTACCCATCATGGAGAGGATGCAATACTAGATTGATAGGATCTTTAAATTATAATTTTCTAACTATCTTTTCTGTCTTCTTCTACGTATCCATATGACCACATGGGTCTTCTTATATAGGCTTAGGTCATCTATCATGCTAACAATTTTAGCTGATCTAAAACTCTTTTAAAAAGTCAATCCATAACTATTATAGTTGAGATAGAATTGCATTGCAGCTAAACCTCTCTCAAGGACTTTAGTCAGACCAATTAGGTCCCATATCGAGAACCAATTAGTAATTTATTAATTAAATTTCATTAATAATTTTAATTTAACAATTAAATTCCTATTCGACCAACTGTTCATAAAAGCTCTTCTATACTATGAGATTGAAATATTCAATTATATTATTTCTTACATTCAATCCCTTTTAGTATCACTTAAATTTTCTTTTAGAGAAATTAATGAGTAGAGCAATTCACCTATTTTCTCGTCTAAAAGTTACAATTCCCATGAACAAAAAATCATTTAAAAAATATTAATAATATTATAATGAATAGATTTTAAATAAATATTAACTTCATGAGATTGCTTAATAAACTATTCTCATTATAATGAGAATATTGGATTCTATCTAAATATCTATTATTTCTCTAAATAAAATGTAGTAACCCAGTATTTTTGGTTTTATGGTACTCATAATATATAAGTTTAACCATCACATCAAAGTATACTAGATTGTCAATTAGAAATGATAATATCATCAAGTCAGAGGGACCACATAACAATTTGAATTCTCCATCACTTAGTTGACTAGTCCTAGATAATTCAAATGCCGTCTAGTACTACATACATCACAATGTATGGTCATGACATACACCTGGAGAGTCTCCAATCCCAATGGCTGAGAACCACCAATACATCACTTAAGTCATGTCTTGCATGATAACATGTAATAACATAGTTATTCGGTAGTAGTTATAGATTTAGTACAATTTTAAGAAATCCCTAAATTAGATCATATCTCCAAGCAAATGACCCATCACAGTGCATGATCTAATAAAATAATTTCTAAGAATAACATAATCTCTATGTATATAATATCTAAATAGTATGTGCAACACTAAAATCTTCATTAATATCATATAATATTACATAAATTGTATTGGATATGTATGGACATATTATACTACACTGGCAACACATGCATCCAGTGATTACAAAATTCAATGGTTTCCTAGCAATACAACAAAAGAGGCTCTTGATGCACGAGTTAGACTATTCCCAATAGATGATGCACTCTGTTCGTCACAATCTATATATTTAAACATATAAAACAAAAAATCATGACGTTTCCATACTTGTGTTCATTGTCTCTTTAGTTATATAATTATCAAACTGTTAATTTTACAAGCCATTGATGCATATAACTCAATATTATTGGATCTGAGATACAAGCCTAGGAGAGTGAATAGGATTGTTAACGTTTGTCACCAAAAATATAGAATATGCAGTGGAATATATAAAATAAAAATGATAAACGATATAAAGCAAAACAACTATCACAAAAAACAACCAACCGAAAACACATGAGATTTTATAGTGGTTCGGACAACAATCTTATGTTTACTCTTCATTCTCACGAAGGAATTTCCTCACTATGCAAAGAGTTTACTTAAACTAAAAACTCGATTTAGTGGGCTTACAAGATTGAAATCCTAGTTTCTCTCAAACTAGTCATTTAATCTAACTCTCCACAATGAGTAACTCTTAGCCCTAACTAGTCCCAACCCTCAATTCAACCAGTTTGAGTATGCTTTAAAAAATTTCAAAGTAAAACCAAACACAAAATAATTAAGCTCAGAATAAAAGAGCAAGCTTACTGCCCTTTCAATAAAATAAACTATCCATTCAAGGATATAAGCAAAGCTTGATGAAGGACAGTGAAGAAGATCAATCTAAGGACAACTTTCCTCGTTGAAATGATCCAAAAATGTTATGTGTGTCGATTAAGAGTTTGACGAGGTTACGGGGAATCAAAACTTTCAACTTATGTGTGTGTGTGTGTGTGTGTGTGTGTGTGTGTGTGTGTGTGTGTGTGTGTGTATGTGTATATCTTCCAATTAGGCCAGGAAAGAGATATCCTAAGCGTGGTAGAGATTGGAGATATTCTGAACGATGAACGACTATGATTAGGTCTAAAAATCCATAATTAGCTGACTTTACCATCAATGGTATCTCTCAACTATCAATAGTGTCAAGAGACCATTGATGGGTGAGAAGCCCATCAGTGATATTCATATCTCTAGACTTTTGCACCATCGATGGGCACTACTCACCATCTACGGTCAATGACCTACCATTGATGGTAGTTGTGCTAAAATCAGCTTTTGAGCTGATTTTTACATCGTTTCACCTCATACACGTCCCATACATGTATTTACCTGTATTGTAAAATCTCAAACCAATATTAGTACCAAATGAGAGTTTGTTGTTACTCAAATAAGAAATGTTGTATGGACTATGTCCTAACAATCTCCCCTTTTGATAATAATAAACTTGAAATTAAAATACCAAAATACATGCCTATTTAGGATACATAGATAGCAAAAACAAGCACAAATGTTATGCAATTATCCCCCTTATATTCATGCATTTATGAAAAGTGTAAATAAGCGCAGGCATTGTACAGTTCCCCTTAAGACAATGATTTGAGTGTTTTAAAAAAAATCAAAACATGATACCACTTAGTCAAAAACTCCACTCATGCAAAAACTCATCAAATTTCATCAAGTTCTTCCCCCTTTGTTATTAGCAAAAGTGGAAACCACACCAATGGACATACTTGATACGAGAAAATTTTAGATAGAAATCATCTGAAAGGTGTACGGGAGAGAAAAGCGCACTGGTTCACACAAAAATTTTATTAAAAAATAGTACAAAAGATCAAAATTAATCACAAAATACATGAACACAAGAGAAAACACATTAAAATACACACACAGAAAGATTAAATATCAAAATAAAGTGTGTAATATAGATAATGAAAAAACTTATACCAGTGCATACGATAAATTCTGGTATATCAAATTGATAAATGAGCAATAATAAGGCTTCAACTATCTCAACCTAAAAAACTAAGGGCCAAAGTGTCGCCCTTTCACCTCAGCCATTTGGAACTTAGGAGGAAAAATGATATTGTTTGGCGAGCGATTCACAAAATCTTTAAATATAGAATATATTCAGTATAAGATGACTACCGTTTGAGATATGCACAAACACGAATCCACGAGTGTAGGTCTTTGACCATCTTTTAACAAATACAGTCTATTTTATGTGGATTTCATAAGAGTGTGGATGTTTAATCATCTTTTAACAAATACATTCTTATTGTTTGAATATTGACACAGATGCGCTTAAGTACATATAATGATAAGTTTGTGCACTAGCCAAGTTAAAAATGCTAAAAAACACATGATATAACCTGAAATATCTATGAACAAAGTATAAGACTCCTTTAACACCAAACATGATAAGTATAAATATAAGTGTGTAAAAATGCTTCATGTGATATCTCATGTAAATAACATATCATGTAATCATCTTTTAATTATTGTCTACAGAAATGCATACATGAAGAATAAAAAGTATTTGTAAGCCTGTGTGTCATAATCAAGCCTATATACTAAAAGAATAATATCCTCTGAATCAATCCTGTGAAAGCATATAATAGACATGTCCAAGTTTGTTTTTTAAGAACAAAAAAGAAACAAAAGGAAATTTTTTTTGGTTTCATATTTAAAAAATGGAAAAAGAAAAAAAATCTAAAAACAAACTAGAAGAAATAGAAAAGAATAAAAATCAAAGAAAAATATGTACATACAACATGAATGAGAAGCATAGAAATATAAGTACTAAACTAAGCACCCACCATCCTAAGTACAGATAAAAAGTTAGTATAGACCGAGTAACTCATGCATCGAAAAAATATACAAGTCCAAACAAATAAAGATGTAACAAGAAAAAAGAAAAAAATATGACCTCAAACTCAATCAAATGCAAATCTCCTCATCTCGTACTCACTAGAGTCCTCCCTCTGTGTCTCCATGTCCTGATCATCTCTACTGTTAGTTGCATGAGAGGTACATGGATGAGGAGTTTTCATAGGCTGTGATGGTCCTTAATAGTAGTCTTAATATTCGGGTTATCTCCCCAATAAAGGATTTATCTGGCATAGAACTCCCATAATAAACTGTAGAGAGTCATCATAATTGGTATGCTAAATAGTCATGTCTCTCCCAAATGCATCAACCCTCTCTCTAAGTGCTTGTAAGGTCCAATCTATAGAAGAAGAACCTTGTGCCTGAGCTACAAATGGCTGAGATCCAGAGGATTATCATGCAGTAGTCTCTCCCTTCCCTCTTACTGATATGCTCTTCCTTGCAGTATCGGCAGAGAGTGAAGCTCTTCCCATCTCATATTGATCAGCAGAGTGGAAGGTAATGTTCTGATCCTGGTAGGTACGGGTGATGAGAAAGGGATATATAAGGAGTCTTCTGCGTAGTTTTCTTCTCAATCACCTTCCAAGCAGTAGTGGCAACCATACACATCCATAAAAAGATCAGAACAACATAATCAAAAGCCTTTCCCTTAGCTATCCAATACATAAGAATAACATTTTGGATGCTAAGGATGTTGTAAGCAATGCTGGGATAGAGATCACAATTGAGGAAGAGGTTGAGTAAGGTGAACTCAGGCTTGAGGTGTCCTAAGTTGAAGATACCATGATATACTTTTCCACAAAGATAGTTCATCATCTTATTGTAGCTTTCAGACCTGACAACTGTTGAAGGTGATTAAAGTTCTATTTTTTATAGTAACGAAAGAATTGTGGATTTAGTCTAACCATGCTTTCAATTGCAAATTCACCTATGATTGTCTACTCCACATCTAATCAGGTTGGTTGCAAAGAAAATCAATCAAAGAAAATTGAGAGGGATTACGTTTGCAGGTTCTCAAATCTCACAAGATATGAATCCTTAAAGAATTAATAGAAAGTATGGAAATACATATAATTACAGCAAAGTGTATTAAAAAAGATCCTCAAATATTTAAATGCCTAAATTATGCATGATCTCATATAAGCTATAAAAGGAGCTACACAACACCAAAAAGAACCCCTAGCCATCATAAAACGAACCCTTTTCCAACAACAAAAAAAAGGACGGCAGAAGAGTCCCTCTGCACACCCACTCCAAGCAATAAATAAATAAATGAATAATTAAATAAATCTTTTGAAGGTGTTTACCATCTCCATCATTCCCCTTCGTCAATGCCACAAAAAAGATATATATCATCCACCACTCAAAAAGAAAGCCAAATAAAAGTTCATGGCCAAACTTCATCTACTAGCCGCTGTACAGCCATCATCCAAGAAATCAATTAAGGCCACAAAAGCAAAAGCCCCCTTCCTCTTTCATGATAAGAAAAAAAAAACCCTATTCCCTTTTCTTCTTTGCTTTAATCAATGACAATCCAATTTCGATGCACAATAACATGATGAAAATTAAAACAAAAATTGCACATAAGCGAACACATAATATATTATAAAGTCCCTACACTCTTTTCGGAGTCTGTGCACTCCTTTTGTCGGAGTCTGTGCACTCCTTTTGACAGAGTCTCTGCACCCCTTTTGACAGAGTCTCTGCACTCTATTAGATAGAGTCTCTGCACTCTTTCGGAGTCCTTGCACTCCTTTTGATAGTCTCTGCACTCTTTTCAGAGTCTCTGCACTCCTTTTGATAGAGTCTCTGCACTTTTTCGGAGTCCTTACCCTCCTTTTGATAGAGTCTCTGCATTCCTTTTAATAGAGTCCCTGCACTCTTTTCGGAGTCTCTGCACTCCTTTTGATGGAATCTCTGCACTATTTTCAAAGTCCCTACACTCCTTGTTGCCCTTTATGAGGTCGATGCACTCTTCTTAAAATTAACCACTCGTGATTTTGATATACTTCATGAATCACAATTATTTTGACGAATTTATGAACATGGGATAATATGTGATTAATTTCTTTTAACAAGACTATGTGTGATTCTATGCGTTTACAAAGGCAGAAGAAAATTCCAAAAAGAAAAAAAAAAGAAAAAAAAGGAAAACGAGCAAAGCAATTATTTGCATGCGTCCTAGTCAAATAGATACTCAAAATCCTAATTGGAATTCCCTCATAATTTTCAATCTCTTAAGACAAAAAGAAGTTTTAAAGAGATTGCGGTTTACCCTCTGTAATTTGTATTTTACCCCCTGTAATCTGCAGTTCACTCCCTGAAATAACTGCAAAATTTGTATCTAAGTCCAGAAACTACAAAACAGTCCAGAATTGTAGTTTACACCCTAAAAAACTATAGTTTAATCCAGAATTACAATTTACCCATGGAAAAGCTAGAAATGCAAAACAGTCCAGAAAAATTATAGTTTACCGCCTAGAAAATCCTGAAACTGCAAATCAGTCTAGCTAATTACATTCTTGTCCCTAGAAAGTCCTAAAACTACAAATTAGTTAGGTAATTATATTCTAGTCCTTGGAAAATACTAAAAATTGCAAATCAGTCCAACTGATTACATTTCAGTCCTTAGAAAATCTAGAAATTGCAAAATTGTTCAAAAATTCATAGTTTGCTCCCCTTGAAAAATTGAGAAGTTGTAGAGTTTGCGCGTTCGTTCATAAAATTCCGCAAACTGTGAATTAATTCCTGAGAATGTTGAAAATACAAAGATAAGTTCAAGTCATCAAACTTGGCACGGACCTCTACGTCCCAAAACTGGATGAAAGAATATTTTTTGTGAAAATAAAAGTACTTGAAAATAACATTGTGTAAAAACATACACCAATAAGTTTAAGATCAAAAGGTTTAATTGTGTTGACCCCTACGTTATTAAACTAGAGGAACTTCCAAATTCGACCACTATGTTGCTAAACTAGAGCAAATTCCAAATTCGACCACTACGTCACCAAACCGGAGCAAATTCCTAATTTGACCTCTTTGTCACTAAACTAGATTTAAAATCAAATTTGACCTCCACATCATTCAACGAGACGAAATTTCAAATTTGACCTCTACGTCTTTAAATTGGTCAAAATTCTAAATCTGACCTCTACGTCGTTAAACTGGACAAAATTCCAATTATGACCTCTAAGTCGTTAAACTGGACAAAATTCCAAATTCGACCTCTATGTCGATAAACTAGATAAAATTCTAAATTGACACCTAAGTCATTTAACTGAAAAACACTAAATTCGACCTCCACCGTCCTTAAACTGGAAAATGCCAAAATTGACCCCTATGTCATTAAACTGGAAAATACTAAGCTTGACCTCTATGTCTTTAAACTGGAGCAAATTCTAAATTTGATCTGTACGCCACATAAATTGAAAAAAAAACCCAATTTGACCTCCACATCGTTAAAGCGGACCGATTTCCAAATTTAACCTCCATGTCGCTAAACTGGGTTCAAAATCCAAATTCTATTTCACGTCTCCAAGTCAAACTCAAACCCAAATTTCAATCGCCACATCTCTAGTCTAGGATTTTACATAAAATTTGTACATTGGGGGTATGCCCCTAGTTAAGCCATGTATATGATCATTAAAATAATAATAATAATAAGATTATTATATTTTCTTGCTTTGCGAGTTTTCTCTTGTTTTGATAACTTTTATTGACTCTTAATCAAAGGTTCCTTTCATCAGTGAGGGTAATTAACAATAGACTCTTGACTCTTTTGGTAACCATGAACCTACACAAAAATAAATTCCTCTCCCATAGGGTGAATTTGACGGAATCGATATACAATATAAAGTTATCTATCTTAATTGGATGCATTTTGTCGCAACTAGTTGAGATAGACAGTTTTGACCCCACAACAATTAGATTGGTAGAGTATGTAAAAAGATCCAAGCCATTTGTAGGGGTTTAGGGAGATTCAAGATTTTTCAGATGTAAGCTGGTGTAACCATAATCTCCTTTCCCCAAACAGTAGTTGTACCTATCTCCCTCTCGCTCTTTTGCAAAGTTGAGATAAAACTCCCTCACAAGAGTGACATTAGCTCTTTCAAGCCGTTTGTCCATCATTGATCTGTCAAGTATCCCCACAATATTAACATACTTCTCTAGATGGTGAACATCAATACCTCGCTCAAACAGAATGAGAAGTTTTTCAAACTTCTTTTGAACACATCTAGATGTATAAAGTTCAACTCTAGGTCGTTTTGAGCTTGACATTTCTCTACAAATGCAAATAAACATGATTTAATATAGAGAATGCACATATAATGGTTTAGAATAAAAAAGAATTGAGAAAACATAATAAAAAGTTTTTTTAAAATGTAATTTTGCTTATTGACCATCCATGGTTGACAGCATACCATGTATGGTTGAAAGTCACTATCGATGGTGCTCATCAACCATCGATAGTTGGTGAACTGAACCCATCAGTTTCACTTCAAATTAGTACATAATAATGTATTTTTAACAATTTCAACTTCAAATAACCATACCAACCACATAACAGAGATATTCAAAAAGATTCACAACAAACTTTGCAGAAAACCCTAAAACATTGATCAAAAAGTAAAGAATTAGGATTTTGTACGTACCCTGATGTTGATTCACAAGAGATTTGACATCAAAATGAAGAAAAGATCCCTACAAAGTCCCTTAACATTTTGACTTCCTCCCTACGTTCCAAAGTTTGCAGCTCATTTAACAGCCTTCAGTTAAATTTCCCAAGTTTCTATTTCATGCGCGCATCGCATACACGAGAGTTACTATAATATAACCTAGGATGGTTCAGAAGCATAGCATGATAAAAATTTTGGCCATATCCATCGAGAGGATGTCTTTTTTAAAACTTAGGCGACTTGGGAGTCTAATCTAGGAAGGCTACACTTAGAATCTAATATACAATTAAAGAAGATTTAGGGTCTAATACGAAAAAAAAGGTGTACCGTCACTTTCTGTTCAGCTCGCTTGGCTTTTGCCTGCCATCTGAAATGGCGCGAAGCGCAAGTCCCTCACGAGTCACCACTGGCTCTGTCGTCAAACTAATTAACTAATCAAATTAACAAAGCATCCAACTTTTCCACTAAATTCCAGACACTGACAAACTAACAACTGTCAAACAGCGAAACCCAAAACTAAACAAAAGCAAAACAATGCAAGCACAAGGCATTGTCTTGGATTCATACCCCCATTATTTCCACAGCGACCTGCGTACCTCTCTCTCTCTCTCTCTCTGTCATTGCTCAAATGGGCAAGCCCAAGCTCATATCAATGGCAACCCCTTCTTTTTTCAAGGTCATGTTCGGCGATTTCAGAACCAAACTGGTAAAACCCATCCACCCGTTGCATTTTTTTTCTCCCTGATTTTTTATTTTTGTTTTTATTTTTTGATTTTTTTGATTCAGAAGATTCCGCCATGTTTCAAGAAACATCTTGGCAAGTCAGTCACGCAGAGATCGGTGCTTCGGAGTTCGGCAGGCCGAAAATGGGAGGTCAAGATGAGCATTGTTGATGAGCAGATTTTCTTTCAGGACGGATGGGAGCGCTTCATATCGAATAATTCGATTAATTTGGGAGATTTCTTGGTTTTCTTTTATGATGGTGATGTGGGTTTTGATGTTAAGATCTACGGGACGACTTGCTGCGAGAAAAGAGACGAATTTGAAGTGAAGATTGAAGCAGAATCTGATGAAGATTATGATGTTAAGAGACCAATGAAAGTCATTAGAAAAAAGGCAAAAAAGATCGCAGTCGACAAGCCGAAAAGGAGCGGTGAGTGATTTGCGATGGTTGTTATGTTTATAAACTGGATACATTGCAAATAATCATCTATATATCTTCAATAGCACTTATCACCCCTCGACTAGTTTATTGGCACTTTGCCTTGGGGTTGAACTTTTCAGAAGTACAAATTCAAGATAACCTCATTCTCCCCAAATTGCTGATAGACCCCTGTACTATCGCCCAATTGCGGATAAGCCTCTGAAGTCCTATTGTTGCTCTGTAGTTCTATTGTTGCAAATAGAATTCCTTGGTGAAGTTTCTTCTCTTTTACCCTCAAAATTATTTTTTTAGACAAATAGATCTCTTGAGGGTAAAAGAGTCAAAAAAAGTTCACTCCAGGCTCTATCGGCAGTTGGGTAATATTATAGGCAGTGGCGGAGCTGTAAACTTTATCTTGGGGGCCAACATACATAAGTGTCTCTTATTTATTTCATAAAAAAGAATACTGATGTCAAACCGGAATTTTTTTTTTCCATACAAAGATATTCATGATAGAATCCACACATAAAAAGTCATACCGTATATAAAGCAATAAAACAAATAGAAGTACGTAAGAAACCACTTTCAAGTCTGAATAAGATCACACACATCATCAGTTGTTTTCATAACTAGCTCAAAGCTTGGTAAACTCTTAAATAACAAGAAAATAAAATTGATTAAGAAGTAAGTCACTCATATATAGGTCATAGGAAGTCCACAATTGAAGGGGCCAAACATAAAATTTCTTCTCTTTTACCCTCAAAATTGGTTTTTGACACAAATAGATCTCTTGAGGGTAAAAGAGTAATAAAAAAAAAGTTCACTCTGGGCTCTATTTGCAATTGGGCGATATTATAGACAGTAGTGGAGCCATAAATTTTATCTGGGGGCCAAGATACATAACCGTCTCTTATTTATTTCATAAAAAAGAATACTAATGTCAAACCCAAATTTTTTTGTTTTTTCCATAAGAAGATATTCATGAGAGCATCCAAACATAAAAAGTCATACCGTATATAAAACAATAAAAGAAAGAGATGTAAGAAACCACTTTCAAGTCTGAATAGTATCACACACATCATCAGTTGTTTTGAAAACTAGCTATAAGCTTTTTAAACTCTTAAATAACAAGAAAATAAAATTGATTAAGAAGTAAGTCACCTATATATAGGTCATGGGAAGTCCAAAATTTAGGGAGGCCAAGCTCCTGCCCACCCCACAACACCACCCCACCCCACCCCAAAAAGAAAGGGGAAAAAGTGACTGTAGCTCCTCAAAAATAGAACTATAGCAGTAGTCTAAGAGGTCTTTCTGCAGTAAACCTAATTGAAAATTGAGGGAATTACAACTGTTAGTAAATGACTTGAGGAGTCATGAAGTGTTACTGAAGGTATAAATAAGGGTGTTATCTGCAATTTACCCTTACAAATTTGTTGATAGCATTTATTTCGTGATGATATTGGTTTTTTTATTTTGTTGTTCGTAGAAATGTGCTATAAGATTTTTAGAGGGGCAAAGGTGAGTGACAAGGCTATGAAAGCTGCATGTGCCTTCAAGAGTCCTCATCCTCACTTTGTTACTACTTGCAAGAGCACACCCAGCTGTTATATGGTTGGTTGACTTATTCCTTAATATCTGTAATTGTATTTGCTAAATAGTCAAAGTTCTTTCTATTTGTGCCTTTCATGTCTTTTTGATAGCTACATTAGACTCAAAGGCCCCTGTCACTACCCAAAAACTCTGAAATTTTAGGGAGGTTCAATTTTATAATTTTGTACTTTAACATGTCTCTGGAGGTTGAGCACTCTTTTAGGGGACGGAACTTGGATTCATGGAGTAGTATCTTTTCTTTAATCCACTTCAAATTCATGCCCAAAAAGACTTGAATATGGGTTGCTTTAATACCATGTCAAATGTTCCTTCCATTGCACCAAACCTCTGCGTATGGAAGAATCTTTCTTGATTCTAGAGATCTCTTCTTCTTTCTTAAACCCATAGCTCCCAAGGGGAGATTTGCCACAAGCGCCACCATCGTGTTTCCCCTTGGAGCAATATCACAAACAATCTCGTTTTCTCTTCGAGTATGAATGCACCACCACTGTTTTCATCTCTTGCACGCATCATGCTCTTGTTGACATTACAAGGGCCCCAGCTAATCAGCCTCGGTTTTCTTTGATCTCGATATTTTATGGGAACAACTTGACTTTGTATTGCTTCATAGCACAGTCTTTTATTACTATAAGAAGCTTGTTTTTTTTGTGATGTTGCTTGTGAAGCCTGTTTTTCTCGTTACTGCTTGCAATTTCTTTTTTTTTCATATCCCTTGCAAAACTTTTTTTGTTCCTGGATCTACGAAGTTTCTTTTTCTTGGCATTGCTTGTGAATCTTCTTTTTCTTGTTGTCACTTGATGCTTTTTTTTTCAGAGTTGTCCTTGACATTAAAACTTTGTCACTGGTTGTTGAAATGGCGGGGATACCATGATATTCAACTATTTTGCAAGCTGGCTTTACTAATCATTCCGATCAATGCTCAGTTTGACGGGGAGTGTAGAGAATCTTTTTTTTATTAATTAAAAATATATTTAGAAACTCCAAGGTTTGTAACTGAAAAATATGCATTAGGTTCTTCAATAGAATTATTAGAGTATATTTAAAGAATTTCGGTTATAGATTGTCAAGGGTCATGGAAACCCTATAGTTTTCTCCCTAATCACAAGCTTCACACAAAAAAAAGCCAGATAAAGAGGCAGGGAGATTGGAGTGGAAGAGGAAGAGAGGATTAAGCTTCATAAGATTAGTTTGTTCTATGTTTGATTTCTTTTAGTATCATAGAAATACATTTTTATGCCTTTTCTGGCCACCGGCGTCATTTCCGGTGATATCTGACGACCTCCGACCATCCATGGTCGTGAGTTTTACTAGTGGTGATGATCCATGGCCTTTGAACCCAACAAACCCATTTGGGTTTAGGTATAGACAACAAACAGACCAAATGAAGAAGAAAGGGAAAATTA
>JBAKGM010000326.1:35981423-35993404 GCA_037177215.1 Asparagus racemosus
TGCAAAATAAGACAAAAACAGTTATTAGTGGTATATTTATTCATATAAAATGGATAATGAGGGTATTAAATTGTAATCAAAATGTGATAATCAGTTATTTTTCAACTTTCAGAGCAAGCCGACAGGCATCCTCATAAGTCCAGTATTGCTGCAAAGAGACCACATCAGAAATCTCTGGACGGAGAGCTCTTAGAAATCGAGCAATGATTTGTTCATCCTCTTCCGCAACATCACACCGCATCCTCAAACGATCAAACTCATTTGTGTATTCATCTACTGACATACCATGTTGTGAGAGGCCGTGATAGTCAATAAAAGCTTCCTGCCTGTAATGCTCAGGGAGAAACTTTCGCTGCAACAGCTTCTTCATCTTCTCCCTCGTCTCCACCTTTGCTTTTCCTTTCCTGGATTACTATTTCTTAACATGTTCCCACCAGATGGATGCATGTTTTCTCAATTTAATGACAATCAATTTCACCTTATTACTCTGTGACAGGTCTTTAAGATCAAAATTCCGTTCTACTGTGTTCAACCAATCAACAAACTCATCAGGATGAGCCTTACCTGCAAACTCTGGAATCTCAATCTCCATTCTGATGCCCCGCATCGGATCATATCGGAATTCCCATTGAACTCCGCGGCCACGCCTCCCGTCCGCAAGAAGGTTGCCCTCTTCTCCACTTTCCTCCCTTGAAAGCTCAGAATCGGACCCCTCTTCTATCTGCAACTTGAACTGCGTCAGACGCTGTTGGAGTTCTTGAACCCGTCTTCTGAAATCGTCATTCTCCACATCGCATAGATCTCACTGCCGTTGGTTCTCATTGTCTGCCAAATTCCCTCTTCCCTGCACACCATGACGTCCACCACGACCACGTCCATGAACTTGTTCGGCCATTAGGAAACTATATGTTCTGATACCAAATGATGCCGAATCTATATGGAAGATGACTGAACCAAGAGAACAAGAACAATTGATACCAAAACCACCACCGAATGGCATCAACGGATACTGGAAGAAACCCTAATTCTGGGCTGCAAAATTTTATTCAATGATAAAAACTGACTACATAATATTGTCTGGCAACTATTTATACTAGATCCACTTATCAACCCTAAATAAGAGTTAATCTCGACCATACAATAGATCTGAGATAAAGCACTAAAACATCAAATAAAACATAAAAATGACAATTTTGCCCTCCAGACGGTCTCCAAATGCACCGAGAGGGTGGTGCTCATGGCTAAGCAATGAGCCCTGCTCGTTTGCCCATTTCCGATTGACAGCGCGAATTTCACTTTACTCTGACACAGTCACTTTTGATTTCTACTTGACCCACTTATTTTGCCCTCTAGTACCCCCTCCATCATCCTCTTCTACATCCAAGGGTTTGTAGCTTTTGTAATAGCTCTCCCCCCCCCCCCCTCTCTCTCTCTGTGTAGGCCTATGAATAGAGTGGTCCTCTTCCACACCCAAGCCCATTGAGCCAAATGATAGGATTTTTGGCTGTCTGGATCCAGAAAACCTCAATGCACATGTGCGCCCGCGTAGTGTTAATTCTTTAAACTAGATTAAAAAAACAAATACTTCCTTGCATAGAAGAAATATGAAATGAAATCATTACCAGATGGCTGGTGAATGAAGGAGGTGTTTGCATAGAATGCACAAAGCTACGTCACACTGTGCAATTTGTTAGCTTGGGATCTGCTACGTATCAAAACTTAGTGTTAAACCTACTATTGCAGTAGGTTTTCTCTCAAAGTTTTATTGTTATCATCTAAATCAAAATTTGATATATGTTTCACAATTAGAAAATTCTAAATATTTACTTTTCCAACCACTTATGTGAACACACGTGCATACAAACACAAATAGATTATTGTTGGTTGTTCTTGTTGCCCTCCCAATATTCTTATATTCTTATATTGTCTATTTTGGATCTCTGTTGTCATTTTGTTTTTCTCATACTTCATTTCTTAGCATGTTGGAGTACTTCTAGAGTCACAAAATGTGAGGAAACATCAACCTGTCAGCACGCTGAGAAATCAATGCATTCGGATAATATTAAGAGTAAGAAACTGCTACTCATATTTTTCTTAAAAAATGACTATCCTTTTATTATTATTATTATTGCATATATATATACATATATATATTTATCAGTGATGTTATCTGCATCAATGGTCCAGGCGAAATATTTTTGAGTGTAGATGATATGAAAAAGGTTCAGCATGCCAGGAAATCAATGGATTCAGATAATGTTAAGAGTAAGAAACTGCTACTCTTATCTTCTCCTAAAAAATTGACTATTCTTTTATTTTTATTTTTGTGTATATCAATGTCTTTCTTAGTATGATTGATGCAGTCGAAAAATTTCTAAGTGCAGATGATATGAAAAAGATTCCAAATGAAGCCAAATCCTTTAAATCAATCCATCCATCGTTCGTTATTGTTTGGAGGCTGTCTCGTTTATATCATGTGGTCTGTTACTTTTCTTTCCCTGCCTATATTTCAATCGCAAATGTTTTAAAAACTTTTGCCATGATCATTGCTAAACTCTCGGAGGCAATAATGAATATCATTGCTATTCTAGGTTATAGAAAAACCCTTGTGCATTTCAAGGACAAAAGGTCATCCAGTTTATTGAATGATAAAAAAAATTTCAAATAAGGGGTTGTTTAGTTGATATGAAATAGACCTATAATAGAAAATTATTGCAACCAAAATTTTATTGCCAACATTTGGTTTGCAACAAGGTAGTTGGGGGTGGTAATTGAATTTACATCTTGTAGAAAAAAGCATCAACAGTTGTTGTAGACAATTTGTCTGAGCAAATGTTGCAAGTACTTGCAATAATAATAACAAAAACTAAAAACTAATGTTATGTCACCAAATTACCGATTCAAACTGAAATAGTAAATATTTTTACATTTGTAGAGAAATAACACTTGATTGTAATGGATATGCATTTCCTACAGCAAAAAATGTAAATCGAACAACTTTCGCAACTAACAAAACAAGATATTTGGATTTAGAAATATATTTGTCACAATGAAAATGTAGATATTCACATGAAATATTTGAGGTTTATTTCTTGTAACAAATGGTGCATGCAACTTTTACTACAATTACAATTGCTGTGTACCAAACAACCTCTAAACAGCATTCTATTTACTTGCACCTATTATTTTCATATTTATTGCTTAATTTCTGCTTACTTCTTTATAATGACATGAACTCCAGCCCATTCCAAAGAGAGTGTCAAGACAAGTTAGCCTGGTGACAAATCAAAAAACAACTCTAATCGATCCTTCAGGAAAATCATGGAGCACAAACATCAGTGTTCGAACTAGTGGGAAAGTAGAATTGGGGGTTGGATGGTCCCACTTCTCGAGAGGAAACAAGTTGGCTTTTGGTGATGTATGCATATTTGAATTCTTCGGAGGAGCTGAGTACATAAAAGTGCACATTTTTCGTGCAGAAAAAACCAACACCTCTGCTGCTAGTGGCATTCCAGTGATCCCTCCATGTTGATTATTTTCCTCTAATTATGTAAATATGTACATAACAGTCTTGTTTTGGTGTAGAAGTCTTGGTAGTTGATATATTTCCTACTCTAACTTATCAACTTAAGCCAAGAAATATAGAGTTTATCTAGTTCTATGAAACCATGAGAAGGTCTGTGTATATATTTCTCGTAAGAAGTGGCATGCTCATTCAATAATCATTTGACAGTGTACTTGTAAGGGGCAGTTTCTTCTGTTTCAGTGAAATCTGATTGAGTATGCATTTTTCTTTCCGATGAGTGAATAAACTACTGAGGTAAATACATTGATTCTTAGATATTTTTGTCAAGCTTTTTAAACAAAGAGAGCAACTTCATTATATTACAGAATTTTGCATTAAACCCCAACGAACTTTCAAAATCACACTAAACCCCCATATACTTTTAGCATTTTGCACTAAACCCCAATGAACTTTCAAAATCACACTAAACCCCAAGAACTTTTTAGACTTATAGAAAACCCCCACGACCTTTTAGACTTCTACAGATAACCCCCAAACCATGTCAATTTACCTTTTGTGTGGACTAAAATAAACCCCCCCCCTCACCTTAAAAAAGACCCTCCCACTTGAAATCTTATAACCCCTTCACCTTTTTTCCCCAACCGTAAAAAAAATACCGTAGCAAAAGGCATTGAGTGAATCAGTCGGATTTGGGGCTTCGTCAGAATTGGGGCTTCGCTATAGTTGGGGCTTGTTGATTTCAGGCTGCGAACAGGACTTGGGCGTGGTCGGAGTAGAGGTTGGAGTTGAAGGAGGAGGCTCATATTCTTTCTATTGTGAGGTAAAGCCCAATAAAAACTCTAATTTTCAATTTTTGGTCTAAATTTTATTATTTTTCCATGATTTTAAGAGTTTATGAGTGAATGTGTATTGTGGGGTGGGTTTTGTACTTATAGTTAGGGTTTTTGAATATTTTTCACCAACCAAAGAGAATTTTGGGACGTTGAACATGGGGTTCTGGGTTGCATGATTATTATGGCTAATGAGGAGATTAAGATTTAATTAGCTTATAATCATAGTTAATTGCTCGATAATAGTGTAAAGGCTATAATTTAATTGGTTTTATTCATCTAATTTGGAGGTTAATTGTGATTTGTGGGTCTTGTGGAAATAACTTCAAAAGTATTAGGGATTTTGTGCAATACATGGGCTATGTATTTTTTGTTTCTAAAGGAATAAAGGTGAAGGGTTGAAACATAACTTATGACTTTGGTGTTTTGATTTTGGGTAATTTTTTTCACTTGTGATGATTAACCTTATTTTATTTCTTTTCTGTAGGTGAATCATGTCAATTGAAGTTCATTATCATGGTCACTTTGAAAAAATTGGAAGATGTAAGGGATGTAGAGGGGGCAAACTTGGTTTGCTTGAAAACTTTGACACGGACAAATTTGGTTATTTGGAGCTTAGAGGTAAACTGAAGAAATTTGGTATTATCCCTGAGTTTAAGATGTATGAGATGTTGCCCAAGAAGTCCATTGATATGGGGTTGGTCCCCATAGAGAATGACAAAGATTGGATGACAACGACATCACATTTAGATCCTAAATTCAATGTCCATTTGTATATCGAACATTTTGAGAAGGGGACTTTGCCAAAAGAATTGCTTCATGACTATTGTCTTCCGGATCAGGATGTTCTTGGATCAAGTGATGTTGGGGGACACAATGTGATAGAGAAGGTTTCATATAATGTTCTTGCGGATGAGGATCTCGCTTTTGATTATGATTTTTGGTTGGAAGATGATGGAAAGGGTGCTTATGAATATGAGGTTGAGGTGACAGATAAAGGTAATGTTTGCTTAATTATGATTTTCTTTTTATGTTAGCACCTATATTCAGGTGTTTTTTGAAATTCTTACAACTGTTATTGGTAGGTTTCTGAAACAATCAGACATCTTCGTGGGGTTTTCTATAAGTATTCTTCGAATTTAATGTAAGTCATTAAATTGTTATTATTGCTAGGAATATTTTTTGCTAGTAGCAGAATTATTATTGGGAGTTTTCTAAAACTATTACATATGTACTTGGGGGTTTCCTGCAATGTATTAAATATTTTCTTTTTTTTTGGTGACAGATAAAGGAAAAGGGAAACATAATGATGAAAGTGATTACGAACTAAATTCTGAGGAGGAAGAAGAAGAAGAAGTGATAATGAAGCATGTTTGTGAGGTTGCTTGGAGGCAGAACTGTGCACAATAGCAGCAAAGGTAGAAGAAAGTGAGGGGTAATATTACATTTGGGGATTCAGAGGAAGATAATGATCCACAAGAAGAAAATACAATTTTTTATAGTGCAAATGTTGGTGATGTGGATGTTTCACAAGGAAGGAGGCCAAGCAAAGCGAAAGAGCCTTAAGTGGTGTGGAGGGGGTGAGGCTAACCCTCTTGAAGGAGTAGCCTCAGTGTATTCAAATTCACAATATTTGTTGAACCTAAGAGTAGAAGAAGATAATGAAGAAGTGCAAAGCAAGCCTTAGGGAAGAGAGTTTAGGGAAGATAGGGATTTGAAGAAACTAATATTAGAGACAAGTATGATTTTTATAATGACGTGGAATTTAAAAAATTGATTCGGGAGCATGCCATTCACTATGGGGCTGATTGCAAGTTTCGTGCATATAGGAGGTTGAGTAGGGAGAAGTCCTACTTTAAAATGATAAGACTAACAGAGGAGCACACTTGTTCAACGACAAGTCAAAGCTTCCAAGTGACCTCTACTTGGATTGCAAACAAATATTTGGATAAGTTTAGAGATGAGCCGGAATGGACAACAAAACCAATGAGGATGACCATTTTGAGGGATTTTGGAATTACTCTGCCTTTGCATACATTGTACAGAACTAAGGATCTAGCACATGATGAAATTTAAGGGAAAGCTTGGGAACAATATTCTCTGTTGTGGGATTATGCACACTATCTTTTGGAGAGGAACTCGGGCTCCCATGTTTATGTGAAGACAAAACCTTCAAATGCGGATCCAAATGTGAAGGAATTTTGGGGGTTCTTTGCTACCTTCCCCCCAATGATTAATGGATTGCTCACGGGATGTAGGCCAATTGTTGGCCTTGATGATTGCCACTTGAAGATGGTGACCGGAGGAGTGCTTCTTAGCACCGTTACAACAGACGGGAACAACCAAATATTCCCTGAAGCATATGCAGTGGTTACAGTTGGGAACAAGGAGACGTGGATGTGGTTCTTGGAATCATTGGTTATGGCACTTGGAGTTAATTCTTTGAATGGATGGTCATTCATTTCTGATGGACAAAATGTGTGTGAAATTAATTCCTCCAATATGATATTGGCATGTAATTTTCACATATAACATTTTGAGTTCTTGCTATATTATGACCTAATTATATGTATTTTTTCCGTTTATAGGGGTTAGTTGAAACCTTTAAGTCTCTAGTGACTGAGGCACAAATTAAATTTTATGTTTGTCATCTATACGCAAAATTCTGTAAACAATAGAAGAGAGCCAATTTGAAGAATATATTAAGGAGGGTAGCAACATCTTATACAGTTAAAAGCCATAATGATGCCATGTCAGAGATGGAAGCCTATTTCCCAGAAGGTGCTAAGTACCGAGGTTGGGAAAGAACAGTGGATAAGGTCACATTTTAGCTTACACTCCAAATGTGATCTTCTTTGTAATAACATTTGTGAGTCGTGGAACAAGTATGTCACAGAGGCAAGGGACAAGCCTATTATGACAATGCTAGAGATGATAAGTCGGCTTGTGATGTGTAGGCTCCAATCAAAGAGGAGTTTATTGCCAAATGTGACCACCTAGTTTGCCCGACGATAATTGAAAAGTTAAAGGCCCGAGATAAATTAGGAAGAGATTGTGACATAATTCATGGGGGCATGGGCTATTCGAGGTAAAGGAGAGGAAAATGCAATGGTGTGTCGATGTGAACATGAGGACATGTGAGTGTCGTGAGTGGCAATTCTAGGTATTCCTTGTAGACATTCTCTATATTGCCTCAAATGTCTTAGGTTAGACACTCAGAAGTACATAGATGACTACTACTTAGTTGCTACATACAAGAAGGCTGATGAGGGGATCCTTTTGCTAGTGCCAGACTCTAGTTTGTGGCCAAAAACGAACTATGATACTATATTGACACCTCAATCAATAAGAAAGGCTAGACAACCAAATGAAGCAAGCAGAAGGGTCGATGGAGAGGGTTAGAAAAAAGCATGAAGGCTAGGATTGGAATAGTCATCAAATGCTCCAATTGCCAAATGTTAGGGCACAATGTAAAACCTTGCAAGAACACATATGTCCCTAAAACACGAAGGATTCCATCAGGCACTAAAGGTGGCAAACTGAGGAATAAAAATGCCCTTCAAATACTACAACATGCACAAGTGGTGCAGACTCATCAGGTAAGGTGTTTTTTGAAACTTTGGGTTTTTGTAACACTTACATGAAAGTAGTGTGTGTTTTCTATTTTTTAAAAAATTGTGACACTTATGTGAAATGAAAGTTATTGTGAAACAGACCCAATTCTAGCATGCAAAGCCTCAATTTCAACATGCACATCATCAGTCCAACAACCAACATGTCATGCACCACCAATATATGTCCATCCACCAACAAGAGTGAATAGAGAAGGAGCTAGTAAGGTATATTTGCTTCTACATTAGAAATGTGATTTTCCTTTTGTGAGCACATGTTATAGGCTTATGTGTTTCTCAAAGGATAAGCTGGAGTAAGGAGACAAAAGATCAATTCATACCTACACAGCAATCTCAGATTGGTAGCAAGTAGAGCTAGCAGAGTTGACTTTCTTTTATGCCACATTTTAGGAGGAAGTAGAGAGCAAGAGGAGTTTACATCATTTTGTTCTATACTTTGAGATATTAACTGAGATTGCAAACTTGTCTTAATTTGCTACTCTTTTCGCATATTTGCTATATATTTCACAATTACATGTATGCTACAATGACAACATTATGATGTTTATTGGATATTATTTGTTTGAGCCTTGGGATTGGCTTTTGTATGAATTAATGTTATATTTTGCGATAAATTCGTTTGTCAATATCATGTTTTTCTCTGATATGCCTTTTATAAATTTCAATATATCTGCAGCAGAAATTCAATGGCCACTACAGAAGGGCTATGTCTAAAAATTTTAAATTCCATGGTTATTTTTATTTTTATTTTTTATTGTGCCAGGATAAGGAAATTTAGGTGGGTTTTTTGTGACAAATTGAAATTTGATGGGGATTTTCTCTCACAAAATGAAAGATAATGGGGATTTTTTGTAAAAAATGAAAGTTAAAGGGTCTTTCGTGTCTAACACATTCATAGATCATATGGTAATGAAATTACTGTTAATAAAAGTTTAGCTTTTATAAAATCCCAACCACATCTTCTATTGATGAAGAGTTTCTAAATTATACAAATTTTCTATTATCCCATCTTTCTAAGCACAAAACCAAGAACAATCCCTCAAATAAAGTAAATTATAAACTTGTGGGAATCACTCCTATTTCTTAACATACATTTCTCTTTACTAAATCCTCTCTCTCTCTCTCACACAACAATGTCTCTCTCCAAAACCTTTAAATTCTACAATAACAACAACTTGATTTCTTCAACATCTTCTTCCACCTCGTTAAATCTTCACTCAAAGAAACCACAATCTTTAGTCATCCAATTCAGGAAACCTAGAAATCACCTCTTCGAGATATTTGTAGTGTTAGATGCATGTGTAATGGCTCTCAAATCATAAAAGCATCCCTTGACTTCCATGGGTTTCAAGGAAGAAATCATCGCCTTAAAAATCTCAGATAAAAATTTTTTTAAAAAAATAAGAACAAAACAACAACAACAAAAAAGCATAAATCTTAATTTTGATGGAAATTTTCTAAAAAAAGGACTTTGAAACTAGTGGGCTAGGGCTCGATCTTAAGACAAGAGTTGGGGAAAAAAAAGAAAATGAGAGATTCATGATTAGGCAGAATATATGGAAAAAAAGGTCATAAATAGAATTTTTAATAAGTTAAAGGGCATTTTGGTCTTTTTTAGTCACGTGCCAAGTCGCGACTTAACGGTATTAAGTATGGGGGTTTTTTGCAAAAGTTCATTGGGGTTTACTGTAATTTTGAAAGTTCATTCAGGTTTAGTGCAAAAGGCTGAAAGTTCATGGAAGGTTAGTGTAATTTACCCCTTTTTAAAATAAGTTAAGGGCATTTTGGTCTTTTTAGCCACGTGCATTGCACGTGCCAAGTCAGACTTACTGGTGTTAAGCATGTGGGTTTTCCGCAAAAGTTCATTGGGGTTTAGTGTGATTTTGAAAGCTCGCTGGGGTTTAGTGCAACAGGCTGAAAGTTCATGAGGGTGTAGTGTAATTTACCCTTAAAAAAATACCTTTCGCATTTCAAGGACAAAAGGTCATCTAGTTTATTGAATGAAGAAAAAAAATTTCAGTTAAGGGGTGGTTGGTTGATATGAAATAGACCTATAATAGAAAATTATTGCAATCAAAATTTTATTTCCAACATTTGGTTTGCAACAAGGTAGTTGCGATGGTAATTGGATTTCCATCTTGTAGAAAAAAGCATCAACAGTTGTTGTAGACAATTTGGTTGAGCAGATGTTGCAAGTACTTGCAATAAAAAAACTAAAAACTAACGTTATGTCACCAAATTACTGATTCTCACTGAAATATGTAAATATTTTTACATTTGTAGAGAAATAACACTTGATTGTAATGGATATGCATTTCCTACAAAAAAATGTAAATCGTACAGCTTTTGCAACTAACAAAACAAGAGATTTGGGTTTAGAAATACATTTGTCACAATAAAAATGTATATATTCACATGAAGTATTTGATGTTTATTTCTTATAACAAATGGTGCATGCAACATTTCCTACAATTACAATTGCAGTGTACCAAACAACCCCTAAACAGCGTTCTATTTTTACTCGCACCTATTATTTTCATATTTCTTTCTTAATTTTTCCTTACTTGTTTATAATGACATGAACTTTAGCCCATTCCAAAGAAAGAATCAAGATAAGTTAGCCTGGTGAAAAATCAAAAAACAACAAAAATCGATCCTTCAGAAAAATCATGGAGCACAAACTGAAGGGAAGTAGGAGGGCTAACAAGCATTAAAAATTAAATTTTTATCTATCTACATCCTAAGATCCATACGTAGGAGAATATCCAAGATAGATGATTACCTGAATCGTGCAGATAAGCAACAAAAACTTGTGTCCTCAGAAGATGTTGCGCAGCAATATCAGCGACACCTCTACTGGTATCCACACGAACTTGTTGGAACTCTGCTCGTCGGTGTGCTAGCACTTCGAAGATGGCGACTTCTGAAGTTTACTCGCTCTCGCTCACGATTTCAGAAGATGGATTGGGGTGATCCCAAAGGTCCATCTTGTGCTTCCTTTTATAGGGCTGTGAGGCGGTTTCTCAAACCGGAAAGAGATCGGGTTTGCAATCATACGGTTTCCCAAAAAGATTTGTTCAAATCAAATCATATCTTTAAATCGTGATTGATCTTACCAATTTATTGTTAAAAGATATGTTCATTGAACTTGGTCAGTATTTTTTTCTAAACGTGATTGATCAAATCAATTCAGATCAATTAACTGAGATTTGTCAAATCATTCATTATCTGATTACCCAATTGCCTCACATCTAATCATATCTATATATGACTTAATTTATGTGGACTTTCTCAATAATGTTCCAACATATTCTTGTGTGCAACCCATTAGGTTTTATGATGTTGGCAGTGGGCCAAAATACTTTTCAGCCCACAAGTCATAAGCGGATCCTAACAGGACATTATGACTACCCAAATCACGTAAATGTCATTTCAGACAAAACCTAGTCCACAATGGACATATGTCGGTCTCTTCATCACTAGATATCTTGATTGAACTCAAGGCAGGAAACGTGTCACCCTTGTACAGTTCAACCTTTACTTTCTCGCACCTAAAATTAGATCAACTTCTTAATAGTTGACTATCAACTAATTAGGCATGGCCATGCACTTTCTCAGTCTATCTTCTTCAAGGGGCTTAGAGATATCATACTCTCATTTATATGAGAGGGACAAATTCCATCTAGACTATTCACATCCCTCTGCATGATTAATAGCATACCCGACTAATACCTTTATTATTATCTAGTTAAGGAAAATGGTTGGTAACATCAAAGTATACAATCCTCATGTAGGAAACTATGATGGTCTCAAGTCAAAAGACTGAACATAACCATTGTATGAAACATATTAATGACACAAATAATCCATGTAATGTTTGATAGTGGGTTAGTGATTATCACATTTTAATTACAAATTAATACCCTCATTATCCATTTTATATGAATAAATATACCACTAATAACTGCTTTTATCTTATTTTGCAGGTTAATG
>JBAKGM010000326.1:35993504-36010147 GCA_037177215.1 Asparagus racemosus
AAATCATTAGCGTCCCAACTAATGACAAAAGACAAGGACTATTTAGAATAACATCACAATCTAATTACAGAGTTTCATGTTTAAGTCACATACTTAATGATCCATAATAAGTGATTTATTCAAGGGACTGAATAACGCATTATTCATAAAAGTTACATAAATATAAACTAAATATAATCATCTCTATGGTGGTTTCTAGGGCATATCATACTAACACAAACATCAGTATTCGAACTAGTGGGAAAGTAGAATTGGGGGTTGGATGGTCCCACTTCTCGAGAGGAAACAAGTTGGCTTTAGGTGATGTATGCATATTTGAATTCTTCAGAGGAGCTGAGTACATAAAAGTGCACATTTTTCGTGCTGGAAAAACCAACGCCTCTGCTGCTAGTGGCATTCCAGTGATCCCTCCATGTTGATGGTTTCCCTCTAATTATGTAAATATGCACATATCAGTCTAGTTTTGGTGTAGAAGTCTTGATAGTTGATATATACCTACTCTAACTTAGCAACTTAAGAAATATAGAGTTTATCTAGTTCTATGAAACCATGAGAAGGTACTTTGTGTATATATTTCTCATAATATTTCTCATAAGAGGTGGCCTGCTCATTTGATAATTATTTGACTGTGTACTTGTAAGGAGCAGTTTCAGTGAAATCTGATTTGAGTATGCATTTTTCTTTCCAATGAGTGAATAAACTACTGAGGCAAATGGCATTGATTCTTAGGTATTTTTGTCAAGCTTTTTAATCAAAGAGAGCAACTTCATTATATTATAGCATTTGTAGACTACATTACACACTCCTTACATGATACACACACACACATGGGGGTAGAGATATCGGGATGGTAGGATGGTGATGTGACATCACCAAACATGATGGAGTGAAATGGAGAGAGAGGATGGAGATGTCAGGAAGGTCGGATGGAGAGAGGATGGAGATGTCAAGATGGTAGGGCAGTCTTGTGATATCACTATACATGATTATATCTAACACCCCCATTGAAACTTATGATAGATCAAAAACTGAGAGTTTGGATATGAAAAACCTGATTTGCAAAGACGTATGAGCCTTGATGAAGGATTCTGAGTGTGGCAACAAAATCAATAATGTAGGATGGAATCCAAGAGTACTGATAAAGAGAAACTCAACGGCTATATGATCGATGACATAGGATAAGAACCTAGGGGGATTAATTAAGGAGAACTCAATGCTGATGAGATCAATAGCGAAGAGATAAGAATCCTTGAACATCAACGGAGAAATTATTAGTGGTGACAAGATCGAAAGGCGAGGGATAAGAATCCCTGTACATCAACGAAGAAGATGTTGATAGTCGATGTTGAGGCCATGAAGAGGAGAAGCTCATCTCGAGGAAAGTCTCAATGGTTGATGTTGATTCCATAAAGAAGAATATCTCGTATTAAGAAAGGGACACTTAGTCAAAGCTGAAATACTGAATATAATGGCAACGGGTTTTTAAGAGGTTGCTATATGAAGAAGGAGCTTGACAGAAGAGGCCAACAAGTGTGATGATTTTCAATGGAACATGGAGGAGAAATAGCGCATACAATGATAATGTGGAAGGTCTCAATAAAGGTAGAAAATCATCACACATGTAATCATGCTCATCAATGATATCCAACCTTCCTTTAAAGCTATCATGGTATCAGAGCCATTTTCTTCCTCCTAAAGGCCTCTTCCTTTTTTTTCCTTGATCTAGGGGCTGCCGACGGTGTTTCGCAAACTTCATCATTTTGCTTCCCCTTGGCAGCTTTGACACTAGCTCCAACCTCGGTGGTGTCAACCCTCTCCCGACGACTGTAATCCCCCGAAACCTACAACATCTTGTTTTGCTATCTACCTCTACTGCCTACAACCCCCATCACCACTGACCATTAGCAACACCTCTAATCTCACCTGTTGACATCACCCCCACACCAACAACCAAATCTCATCGATCATTACAACTAACACCCACTGCAGCCAAGCTTCACGTCTGCAGTCAGCACCACTGCTATGATCAACCAAAAAGTCACCTGAACTAGCCACCAGCAATGCTACGACTCACCCTCGCACACCTTAGGTGTGACCTATATGCTATCGCCCACTATTCTAACATTGTCTCGCAATGCACGCCCTTACAACCTTGCCACTCACGGCCTCGACATGCCCATTGTACTTCATCACCACATCCTGCTGCTGCCAAGCTTCAACAACGTAACACTAGCCTACAACCCCAACCACTAGCCCAACCTGACGACCTCTGCCTCGTGCAACTAGATCTGCTGCTATCTACAAAAGCTATAGCATCAAACCCCACAACCATCATCTAGCAATATGGGCCCATTCATAGGACTTGCCCGCAACACTGCCCACACCTCGGCCCATCAACGCCATGTCCTCAGCTCTCTATGTCCTCTACAATCCCTCATGCCCACCATCTATTCAACTAAATTCCCTATCAAAACATGCGACGTTGACTCTGACCTCTGCCTTACGATTGCCCTCGCTGCAAGCTACAGCACTACAACAACCCAACCCTGTTCTCCACCCACTAATGACTGAGATCTCGTCACTCAGTTTCCTCTTCGGACCGTAGGTCCGCCCTCTTGCTACAACCATGCGTGGTCGCCAATCACCCGCTGCAACCTGCTGCCCTTTGCCCTTTCACAACCAAAGTCCTACAACCTACAACCAGCTCAAACGTGTGTTGGCTATCACCGGTGGCTGCCACTGGCTCCTTTGTGATTCCGCCACCAACACGACAACCACGACCATCCTCACCCTCGATGGCTGCTCAATGCCCATCAATGATGCTGTGCACAAGGTGTTCAATGGAATGTCATAGAGACATCTCTCATAGTGATGCTGCCACCATCAACTACATGAGCTACAACACTTCGTGTCCTCTATCCACACCTTCAACAGATAGCCTCCACCTCACGTTCTCTATCCACACCCTCAACAGACAGCCTTCACCTCGTGTTCTCTATCCACACTATTAACGTATAGCCTCTATCGCGCTACCTGCAACTCCTGCAATCGATGTGCTTATATTCAACCACCTCTTGCTAAGCAACGCTAACAACCATCTATGCAAACGTTGCTCATCTTATCCAAACTCTCGGTTCTCTATACACTGTGAATTTTTACCGAGGGGGAGGGGGTTTTAAATATAGCATTATATCATTTTTGTTATTTTCTCCTTTATTTTCTGCCTTTATTGAGATCTACTACATGAAGTCTTCAGGTAGTATAAATATATTTAAGCATGCTCATCAATGATATCAAGCCTTCTTCTAAAGAATCAGGAACTCGAGGGCTACATTCGGAGGTTGTCAACAGAGTTTGAAGTTGAACTCATGCAGACATGAGTCTTAAATAGAGGTAGAGGACAAGATCTCATAGAGGATGTCGTCATGGATCTGAAAGAGGCTTTGGAAGATGTTGAGGAGGTGAGAAACCAGTGGAGTTGATACTAGACTGCTTAGAGAACGAGACGATGGTGATGCAACAAGGTTGTTAGAGGATGATGATGATATGTGATCACAAAGCACATTAGCGAGATGTGATCAGAGGAGGATCATAGGATCTCAATGAGATCTAGCTGAAAATCTCAACCAATGGTGAACAGTGACAAACAGAGACTAGAGACGAACGTGTGTCGACAAGCAGAGGATGTGATGGCGCCATTAAACAATTAACGTCAAAGAAGGAGCTGAGGGGTCATCAGCAAGGGGAGACAAAACTTCAGTTCCTCGAAAGCAAGGAGGCTGCTAACACAAGGGGTAACAAGGTCGGAGGAGACGTTGCTAGTTATTAAGGAATGACAATAAGGGTGTTGGTTTGAAGTTGAAGACTATGAAGATAGGTCTGATGGCGTAGAAGGCGTTGATCTGACGATTCATCGGGCCGCGGCTGAAGGCAAAGTGAAGCTTGAGGCAAGGATTGGTTGACTATCAAATATTTTTTAATAAATACTTGAATCCTTTCAGCATGTTCACCCATCATAAAGGAACAAGCTCCCATCCTCTGAAGTTTTTTTAATGTTGTAATTGGTTTTCCCTTAATCGTAAATTACTAATTCTAATATTTTTGAATACCTAATAGTTTCACAATACTCTATAGATTATACAAGTTCACATATTATTTCTTAACGTAAAACTTAATGAAATTGAAAGAACCACATTTCACAATTCCACCATAAAATGTAAGCGCATATGAAAATATAACCTTATTTCACAGTTCTTTTATTAAATATAAAAAAAAGTTATATGAAAATATTAAGTAGAAACCTATTACAAATTGCTACAACTCTAGATAAAGAGAAATATAAAATAAAATAACTTATAAATAATAATCATGAGAATCGTGACATTTTTTCACCAAAATGCAAACTCATAGCACTCGAGAAATGATTCCACTGGAGATTTTTTTTATTTGACTTCATACCCTAAAAATAGTCTTAGAAAAGGAAAAGAAGAAGGATTTTATGTTAATTGGGGATAAGAAACTGTAATATTAACTAATTTGTTAGTTGCACTACTTATAGTATTTTTCATCCAAAGAGCCACTTAGTCACTCTCTTCCACATGCCCACCACTCTTTTTTCTTTATATAATACACTAACTTTCAACCTAAGTATATTTCTTATACAATTACATTTAGTTAAATAGTTTATTTTTCAATATTAGTTCACTAAAACTTTCATATTTTGAATAAATCTCTCAAATCACCGCAATTGCTACTAAATTATTTTGAAATTAGTCCCTCCAGTTGAGAGTAGTTGTAGATATTAAGAGGATCAATTAGAAACTACTTAAAAATTGAGGGATTCAAGAACAATTTTAGTGAGTAGAGATACTAATCTCAAAATATGAAAGATGCAAGGACTCAAATGTAACAATATATATGTTACAAGTGCCCAAAAGAGGGCCATGGCTATCCTCTACCCCCTAGCTCTACCACTGAAAGGGCAGTGATGTAACATTATTGTAAATGATTATATCTAACAAACTTTTTCCTTATTTCTTATTTTTCAGTGATATTTTAGAGGTTACATGCTTATACTACCTTCTTTCATCCCGTGTCTTTAAAAATCATCAAGTTTCTACTAGTTGCTGCCAGAAATACAATTTATGCTTTGTTATACCCTGGAAATTACCAAGATCAATAAGAGTGGCCACATGATAACTAACTGGCTGACTCCCAAAGCATCCGCAAGCACAACCTGGGTGATAAGCTAGCCGACTCGCCTCGCGATCTAGATCCGAGATGAAAGGCACTTCCAACCCGAACCCCGCTAGATGTCTGACTCTGCAACAAAAGGCGTTCTCCACTTGGACTAGACACAAGGTGTCTCGAATAGTGCAACAGCCTGACAAGCATCATCAAAAGTCATGATACATAGTTTGCACCCACACTTTGCTACCCAATCGCCATCAATCAATTAATGCAACGTTAGTCATTATGATCTTTCCAGCCGGAGCCTTCAAAGCTCCTTGGACACGTCATTACTCCAACAGTCTCATCACTATGTAAAGGCAACTCAACCAATCAGCTACGGGCACTATAAAGTGGGGTCTAAACCTCTGTAGGCGTTGAAAATCACTTATCAGTACCCGAACTAGACTCGTGACGGTGGGTTGCCAACCGACGACCCATCCAACGATGCGACCAAGAACCGCTGACGACGTAACTGCACCACAAAACTCATAAAGTGAATCGACGAATGCATGAAGTGAGTCGGTAAGGTGTACAAGTCAACGAAGTGACGTATTGTGGAATAAATCCAATGACGAAGCTTCAAGTCAGCAAGATTCGACAAGACAAGTCGACCAGACTCGAACGTCGACAAGACAGAATTAACCGGACTCAAGCGACGATGGAACTACGCCGATCGGATTCTGGAATCAACAGAACGATCAACCAGGTTTTGATCCAACACAACTGGACGAAACGAACTCGGACAAAACAGCGGACAAACGGACAAATGCTGAAAATCAGAAGGAAGTTCCAAATGAGCGCCTTGGCCGACCGAGGCACCATTTGGTGCCTCGTCCACAGTGCCGAGGCACCAATGGTGCTCGGCCAAAAAGCAACCCCCCTCTCATTTGCCTATAAATAGGCTGGGGGGGGGTCAATTGCAGAGATTGGAAATGTTGGAGCTTCAGGCGAGATCCACGTGAGCTTTTGCATAGATCTGGGTGTCTGCAAAATCAAAAAGGCTAGATCCAGATCCAGTGCAAGCGACGAGTGTCTTCGACTTTAGATCTCGTCGACGAGAAGAAGATCAAGAGTAGATCTACATTAGATCTACGGTGTATCCCTCTGGATCTAAGCTTGGTCTTAGTCCCGAGAAGAGCCGTGAAATCGCTTGGTCGAGTTCACCTGTTTTAGGCGATCTATTTCCTTCCTAAAATAGTCCCCTCATCCCCATAAATCTCTACATGGATCGGATTACGCAGTGGTCCACGGACACAAAAAGTCCCCGGCATAGGCAAAGACACCCACACAAGCGAGGATCTGATAAACAGATCCCGCGTTTGTTCAACAACGACAAGAAAGTTGTAATCTTTTTTCGATTTTTATTGCAAGCCTTATAAAAAGGCGATTTTTTATTTGAATCTCGTTGTAAGTGAAACAAGTTGTAACAAATTCGTACAATGGAAAACAAAACAACTTTTCCCGCAAACAAGCTGGCGACCACAGTGGGAGCCACCAACCTCAGATCCGAGGCCGTAGTGTCACAGCCGCGGATCCCAATCCGGTGGAAGAAGAGGTCGAGTTCGAATTTGACCAACAGAAGTTTGAGTATCTCTCCTCCTCCTCCAGATCTGCTTTTTCCTGTCCCTCCAAGAAGATCTCCGTTGCAAGGAGAATCCGTTGGACCTCAGACGCAGCATCTCAGGACGACGAATCCAACCCCACTGCCACCGGTAGCAGTAAAATTTCCTCGACGCCTGCAGCCCAAGCCCCCCCGGTGCCCAAGATGACTGCTGATGGCGTGCCCCCACTCTCTAAGCGAGCACGACAGAGGCGACGACAAAGCATGGCACGCAGGTTCGCCAAGGTTATGCGATCCACGGATGGGATCTGCTATGAGGTGGATCTAAGATCCAAACTAACCTAGAGGCTCCAACCTCAAGTGATTGATGGCCCCTCCAAGCCGTCAACAAACGAATGGGTTCGGTTCAAACGGAACCGTTCCATGCTTTAGGAGTGCATCCGGAAGCGCTGCGCACTCCTCGCGCAGGCACGGACTTTGGTGCAACAAGCCCGTTAACTGAAGAAGGAAGAGGCGGTCAAAAAGCCACCAACAAGTCGCCAGGTCTGGAGGCCCAAGTCCGTCAGTGCTCCAACCCCGACGAATGCGGCATCCAAGCTTAAGTCCGCCGGCATTCCAACTCCTGCCCAGGCGCCTAAGCCAAAAGCTGCAAGCGCCCCAGCACTAACTGCCCCAGCACCGAGGCCAAAATCTACCGGTACCCCAATCCAAGTTACCTCTGCACCGTGGTCGCCTCCGACATCTACATCTAGATCTTTGGCGAAGCCAATTCCTGCTGTGGCTAACAAGCCAACCATTAAGGAACGCTTGGGTCCACTGAGGAAATCACGGGTCACTCTTGATGTAGGAGATCGCACTCACCTCAACAAGGACAGGGAGATTCCTGCAGCTCCACCAACCGGACTGAGAATTAAAGTCCGACAGTCTGCCAAGGGTTCACACCCACATAGGCGAACGTTAAGGCGAGTCACTTTTGGCAGTTTTGATGAAGCAATCCGTCCTTGGAAGGAGATGTTTTCATTTGACGATGATGACGTTATACCTGAGAGGTCGTGCCAACGCAAGATAGGTTGCTCCGGTACTCATGTCGATGATCTGTACTATCGTGCTAGGGGTACGAGAAAATCCCGAAATAGGAGTTCTCCCGAGAAGCCTGCACATTGCCCATGTTCCCGGCTGATCAGGGCGGTACTATCGGAGTGTAGCTGCAATAAAGCCACTCCAGAAAGGGTGTCAGTCTTCAACAGACTTGGCGACGGACCACCGAAGTCTAGCTCCAGATGCTTCTGCAAGAGAACGTCAATGACTTGAAGTAACAAACTGCCCAGAGTCACCAACAATATGACGAGCAAGGGAATATCAAATCGTACCGGTCCCTGATCATCTGACTGGATAACTCGATTGCGCACCGGGACGATTCGGTGTTCTAACTATGACAAAATCCTGAAAGGGTTGCCGTCTGATGATGAAGTGTCAGATGCTGGCTCTACAGTGGATTCCGACAACATGGTTTCCTGCAAGGGACAACCCCGAGAAGTCCTAATGATCAGTACCGAACAAGTAGCCAAGATGCTTGAAGAGGCTATGGCTAAGCAAAAAGAGAACTTCAAGTTTGAAATGGAGATGGCCATGCAGCAGATGCGAGAAATGCATGACCAGCAAATCCAAGCATCGACGAACTGTTAAGGTGAAACCAGTCGTCACAACAACATCAAAGATCTCGAGAGTAAGATCAACACATTGATCTCTGCTCAAGAACTTAAGAAGACGGGAATACCGTGTCCATACCCCAGGGAGTGGGAGTCGATCTCGTATCCGTCAAAGTTCAGCTTGATCAATTTCACACCATTCGACGGAAAGGGGTCCCCCACTCAGCACTTCATTTACTTCAAGTCTCACTTGGGGTTGATTTTTGGAAACGAGCCCTTGATGGTTCGGTCATTCGTTGGCACCCTTCGAAGAGCCGCCTTCGATTGGTACCGCTGCTTCAAACCTGGGAGCATTACCAGCTGGGATGACATGGAGTCCATGTTTCTCACCAACTTCTTCAACGACGATACCGAGATATCCATTGGGATGTTGCTCGATGGGAAACAAAAAGATGGAGAAATGGTGGATACCTTCGTCAAACAATTCCGGAACAATGCGATGAACTACCGAGATCCAATTATAGAGGAGTTTATTCTCTAGACCTGTCATAATAACTTTTCGCTGGATGTGCTCGAGGTGATGGGAACGTCACCTTCCATTACGTGGAAGTACTTGAAAGTGCGTAGGGAGTAAGATGAACGCTTCATCAAAAGGAAAAAGGAGGAAAGAGGCCAGCCAGCGGCGGAAGCTCCAAAACACAACTTTGTCCCACGCAGCAAGGGGAAGGAGCATGCCAGAACGGCGGTCGCAAACTAGACGTTCCAACTGCAACCTCAGCAGCAACCGCAGCAGCGAACGCCACAGTAATCACAGTCGCAGTGGCAGCCAGGGCCGCAGAAGCAGAAAGCCTCAGAACTAAGATTTCCAAAGTCCTATTCTTTCAGGGACGACGAGATTCCTGGTCTCTTTAAGCATCTTGTGGAGAATAACAAGATCAACCTCCCTCCGATCTAGAATCAAGAGGAGGCTAAGAGAACCAACGACCCGAGGTACTGTGCTTACCACAGGGTAGTTCACTATCCCACCAAATCATGCTTCGGCCTCAAAGACAAAATCTAGGCCTTAATTGACGTGCGAGTCATTACGATGAAGCTGACTAAGGAAAAGAAGGTCGGAGCAAATGCAGTGTCCATCAGCTTTGGGTCGGTGCCTTTGACATGGTTCGAACCCGAGCCTTTAGTAAAGTTGGCGATGAAGATGGTGAATGATGATCCGCAAAAACAATGCCAAAAAGGGCTCGTGCCACATAGGCCCCAAACGGTGAAGTTTTGTGGGTCCACCCGGACCTACTTGAAGATGATCAATGGGCAGCCTCCTCTTCATCCAAGAAAAAGTCGAGGGGGAAGGGAAAATTATAGCATGCTACTTCCACAGTCTTGGAGGGTGACGACGATCGGATGGTGACATTCCAACTCTCAGAAGGGGAACCTGAAGTCCACGACACCAGGAGTGAGCACGAGTACAGGTACAAGTACCCAGAAGGTCTTGATCCGAATACCAAGATGCTGACGGAGCTAGGGGTACCAACAACTCCCCTCACTCGCGCTAAAAAAGTGCAACAGCATGCAGCTACCAAAGAAGCTACGGCTAAGTCAAAGGAGAAGCAACCACAGGAGGTTCAGCTCCTGAAGCAATCTCGATTCAATTGCCCGTATGGAGGAGACAAACCGGGAAGCTCTAACTCTCCATATCGATTCAACGTGATGGCTCAGCTGGGTAACATACCAGCGAGGATTACTCTCTACGAGCTTCTAAAGAACCAGAGTCATCAGCACAACACTGCAACCTGGCTACCAAGCACCTCCCCTGCATCACCTTTACCAAGGAAGACATGCAGACGAGAAAATTCTAAGCATGATAGGTCGCTGTATTTCACTGGGTATATCGGCTCTAGTGAAGTTAACCTGATCCAAGTTGATTCGGGTTCCGTTGTGAGCATCATGCCCTAGCGTCTCATGTACAGCCTCAAAATTCCTGCCAGTAAGCTGGCATCAACCAGCACAGTGATCTACGGATTTAACACCAGCAAGTCTCGCCCATGGTAAAATCCGAGTGAAGTGCCAGATGGGAGATTTGAAGTCAGAAGTCACATGTTATGTGGTTGATGCTGAGACTTCTTATAACTTATTGTTGGGTCGACCTTAGATCCACAATAATATTATAGTTCCCTCTACTCTTCATCAGTATCTCAAATACGTAGACAGAATAATGAAGTCAAGACGGTGGTCATGGACAAACAACCATTTAAGGGGATAGAGAATTATTTCACTAATTCTCTCCTCTACGGTAATGAGTTCGATACTGAATCATCGGCCCAAGGCACGGACAGCGGTGGGAAGCTGATACCGAAGCCGGGCTTGATTATGATGGTGGTTTTGTTTTGAATGACATTGTACCGCTTGTAATCAATCTTAACAATGAAGAATCGTCAGACGAAGGTTGTAATTGGCAACTTGCCAACGAATTAATGAAGTCTAATTTAGAGTACCCGTTGTCTTTGACTGATGCAATGATAGGATTATACGACGATCCTGGCTTGCACCTACCAACACGGTCGTCGTGCATAACACAGAAGTTGTTCCAAGACTCCTTTGGGACAACACTCGTCATCCCAAGTAGAACAAGTAATGAAAAAGACTTGGTCTACAGTAAAGGAGACGCAATTCTGACGCCGAACCACTTTTTGAAGGACGTCGATGACAACAAGCCTACACTTCACACATTCAGATATAGTCTGGAAATGCTGGACATCATGAAGAAGTGGGGTTACGACTTGGTGTAAGGGGGAGGTCTTTATTTCGGACGAGGTCCTCAAGTCCCGCCCAAAGCGGCATATGTCCCAAGAGGGAAGCCGGACAATTATTATGTATTCAGAAGGGGATTGGGATACAAATTCTCCTCAGAAAACAAATGTTCTTGGTTAATTGACAACCACCTACTCGATGAAGGAGATCGACATTCGTCTGATTCATCTGCTTGGGATTCTGATGTCACCCGGGGCGAAGCCTTCAAGGCTCTGATGGTCAATATGGCTACTGCCGACCCTACCACAATGGAGGACGAAAAGAAAATATCAACACGGGAAAACCCGTGGGTTCATCACCTCAACATGCAGTACGGGGACCAGTTCAAGCAAAGAGAGCCCCCCCACTGAAGATATAGTCGTTCAAGTTAATATGGGTGACGAAACTAATCCAAAGCCTATTTTCATGAGCGGTAGTCTTCTCCCAGAAGAAAAAGGAAGAATTAATCACTCTTGTTAGGGAATATAATGACCTGTTCGTTTGGAACTACGAAGATATGCCAGGGTTCGACCCAAATGTGGCGACCCACTGCCTCAATATCAAGTAGGATGCCAAACCCGTCAAGCAACAGCAAAGACGGTTTCGTCCGCAAATTATGGAGGCGATCGTGGCGGTAGTAAAAAGGCTCATCGAGTTAGGCTTCATCACGAAGGTACAGCATCTGGACTGGGTGGCGAATATTGTCCCGGTACTGAAGAAGAATGTTACAACTAGGATCTATGTCAACTACAGAGACCTGAACGCTGCATGCTCTAAAGATGATTTTCCTCTCCCAATCACCGACGTAATTATCCACAACACGTGTGGGTTCGAGAGAATGTCTTTTATGGATGGCTTTTCGGGTTACAATCAGATCAAGATGCACTCGGATGATGCCAAACATTTGGCGTTCAGAACACCTCTCGGCATATTTTACTACACAGTCATGCTGTTTGGTTTGAAGAATGCAGGCGCCACGTACCAGCGAGCAATGACGAAGATTTTCCAAGATCATCTCTAGAAAATGGCTGAATACTACGTCGACGACTTGGTCATAAAAAGACGCGACAAGAGTGATCACATCAAAGATTTTAGAACGGTGTTCGAGCTCATGCGAGCTCACCAGCTAAAGATTGAACCCTGCCAAATCCTTCCTTGGAATGTCCAGTGGTAAGTTCCTCAGCTTCGTCGTCACCAATAAGAGCATCCATGTCGACCTTGATAAAGTGAAGGCGATTCAAGAATTACAACCTCCGAGAAATCTGAGAGAACTCAGGGGGTTACAAGGGTGATTAGTATACATTCAGAGATTCATCTCAAATCTATCCAGGAAGTGCCAGCCATTCTCTAAACTGAATAAGAAGGGTGCCTCGTTCATCTGGGACGACTCTTGTCAAAAGGCCTTCGAGGATATCAAAGCGTATCTCGTGAAGCCTCCTGTTCTTATTGCACCGTAGTTGGGCACGCTGTTCCTGATCTACACTAAGGCAACGGACCACTCGTTAAGCGCCTCACTCGTGCAAGACGATGATAGCAGTCATGAACAGGCAGTATACTACCTGAGCTGAACATTGTCGATATTGAGTCACGTTATCTGATGATCGAGAAGCAGTACCTTGCATTAGTACTCGCGATTCAAAAGATACGGCACTATTTAGTCGGACAGACAATTTATGTTATCTCTAATATAAATCCAGTCCGAATATTTATGACCCAGCCAGCCTCCATGAGTTGGTGTTTGGTGAAATGAGCCTTACTCTTGTCCCAATACGACCTGCACATCAAACAACAAAAGTTGGTCAAAGGACAAGCAATTTGTGATCTTTTGGCTGCAAACCCGATGACAGATGCAGCCGAGCTATATGATGACCTGCCGGATGAAGCCCACGAAGTCAACACTACATCGCACCAACAAATATGGTAGTTGTATTTTGACGGATCTTCTCGAGATACTAATGTGGCAAGTGCCCCCGAATGTTCTAAAACCTCTGCAAGAGTCGGAGTTGTCTTAGTTTCTACAGGGAAATATGTCATGCCCCGAGCCTATTCGCTCACTGAACCGTACTCCAATAATGTGGCCGAATACAACGCACTACTTATCATGCTTAGTTTCGCCAAAGAGCTAGGGGTTGAGTATCTCGAAGCGTACAGTGATTCGCAACTGATAGTTAAATAGATCCGTAGAGACTACGAAGTCAAGAATCTAGATCCGGTCCCCTATCACTAGGCGGCCATTGAAATGGCAAACTCGTTTGAAGAGTTCTTCATTGAACATATCCCGCGCCTTCAGAACGCTTACACGGATGCATTGGCGGCGTTAGCAGTATCGCTGGCACAACCTCCCGAGATCTAGCCGTTAGTCATGGTCAGAACTCATCAATTGTTCGTCTCGATATATGATGAGGCAGAGGAAGATAAGGGGGTGGTTACCAAAGAGGTATACACGACCCAAACTAAATTGGAGCCCCGAGATTGGCACTTTCCTATTATTGACTACGTCCAGCATGGTAATCTGTCAAAGGATGTGAAGGAGAGAGAATCAATCTGGTGAAGAGTTCTAAGATTCTTCTATGACACAGAAACTCAGATGTTATATCATCAAGGGTATGATAGTCTTCTACTCCGATGCATTTCAAACAAAGAGGCGGAAGAGGTCCTTAGGGAAGCACACGAAGGTGAATGTGGCGCACACCAGCCTGGCCCCAAGCTCTATGATCGTATCAGGAGAATGGGATACTTCTGGCCAACGATGGTCAACGACACGATCGAGTACACTCAAAAATGCTAGCATGTCAAATTCACGCAAACTACATGCATCAGCTTCTAGAGTAATTGCATCCTTCAGCTACATCCTGGCTGTTCGAAATGTGGGGAATGGACATTGTGGGTCCCATCTTTCCTCCGTCGGTCAAAGACGATCGGTTCATTCTAGCGATCACCGACTACTTCTCTAAGTGGGCTAAAGCAATCCCGCTAAAAGAAGTGAAGATGAGCAACGTCATCAAGTTTATCAAACACCACTTCATCTACCGACACGATGTCCCAAGATGGATCGTGCATGACAACAGTCCTCAATTTATTAGCAATTCCTTCATCAGGTTTTGTGAAAAGTTCAAGATCCAAGACGACTCGTCAATGGCTTATAATCCTGCTGCGAATGGATTAGCGGAAGGGTTCAACAAGATGATTATCAAGACATTGTCGAAGCTTGTGAAGACTAACAAGTGAGACTGGTATGATAAGCTCGGAGATGCACTCTGGGCATATCGTACAACCTTACGCACGCCAACCGGAGCGACCCCGTACTCTCTAGTCTACAGGTGTGAAGTAGTTCTTCTGCTCAAAGTTCAGATCCTGTCACTTCGCATCGCCCTCGCAACGGAGATGACGATTGAAGAACAGCATCAGAAATGTCTCGAGGAGCTCGAGATGTTGGATGAAAAATGCCTGGAAGCTCAAAACCGCAGTGAGTTCTACCAAGCAAGAATGTTGAGAGCTTTCAACAAGAAAGTGCGACAAAGGAGTTTCAAAGAAGGAGATCCGGTCCTCGCTACTCGACGACCGATAATGCTCAACTCCAAGAAAAAAGGTAAATTCGAACCTAAATGGGAAGGCTCATTTATAATAGAGACGGTCTATTCTAACGGTGCATATCGCCTAATTACCCAAAATGGCGACCGATAATTAATGTTGATAAATGGGACGTTCCTAAAAAAATACTATCCTTAGTATCTTCAGGATAACCCATTTCAACGGGAAGTTCCTCGTGGGATGTTTCACCTATTTTCTTTGAGGATAACCCTACATTTATCCTCTACTATAAATTCTCCCATCAATCAAATTCATTGACGGTGGGTCTACAAATTTGTCTGGTCTAAGTACCAAAATCCCCTCTTGATTCCTTCCATGAACAAGAGCCCCACTCAAAATTTCTTTCACGCTGGAGATAGAATATAAACTTCCTCCTCTCCAAGCATAGAATCCCCTTCGTGATAAATGGAAGGGCTCAATCTTTTCCTTTTCCAGGCCATGCCGATTGAAGGTATAGGTCAAAATTAGATTTTCAGATCAGGTCATCTGACTGAAGGTCGCCTGAATCTTTTCGATTCTCTGAATGGAAACCCCACTCTTAGTCTCACTCCCACTCCTAGTTAGCACTGACTAAAGGTATGCGCTAGAATTTTCAGACCAGGTTGTCTGACTGAAGGTCACCTGAGTCTTTTCGGTTCTCGGAGTGGAGATCCCACTCTTAGTTCTATCCATGTCCTAGGTAGCACCAACTAAATGTATATGCTGAGATTTTCAGATCAGGTCGTCTGACTGAAGGTCGCCTGAATCTTTTCGGTTCTCAGAGTGGAGATCCCACTCTTAGTTCCATCCTTCTCCTAGATAGCGCCGACTGAAGGTATGCGCTAGGATATTCAGACTAGGTTGTCTGACTGAAGGTCGCCTGAGTCTTTTCGATTCTCAGAGTGGAGATCTCACTCTAAGTTCCATCCTTTTCCTAGGTAGTGCCGGCTGAAGGTATGCGCCAGGATTTTCAGACCAGGTTGTCCGCCTGAAGGTCACCTGAGTCTTTTCAGTTCTTAGAGTGAAGATCCTACTCTTAGTTCCATCCCTCTCCTAGGTAGCGCTGACTAAAGGAATGCACCGGGATCTTCAGATTAGGTTGTCCGCCTGAAGGTCACCTGAGTCTTTTCGATTCTCGGAGTGAAGCTCCCACTCTTAGTTCCATCCCTCTTCTAGGTAGCGCTGACTGAAGGTGTGCGCCGGGATTTTTAGACCAGGTTGTCCGACTGATGGTCATCTGAGTCTTTCTGATTCTTAGAGTGGAAACCCCACTCTTGATTCCATCCTTCCCCTAGGTAGCGCCGACTGAAGGTACGCGCCGGGATTTCCGGATCTAGTTGTCTGACTGAAGGTTGACTAAATCCTCTCGACTCTCAGGGCAGAGTTCCTGCACTTAGTTTCATTATCTATGAGAGACAGAATATAAAATTCTTCCTTTCTCACTTTATTATCAACAAAAAAATCTTTTAATCTAAGAATCTTCTTGGGAATTTGATCTCGAATCCTAAGCAGGGATAGGTCGATACCTCGCACGTGTCACCGGGTTAGTCTTCCTATGAAAAAAGACGAAGTCAATGTATTCAATATCATAGCGCCAAGTCGAAGAGAGTTTCATTCTCTTAGCACAACGTCACGTGTGGAATGGGTTCAAATAATCCGTACGCTAGCCCAATTCAAACGGTAGTCGGTAAAGGCACGCCAAATTTGTTGAGGGCTGGGGGTTGGCCAATAACTCTAAAGTCAACGCCTAACACGCGTTGCCTGTTAGTTTCTTACCCGCAAAAGAGTACGAAGTCTATGTATTCAATATCATAGCACCAAGTCTAAGAGAGTTTCATTCTCTTAGC
>JBAKGM010000326.1:36010247-36023858 GCA_037177215.1 Asparagus racemosus
TATTGTTTATGGATTTGGAATGCTAAAACTTCAAAAAATTTGATTTGAATCAAACAAATTTATGGAATCCCAAAAAATTAAAAACCAAACTTCCAAATCCATAAACTTGAGATCCCAAAATATTTTTGAAACAAACACCCCCTTATCAACTTTCATGTCATTCTTAAATAGTACTATTCATGATGCAGGCATATTTGTCGAGCCCTTTTCCAACTTTCTCCCACTTGCCCTTTTCTTCCACACTCTCTCTTCACAACCACGGTTCTAGGCGGCAGAAAATACACCCACCCACGTTCCTTTTTCTCTCTCCTCAACTCCCACGACCCCCACTTTCCCATACCCAAACTCAAAATTCAAAATTAAATTTTTTTTTAAATAATAATAATAAAAAACTACAATATTCCATTTTCACCCTCAACTAAATGTGGACAACAGCTGTGTCGAGTAAAAAATTCCTCTCCCCGTCGCCGATCCTCTTTTTTCTTCTCTTCTTCGAGCACTAGCTTCCCCTTCGATTCTGACTCCGATCGCCATGCTCTCAAAGCTCTCACCTTTCATGGTCTCTTCCTCTTGCTCTGCATCTGCGGTTTGTCCGATCTCTCAGTCTCAATCCCCCTATTTTTTTTTTCTCTTTTTCTCAGTTTGTATAGCCTTTTTATGAAGTATAATTTGTCTGAAATTTTTTTTGGGGCTCCTAGAGCTCCTCAGGTTGGTCATGCAGTAACAAATTTGTTTTTTTTCCTTTCTATTTTACGTACCTATCTTTGAAATCATTTTTTCTCCTAATCGCAGAGAAATTTGAGTATTACATCTTATAATATTGTTACTTACTCACTAATTTGGTTAACGATTATTATTTTGCTGTCAAAGGGCACTTTCATTCTTCAAATTTTTACCTCATACTTTCACTAATTTGTCTTTCTTCATCTTTAGTGAAATTATATAATATTCGAAAGTAATTGTTGCCGTTTTAAAACCTCGGCTCTTTGACAAATGGTTGGAAATTTTAGGGTAAGTGGATTAAAATGCTTTATGTGCTTGAGAGTGATTTTACTTGGTAGTAGAGCAAAGTTCACGTTTTTTTTATTTAATGTGCTCGCACTGAATTCCTCGCAAGAATCTCTTCACTCTAATATGGTTTTGTTCACACGTATGCATTTTTAAATTTGGTTCTGATCCGAAGTGGGCTTCAAGCAGCTTGGAGCAAACTTAAAGGGAAGGTCTCTTTTTTTTACTTTGCTCTATGTCACATTTTATTAGTAATTTTTGGTTCCATAATGCACTTTAAAGAGTATGTTATGATAATTTTTTCTACGAAATTTGCTTTTTGTAATTAACCATTTCATTTGACGGTGAAATTAATGCAAACGAAGAATTCTGAGTTTTGAATGCCGACATTATGACAGTTTGGAAGCTAGAGATCACGGTAATTTGTTTCTTTTTGAAGTGAAATTTTGAGGTTTTAGTTGTTTGTGTAGTTTAGGTTACTGATACATCGGATTTGATGTTTACTTATATGACATGATTGTTGGTGATTAGGAATGTTACTTTATCTTCATATTTTTCATTTTTAGTGTAAATTTAGTAGTTTTGTCTTGTGGTATTGCCAATTCGTCAAATTTAACTTCTATTTGTTAAATTAAACGAAATAGATGCTGAAATTTAAGCATAATTTGATCTAATTTTTAAAAATTGGGATGAAATAGAAGCAATATTAATGCGGGCTGCATGCACAGATTTTACTACTTGACAACTACCCGATTTTGATTTTTTAGAGACATCTTTATCTTTATGTTGTATATTAACTTTTTATCTTTTTCATGTTATTTGGTGAAGTTGATTACGTCGAAGGAAGTGATGCATTTATGCTCTGGAAAAAAAAAATGATATTCACTCTTTTTTGCTATTTTGGTTTCTTTTTTGTTTAGTTGTTTTAAATCTGAGAAATTTGGATACAGACTACTTTTGGGTGGGTTTGATTTATCTAAAATTTAAAACTACTCTAAAAGTGTGAAGGGTGTTAAAACTTTTTTCCCCATAAAGCCCTCTAAATTACATGTGAAATCACAAAATTGCCTCCTTGACATTCTCATTCAATTGCTTAATAAGAAATTCAATGGCATAATAGTAATTTTAAGAGATTACTTGGGCAAATTAATTATAACTTTTTCTTCTTTTGCAGGACTTGCATCTGCTGTGTATGTACATTTCATTTGATTTATTATTGGCAATTAGTCTATTCTTTATTAGTAATGTTGTTATATCTATTCTAATCAACCTATTTCTAATCAAAGAAACTTTTCCAGTTCCCTATAGTTACAAAGTTACAATATCATGTAAAACCAATAAATGATTATGCTAATCAATGCTTATCACTAAATACTTGAGTTTTTCCCCTCCACTATAGTTACAAAAAGAAAATAGAACCCAAAAGGTTACGTGACACTTATAAACTAGCTCATGATGTGCTCAAATGATCAAATCCAATACATCCTACATCATCATGTAGAAAATAAAACCTAGACTAGAGAAAGAAAGAGGAAGAGAACCACCGAAGGTTAGTAAAAAAAAAAAAAAATCCATTAAACTACATATTTTATCATGTTTTAGCATGCTATTGTCCCACAAATATATATACTTGCTTCTTAGAATTATTAATGCTTGAGTAGTGAGAAGTCTTCAAACTGATAAGATCTTGGTTATCTTCCAAGAACTTAGGAACTTTGGTGAATTCTGACAAAATAAACTTTCAATAGAAATAGTTTTTTTCGGGTAAGATTTTGCTCTTGCACTGCCATTCCCTGTATGATTACGTTATTCATTTATTATATAATATGAATTTTAGATAATTTTGATCTGTGGATTAATAACAACAATGCGAGAACATGCTTGTGCATTACGCTTTTCTTCCTATTTTATAGTTATTTACCAATGCATAGTGCCTAGCATCTACAGGGGCGGAAAATTTATAACTTGCATCATTTACTTTGAAAAACCTACAAACTTGCATAAAAGAAGCAAGGATTGTTAGATTTAAATCTAATTAAATCTATTTGTGGGCACATATATTATATCAATGTGTAATTCTATCACTTAAGAAAACCCACTAAAGTGATCAATTAATTTGGGTTAATGGGTATTTAAATATTGTCATGGGCTAAATGTGCAGATACCAGGTTGTAATTATAATTTGATGAGGGGCCAAATTATAAATGTACAACACCTATATATAAAGGGTTATGGTCCCTAATCTAGGGTTGGACTTCTCTAGTTCTCTTCACCCCCATCAAGAGAGAAATTTAGCTTTAGAGAAACCCTAAGATTAGAAGATCCAAACCCAAGTTCAGATCTCTATGAATTCAGGTATTGCTTCCGCTCATTTAATCCCTTTTAAGAATCACAGTATTTAAACTCAACACATATAAGTCAATTGTTCTCCTTTTTTGAATGGGAAACTATATTTAGGCCCGTTTGGTCGACATGAAGTATCGAAAGTAAAAAGTAGATTAAAGTTATTGCTTCTAAAGTTATGAAGTATGAAGTAACAAAAGTACTACTTTTTTGTTTGTCTCACAAATTTTTAGAAGCAGTGAAAATAGTATTTCTTCCACTTCAATCACTTCTCTTGTTTGGATAGCAATTATAAATATATTATAAGGATGACAAAAAAAGATATTTTGGTATTTTATTTAAAAATAGAGAATATCCATATAATAAAAAAGTTGATTTTATTCCTAAATTTACTCAAGTATTAGCTACTTACATGGTATTCCTAAGCCTTTATGAGAGAAATTTTTTTAAGATGTAAGAATACCACATAGGCGCCACATTACCATTTACAGAAGTATTGGAAGTAGCTTTTCCATAGAAATAAATATGTTTTTTGCTCGAAAATAGCAGAAGTGACTTCTACTTTTTTACTTCAGCTACCTTATAGCTTCCGAGCAAACAAACAGGGCCTTATATTCAATCATCAATAAAGAATATGGACCCGACTTAGACAATCTGACACCATTAGGAAATAAGTTTCACTTTGATATAAATTAGCACTCCTAATTTGTATTGTCTTAAAATTTTTTATTAAATTATGTTCATTCTTTCGATTCATTCGACATTGATTAGGAGTGTGCTCTTCTGCTGTAGATCACTATAAGCCTCTAGAATTATAAAGTGAATCTTTAAGGGCGTGTTTAATTGTTCCGAGTGGAAATCCTTGGAAACTCTTGAAAAGCTACTAGCATCATCAGAAATGCAAAAAAAGCTCTAAGGGTTTCTGATCCTTTGTTTATTTCACCAAAATTTTTAAGAATTTCTTTTCTTAAAAGTGGGTAAAACATCACTTTTTGGTGGAAACCAATGCCCCAAAAAATGTGAGGAAATGGGCTGGAAAAGGTTGGAAATGTGGATTTTAATATTAAATAATGGGATGATATAGGAAGTTGACAAAATATAATAGTTAAACAATGAGAGAAAGTGTTGCAGAGCAAAATGAGACTAAACTACAAATTCAGATTCTCTAGACTGCGCACATAGCTAATATTGTTTTACTGATAACTTTGTCTATAGAGGTCCAAATAGCTCTCCAATTGAACTGATAGATTGACATCTATGTCTAGTTTTCATCAAGACTAATTTTGCTTAAACTTGATATCTGTCCAGAAAGATAATATTGAAATACTAATAGGGGGTCAATATTTCGGGTCTTTTGTATTGCAATTGACATAGATTACAATAAAAGATTACAATGAAACAAAAAAAATATTTCCTGAGGTTATTTTCTGTGTACTCATGAAGCGTCGATCTTGTACTCCATTGACGCTCCAACTAAGATGATGGGTCTTTCATTGATTGATGATCTCTAATCTCTCGGAAGATAGCACAGTCTTCTCTAGATAAAGAGGTATTAACAGATTATTTCTCATAAGAACTGTTGAATAAGTTAGATGACTAGCTGAAAAGAACGAATCCTTTCTCACAAGGATCGTTGATCGGGCCAAATGATTAGCAGATGATAATGATCTATGAAGATCAATGAGAATGGAGGAGAGATGGGCTTTTTTGTTAGTGTAGCCTCTGGATCTCTCTCTCTCCCCCCCCCCCCTCAATGGCAAGAAGTCTAGCCAAAATAATATTAACCCTAAGAACTTTTCCTCTACCATCTCTTTCATGTTGATCATGCCTATTTATAGGCTTGGGAGCATTAACTGGGTGAGTTACTGGGCCTTAACTCTCCTTAAATGGGTGAGTTAGTGGGGTGAACCGTTTCTTTAAAAGTAGCTTTTGAAAATGGTTATGGGTGAGATTTGCCAATAACAACCATAGGTGAGGTTTGCCTATCTGATTTGAGTGACCTTCGCTTGAGAGAGGTTTGCCAGTCACCGCCTTTCATGTCGGCCTTCGAGGGGGGCGAGAAGTGATGCCTTTCATCTTGGCCCTCGAGGGAGATGACAAGTGACGCCTTTCATCTCGGCCTTTGAGAGAAATTGTGGATTAAGCCCGATTAGTTCATATTTGACTTAAAATCCATCTTGAACTCGTCTATTGACTCGGTCAATTTGAGTACACATTTCAACTCAGCCAGAGTCTGAACTGGAGATGCCTTTCGACTTGGCCCTTAGTCCAACGTGAGGATTGACTCGGACTCAAGTCCTCTTTGGCTTGGATGCAGTCATATTCACATGGACGCCTTTTGACTCGGCACTGAGTCTGAATTGGAGACGCCTTTCGACTTAGACTCAAAATTTGACTTGAGGACACCTTTTGACTCGGCCCTGAGTCCGACTTGAGGATTGACTTGGACTCTGGTCCTCTTTAGCTTGGATGTAGTCATCTTCACATGTGATCTAAGCGAACTTCACTGGCCTAGCATAATGCTTGAGTCCATCTGAAGTGTTTAGCCCATGGGTGTTCACTTCTTAGATCCAGACTCAGTGTTGGTCCATTAGAGTATATTTTAACCGTCTTGATCGTTATACGTTATTATAAGTTTATACCCTCATTATCTATCTTATTTTATATAAAATATCTGCTAATAAGTATTTATTATCTTAATTTACAGGAAATAAAAGATTAAAGAATAAGAGTCCAAAAAGAACTCAAATATCTCATCTCTCAATCCTTGTTGAAGCCCAAGACCGAGATAAATAAGCTCATGAAAGCCCACACAAGAGAAATTCAGTCAAAGAAACAGAAGTTGACAAAGTATTGATATGGGTATCGATACAAGTATCGATAGGGGTATCAATAGTATCGATAGGGGTATTGATACCAGTATTGATACTAGTATTGATAGGGGTATCGGTACCAGTTTTGATATCTGTGTCGATACTAGTATCGATACCTAGTAAACAGCTGCGAATTAAAGGCTGAAATTGTGTAACTTGGGGTTTAAGTTTAATTTAAGGGCTAATATTGATTGTAATACTCTATAAATAGGGGTAGAGAGTGATGATTTAGAGTGTAAAATTTTTCGATGAAGATGAAGATGAAGATTTATTTTCAAGGGGCTAACCCCTTGTAATGTAAGTTTTTTTCTTGCCTTAGAAATTCATGTTTTAGGATTTATTTTCTTTTTCTTCTTATGTTGGAAGAATAGATCTATTTTGATGCCTTATATAGTAGTTTTAATTTCATGTTCCTTTATTATTTTCTTACATTTTTATTTTGCAGCATAGATTTATTTTCTTGTATTGTTTTAATAGTTTAGAGTTACTTTTTATGCTCTTTTATTTTTGTAGTTTAGATTTACTTTTATGCTCATAGTTTAGCTCTCTATTTTCTAGTTCTTGTTCTTATTTTTTGTAATTAGTTTTTATTTTTATTTTTTGTATTTTTATTCTCTTTCTTTCATGCACTCTAGTCTAGATTTTATTTTTATTTATTTTTATTTTCTAAAATGTGTAACTAAAATCTTGTAGGAATTCTAGAATTGTGTGAAAATAGTTTGATTTCTTTTATAATTTATGGATTGCTCTCTTGTGCTTAAAATGATCATGTTTATGATAATCAACTAGAGAACTAATTGATAGAAGAAGAATTTGGTAATCTATGCTTATCTTGAGTGGTTTGATAGGTTATATTTATGAATTATAGAATTAATATCTAGTAGTCATTCTTTTCATGAATGTTGATTTTACTTAGATGATAATTTGATATGTTATGCTTTCCTTAAGTGGTTTGATAGTCAATTAAAATTTGATAAAAAGAGAGTAGTTTATAAATTCTAAATGAATTCAACTAGTGGATTCAATTCTAGATTCCTCATTTCTCTAATTGATTTCCTCTATTTTTTACTTGTTGTGATTTCTCTCTTTTTGGTCAAATTTCTCTGTATTGATTTTTGTTCTTTTCCATTTTATTCTTTGTTTTCTTTTATTTATTATTTTAATTTTATTTTTCTCTAATTTCTTTATCTTTCTTTCTCCCCTCTTGATCTAGTTTTCTTTTATTTGAAATTAATCACTCACCATTTTTATCTCCACACTTTCACTGCTACTTGTCCACACGCAACTTTAGGAACTAATTTAGATTATTTTCTACACACCTTGCTTGAGGGATCAACATCTTTCTATACTATAACTTGATAGTTGTGCACTTGCAACTTTGTCTTATTTACCCCTTATCAAGTTTTTGGTGCCGTTGCTAGGGAAGGTGCTTTTAATTATAATTTTTTTATTTTGATTCTTTAATTTGTGTGTTTTTTGGTGAAGGATCCACTTTTAAGCTTGAAGATCGAGAATTGAAGATTTGTTTGAAAAGGTAAATCATTTTTCTAGTATTTTTAATTCCACCTCTTTAGTTAGTTTCTCACAATTAGAGACAAATAGGATCAAATTAAAATAATAATAATAATAATAAATAAAAAATTTTCTTTTGTGAACCCTAATAAAATTCACCGTCCACTTGAACAACTACTAACAAGATAATAACTTCAAACAAGAGCTCTCTTTCTCACATTTGTTTGATTGTTAACCCTAATTAAAAAATAAAAAGATTTTATTTTTACATCCTTTAGTAACGGATCCTGCGTTAGTTCATTAAGGGTCAAAGTTGTAACATTTTTTGATTTTTCATTGTAAGACTTATAAAAAGGCGCGATTTTTATTTGAATTTTATTATAAGCAACTGAAATTTGTAAGAAATTCACTGCAATTCACTGCAATGGAAAACAAAATGACTTTCCCCACGAACAAGTTGGCGACCACAGTGGGAGCCAATGGTTTCAAATCTAAGATCGTCGTGTCGCAGTCGTGGATCCCGATCCCGGTGGAAGAAGAGGTCGAGTTCGAATTCGACCAGCAGAAGTTTGAGGAGTATCTCTCCTCTTCCTCCTTCAGATCCGTTTCTCCCCGTCGCTCTAAGAAGATCTCAGCTGCAAGGAGAATCCATTAGGCCTCAGATGCAGAGTCCCAGGACGACGAATCCAACCCCGCTGCCACTGGTAACGGTAAAATTTCCTCGGCGCTTGTAGCTCAAGTTCCCCCGACGCCCGAGATGACTGCCGATGGTGTGCCCCTGATCTCCAAGCGAGCACGATAGAGGTGACAATAGAGCATGGCACGCAGGTTCGCCAAGGCCATGCTATCCACGGATGGGATCTACTATGAGGTGGATCTAAGATCTAGATTGACGCATAGGCTCCAGCCTTGAGTGATTGACGGCCCCTCCAAGCCATCAGCAAATGAATGGGTTCGGGTCAAATGGAACCGTTTCACGCTTCAGGAGCACATCCGGAAGTGCCGCGCACTCCTCGCGCAGGCACGGGCTTTGGTGCAACAAGCCCGCAAGTTGAAGAAGGAGGAAGTGAGCAAGAAGCCACCATCAAGCCGCCAGGTCTGGAGGCCCAAGTCCGTTGGTGCTCCAACCCTGACGAACACGGCATCCAAGCCTAAGTCCGCCAGCACTCCAAATTCTGCCCCAGTGTCCAAACCGAGAGCTGAAGGCGCCTCAACGCCAACTGCTCCGGTGCCCAAACTAAAAGTGGCAGGCACCCCAACACTAATTGCCCCAGCGCCGAGGCTAAAATCCATCGGCGTCCTAACTAAAGTTGCCTCAGCGCCGAGGCCACCTCCGGCATCTACATCCAAGCTTTCGGTGAAGTCAATTCGTGCTGCAACAGGTAAGCCAACCATCAAGGAATGCTTGGGTCCGTTGAAGAAATCACGGGTCACTCCTAATATAGGAGGTCGCACCCACCTCAATAAGGACAGGGAGATTCCTGCAGCTCCACCAACCGGACTAAGAATCGAAGTCTGAGAGTCCGTCGAGACTTTACGCCCACACAGACGAACGTCAAGGTGATTCACTTTTGACAGCTTTGATGGAGCAGTCTGCTCTCGGAAGGAGACGTTTTCGTTCGACGATGACGACGTTATACCCGAGAGGTCATGCCAATGCACAATAGGTTGCTCCAGCACTCATGCCGATGAGCTGTACTATCGTGTTGGGGGTACGAGAAAATCCTAGAAGAGGAGCTCTCCCAAGAAGCCAGCATAGTGCCCCTATTCTAAATTGATCAAGGCGGTGCTATCAGAGTGTAATTACAACAAAGCCACTCCAGAAAGGGGGTCGGTCTTCAACAGACTTGGCGACGGACCATCGAAGCCCAACTCAAGACATTTCCGTAGGAGAAGATCAACAACTCAAAGAGATGAATTGCCCAGAGTCACAAACAACTCAAAGGGATGCATTAGCGGTGTTAGCAGTATCGCTGGCACAACCTCCCGAGACTGAGCAGCTAGTTACAGTCAGGACTCATCAATTATTCGTACCAATATATGATGAGGTACAGGGAAACAAGGGAGTGGTTACCAAAAAGTATACACCACCCAGGCTAAATTGGAGCCCCGAGATTGGCGCTTTTCTATTATTGACTACATCCTGCATGGTATTCTGCCAGAGGATGTGAAGGAGAGAGAATCCATCTAACGGAGAGCTCCAAGGTTCTTCTATGATACGAAAACCCGGACGTTATATCGCCACGGGTATGATGGCTTGTTGCTCCACTGCCTTTCAAACGAAGAGGCGGAAGAAGTCCTTGGGGAAGCACACAGAGGTGAATATGGTGCACACCAGCCTGGTCCCAAGCTCTATGATCGTATCAGGAGAATGGGATATTTCTAGTCAACAATGGTCAATGATGCAATCGAGTATGCTCGAAAATGCCATGCGTGTCAAATTCAAGCAAACTACATACATCAGCCTCCAGAGCAATTACACCCCTCGGCTACATCCTCACCATTTGAAATATAGGGAATGGACATCGTGGGTCCTATTTTTCTGCCATCGGTCAAAGGTGATCAGTTTATTCTGGCAATCACCGACTACTTCTCCAGTGGGCTGAAGCAATCCCACTTAAAGAGGTGAAGATGAGCAACATCATCAAATTCATCAAGCACCATGTCATCTATCGATACGGTGTACTAAGACAGATCGTGCATCACAATGGTCTTCAATTCATCAGCAATTCCTTCATCAGGTTTTGCGAGAAATTCAAGATTCAAGACGTCTCGTTAACGGCCTAGAATCCAGCTGCAAATAGATTAGCAGAGGCGTTCAATAAGACAATTATCAAAATTTTGTCGAAGCTTGTGAAGACTAACAAGCGAGACTGGGATGATAAGCTTGGAGAAGCACTCTGGGCATATCGAACCACCGTACACACACCAACTGGAGCGATCCTGTACTCTCTGATCTATGGGTGTGAAGCAGTTCTTCCGCTGGAGATCCAGTTTCCATCACTTGCATCGCCCTCGCAATGGAGATGACGATCAAAGAACAGCATCAGAAACATCTCGAGGAGCTCGAGATGTTAGATGAAAAGTGTCTGGAAGCTCAACAACGCATTGAGTTCTACTAAGCAAGGATATCGAGAGCTTTCAACAAGAAAGTGTGACAAAGGAGTTTCAAAGAAGGAGATTTGATTCTCGCTGCTCGACGACCGATAATCCTCAACTCTAAGAAAAATGGTAAATTCGAACCCAAATGGGAAGGCTTGTTTGTAATAGAGACGGTCTATTCTAACAGTGCATATCGCCTAATTACTCAAAATGGCGACCGACAATTAATGCCGATAGATGGGAAGTTCCTGAAGAAGTACTACCCTTAGTATCTTTAGGATAACTCGTTTTAACGAGAAGTTCCTCGTGGGATATTTCACCCACTTTCCCCGAGGATAACCCATAATTTTTCCTCCACTGCAAATTTGCTCACCGATCAAATTCATTGACGGTGAGTCTACAAAATTTTCTGGTCCAAGTACTAAAATCTCCTCTTGATTCCTTCCATGAATAAGAGGTCCACATAAAATTTCTTTCATGCTGGAGATAGAATATGAAAATTTTCCTCTCTAGGCGTAAGATCCCCTCATGATAAACAGAAGGGCTCCATCCTTTCCTTTTCCTGGCCATGCCGACTGAAGGTATAGGTCAGAATTAGATTTTCAGATCAGTTCGTCTGACTGAAGGTCGCCTGAATCTTTTCGATTCTCTGAGTGGAACTCCCACTCTTAGTCTCACCCCTCTTTTCTAGGTAGCGCTGACTGAAGGTACATGCCAGAACTTTCATCCTAGGTAGCACCAACTGCAGGTATGCGTCAGGATTTTCAGACCAGGTTGTTTGCCTGAAGGTCACCTGAGTCCTTCCGGTTCTCATAGTAGAGATCCAACTCTTAGTTCCATCCTTTTCCTAGGTAGCACCGACTGAAGGCGTGCACTGAGATTTTCAGACCAGGTTGTCCGCCTGAAGGTCACCTGAGTCTTTCTGATTTTCAGAGTGGAGATCCCACTCTTAGTTCCATCTTCATCCTAGGTAGCACCGACCGAAGGTATGCTCCAGGACTTTCAGATCAGGTCGTCTGACTGAAGGTCACCTGAATCTTATCAGTTCTCAGAGTGGAAACCCCACTCTTGGTTCTATCCCTCTCACAGGTAGCGCCAACTGAAGGTATGCGCCGGGATTTCTAGGTCAGGTTGTCGGACTGAAGGTCGCTTGAATCCTCTTGACTCCCAGGGTAGAGTTCCTGCTCTTGGTTTCATTCATTCACCATGAGAGATAGAATATAAAATTCTTCCTCTCTCACCAATCTTATCAACAAAAACCCCTTAACCTAAGAATCATCTTGGAGAATTTGATCCTGAATCCTAAACAGGGATAGGTCGACGCATAACACGTATCGCCGGGTTAGTCTTCCCGTGAAAAAGACGAAATCTATATATTCAATATCATAGCATAAAGTCTAAGAGAGTTTCATTCTCTTAGCATAACGTCACATGTGGAACAGATTCAAATAATCCGCACGCTAGCCCGATTCAAACGGTAGTCGGTAAAGGCACGTTAAATCCGTTGAAGGCTGGGGGTTCACCAATAACCTTAAAGTCAACACCTCACACGCGTTGCCGGTTTGATCTTTTCTCTGAATGAAGAAGACACCCGAATTCGAGTCGAGGGTATTTTATCCCGAAGCCTAAGAAGGGATAAAGTCAACGTCTCATACGCATTGCTAATTAATTCTTAGCTGTAAAAAGAATAACACTGACATATTCGAATGTATGGCGGGTTGTCATTAATGACACCAAAATCTACGCCTTACACACGTGAGGAATTTTATCCTGAATCCTAAGAAGGGATAAAGTCAATGTCTCACACACGTTGCCGATTTTAGTCATTTTCCAATTAAAAAAGGGGCACCAAGGTTCATCTTGGGGAATGTTATCCCAAATCCTAAGAGGGGATAAAGCTAGCGCCTCATACGTATCGCCGGTTTAGTCTTTTTCAGATTGAAGAAGACACCAAGTTTTATCTTGGGGAAGTTTATCCTGAATCCTAAGAAGAGATAAAGCATATGCCTAATACGCGTTGCCGTTTAAGTTCTTAGCCGCTTTTTAAAGAAGGAAAAAGAACAAAAGTCCACATATTCAAAATTACGGCAACTTATTAACAAACACCTCAATCCACACCTTACCCGTGTGGGGAAATTTATCCCGAAGCCTAAGTAGGCATAAAGCCAACGCCTTACACGTGTTGTCGGTTTAGTCTTTTTCTGATTGAAAAAGACACCAAGATTCATCTTAGAGAATTTTATCCAGAATCTCTAAGAAGGGATAGAGCCAACGCCTCGCATGCGTTGCTGGTTTAGTCTTTTATCGATAGAAGAAAGACACCAGAACACTAGTTTGGAGAATTTGATACCTAAGCCTAAGAAGGGATTAAGCCGATGCCTTACACGCGTTGCCGCCGGGTTAGTCTTCCCGTGAAAAAAAGACGAATACTATGTATTCAATATCATAGCGCTAAGTCTAAGAGAGTTTCATCCTCTTAGCACAACATCACGTGTGGAACGGGTTTAAATAATCCGCGCGCTAGCCCGATTTAAATAGTAATCTGTAAATGCACACCGAACTCGTTAATAGCTGGGGGTTGGCTAATAACCCTAAAGTCAACGCCGAACAAGCGTTGCCAGGTGGTCTCTTGCCCGTAAAAGAGTACCAAGCCTATGTATTTGATAATCACATTTTAATTACAATTTAATACTCTCATATGAATAAATATACCACTAATAATTGTTTTTATCTTATTTTGCAGGTTAATGGTGAAAATAATGAATAAAAGCCC